>JADMLD010000236.1:600000-1005000 GCA_017589585.1 Phylloscopus whistleri
TCTATATTTCAAGTTCATTACAAAGATATTTGAGTTGAGTTTTTTTGCATATTAACTCTTTCAGTATAGCACTTCAATACAAGCTTGTAAAACCAATTTTGTTGGGTTTTCCATGAGGAAAGGAGGCAGTGAGAGACAGAAGCATCTGTTCTAAAACCAGTAGATGTAAACCCATGATTCTTGCAGAAAAGAAAGCTAAAATAATGGACAAATCAGTTGGGTTTTTTCTGCCAGGAGAAAATACAATCCTGAAATAAGAGATGTCAGCAAATCAGTTCTGTTCTGTATTGAACAGAGTAAAGAAAACTCTTGTTGTTCATTACTGTTTAAAACAAAGACTAATGCAAATTTCCAAAAAACAAAACCCAACAGAAGACCTAAAAATCTTAAAATCCAACACCCTCCCACATAAACTACCATGGCTAAAACATAACAGTGGATTAAAACTGGGTTTCTCACAGCCCAAGAATTGTCCTCGGCATTCAGTTGTTCTCCTGCTCACAAATTACTTTTCTGATAGAAAAGAAAATCCACCCTATGTACTCAAAACATTAATTTGCAGCACTCTTCTCGCTCCTACATAGACAAAAGGCTCCCATGACAACGGGGATGCCAAAAGTGAGCGGAGAAGATCAGATATGCAGTTAGAGATGCACCTTTCTGACTATTTCACTATCAGTGGCAAATTTGTAATCTGGGCAAAAAGAGACCCCCTAAGCCCAAGGATGTGCTCCTTGTTGCACACCAGACCCAATTATTGGCACACTCACGATGTCACTGGGCTGATGCTGCCTCCCAGTCTTTCAGATTTATAGATCTTATCTTCATTAGCTTGATTCCCAACAAGCTCAAAATGCGTAACAGTGAAGCTCACAGCTTAGGCTTACAGGCAAGTTTTGCTTTTACAGATCAAATTTCATCCACATTTATCTTAATTTCTGATCTAATTTGAAGCCAAACCCTTTCCAGTTTTAGCAACTTAATAAAACCCCAACACACTAAAGGGATTAATCCCTTCAACTTTCTCTTTTAAGCTCTTCCTACACCAAATGTTACATTTAGATATATTTCACAAAGTAAACCATGAATTTTTTACAAGTAAACAGCCAGTACCTGTCATTTCAAAACATTACAAGGATGGATGTGAAAAAAAAGTAATAGTGGAAGCTGCACTGCCATTTTTTGCCATGACTTGTGGATAGATTTAAGACAAAGTAGATAAGGGACCTGGGGTTCCCAAGCCACCCTGACTACAGATCAGCCACACTCCATCCCCACCGGAAGGTCACTCTTCCCTTATAGAAAATGCAGCTGCACTGGAAAAGTGAGCAAAGCATAAAATAAAAGATGAATAAGTATAAAACCCACTCCTAAGTTATCGTCTTATCTTTTGTGTGTTCCACATGTTCAGAGCTGTTAGTTTAGGAAGTCACTCCTCTGTTCACTCCCTCTCCTCCTGGGCTGGGTTTGCTCACGCACAGCATTGGGCAGCACAGCTGCAGCACCTGCCATGGATCCTTAGAAAACACATTTTGGCACCTCCTTGCCACACCTGACTTCCAGTGGATGAGAAAAGCTGGGCCCTGGATATCATGTACCATCCTGGAACTTTGCCTTTGCTGCTATTGATAAAATGGGGAAATCAGCTCCATCCCACTCAGAGCCAGCCATTGATAAGTAAGGAGCTGAGATGAGAGCGACTGATGGAGTACACCAGGGATGCAGGAAAAGAGTTAAAACCAGAACACAGCACCCTTTGAACTCCACTCCATATGGCTACTCCCACCACAGCAGATGGTGGAGCTATTTGTTTTCTGTTTACTCTTGATGTACTGTTTTCTGTCTTCTGATAAAAATCACTGTGGCTAAACAGCAAAACTGACAGCTGCCCATTGCTGTTGTCCTTTCATCGCAGCTTGCTATCTTCAAGCTCAAGAACACTGCTGAAGGAGGAGATTGCTCATATGCTGCAGCAGGCTTTCCAATTGCAGTTTTCCTACTTCCCACTCCTCCACAGAGCAGAGCTTTGCTTGGCTGAATAATCTCACTGCTTGGGAAGCAAGAGTAGGAGACTTCAGAGGAGCCAAGGGCTTGCTTACACATCATGAGCACTGGATAAAGGTAAATTGTTGTGCATCATCTTACCACCCCCAGTTAAAAATCCCAAATTATGGTATATTTTATCTTAGGTGTCCTTATAAAAACAACATCAAAACCTAAACGAGATGCTTAAGTTAACCCAGTTCAATTTTATAACTTCAGACAAAGTTATGGCTTTCCAAATAATTTAGTTCTAACTCAACTGTGTGTCTCAGGAAAGGCTTTGTATGATCCCAGTCTCCACCTGACTCCTCCTCCATAAAGATGAGGTTCATATTTAATTCAAGTCTTTCTCAGTCACTTCCTTCTCCACCTTAGAAATGACATTTTGGCTGCCAAATATCCTAGGAACATGGCAGTGAGCAAGAGCTGTGATCAATTCCCAAATTGTACCCAGATAATGGATACAGGAATATTTCATGCAGATCACAGAACAGCAAGGTCTTCACTAAATTTTCTTTATGATTTATTGTATAAAACAGAGATGAGCCTAAAAAGTGCAGCAAAACCTCACAATCATTTATATAAGTTAATGACAACAACGTGAATCAATTTACAATGTAAAAAGACATTTCTGGGGATTATTTCAGCCACTGTTGAATGAAGTCATTAACTTTCATTTCTTAGTATGACCGATGGAAAAATGATCCAAATGCCAACATCAAACTGAAACAAGAATTATGTACTGCTAAATTATAAAACAATCTCCTTAATGTAGAAAAATCAATTCTGTAGGCAAGGTGGAAATTTGTAGAAATGCCTATTTGGCAAGAAGTAAGTATTATTCAGTCTTTTTGATATTTCCCAGGAGAGTTTAAACTTATATATTCATTTGAATTCATGTAATCCAGCCTCTAGACAAGTGACCTCTATAGCAGTGGCTACACACAGGTTGATGATACTTGCTCAGCTGTGTCTTTTCTCCCTAGAAGTAACACTGAGGTAACTTAGAGGATTCACCTCACAAATCCTGAGATCCTGGTCTGATGCTCACTCAAGCACTTCAAAGAGTGACTTTCACACGGTATCAGTGGGAGATTTTCCATCCTTGACTGCTTTTAGAGTTACAGCAGTTTCACTGTGAGATTCAAGCTTTCAAAGAGAAATCTCCCCATCTGTAACCTGAACTCCAAGCTGCTCCTTGTCCCAAAATGAAGCTCCTCAAGGATGATTCAAGTCTGCTGGAACAACATAAAAGCTTCTGGTATCAATTTGAGTCCAAAACATTCACTTTGCTCACAAATATATTTGCAGATTAAGTTTGCTTGAACCATTTCCAGACCTGAGGAAGACGTGTTGTTGGAAATTCCAATGTTCTCTTACAGGTTACTTTCTTTTCTTTTAGACTTCACTAAACCACTTCAAGGACCCAGGTCCCTCGTTGTGCTTGGACAACTCTTAAAACTTCCATTGCCATCTGCTATCTTGTGCTACTGTTTATAATGTACGAATTCCTTATATTTCAAACAGATTTGGGTTACTCTCTAAGTTGATCACTAGACTTGTGCTATGTTTGAACAGCAAATTCTTTTTTCTCAGCACTTCTATTTTACCTAAGGAAGCATAAATCAAGTGTAGCACTTACTGTAGGACCTCAGAGAGTTCTGTATGCTGATGGACACTGAACACTGCAAAACCTCCTGCTGCTGTTCTGGGTTGAATCCACTATTTCTGTCTTACATCAATATGGACCGTAAGTATAATCCAACTTCTGAGTCTGTGTTAACCTTTCCATTCTCCATGATGCCCTGTGGTTCATCCAGACTGGCCAGCCAGGCACACACTTCTTCAACCAGACAAACCTGAGATCCTGCTTTGGTTTTGAATCTATTTGCTGTGGAAGGAGCCAAAGCTAGCCTGTCATTTCTTTTAAGTGCAGCTAACAAGCAATTTGCAAGTTCCCATACAAAGCTATTTTGGGAATGAGAAGTTCCTTTAACACAACAACCTATTCTGAGGGTGAAAAACAAGTGCACCTGCAATAACAAGGGATTTGTCCCACGAGTGTCAGTAAAGAAAATAAGTAAACAATCCAAGAATAGATAGATCTGATGGAAAAGTAGAATACTTTTTAGTAACCAATAGAATAACTGGCAAGAAAGCTATTAACCAACTAAAGTTGCCCACGAGGTTTGTAGAAACTGTATAAAAGACAGCATGCCCCCATAATAAAGAGCCTTCTGAAGGTTTTACCAGTCACTCTGTGTGTCGTGTCCACCTCAGCAACGACAATTTGCCACATCAAATGTGATGTATTAATGGTCCAGCATGGGCAGTGGATGCTCATCCAGCTGGGTGCAAAGGCACCTGCAATTCCTGCAGAGGCACAAGGAGCAGGTTTGCTGAAGCGGATCAGTCACTGCCAGGATTACTCCGGTTACTCATTCTGTGCAATGCACGCTGTCACTGGGAAGGTTGTGTTTCCCTGGCAACTATCAAATACATTGTTAATGTCCCTGAAGGATTCCCAGTCAATAACGATTTCAGTCCCTTCAAGCTGATATTTTAAACTAACTTTTTGGTTAGCTTAATCCTACCTCCAGTTTTGTGTTTAATTTATTATTGTCAGGTGGCTGGACATTTCTGGGAAGCAAAGTTTTTAACCTGAGTTCTCTGTAGTCATTCAGAGCGGCGCCTCAGAAGATATCAGACATATCAGTGAGAAATAAAAACATGCAAGGGACCTACTCCATCCTTCACAGAAATCTAGAGTCAAACTGAATTAAGGTGAAACTAGAATTACATCACAAACACTAATTCCCACTTAGGTAGTATTTTCTCAGGTAACACCTACATGGAGAACAGGAACAGTAAATCCAGTTTTATTACTGAGATAAGGACAGCAATTGCAAATACTAAAGTAGGGTGATAAAAACCAGCTTTAAGTTGAGCTGGCCAAGATGATGTTGTTTTGGTTTGGGGGGTTTTGTTGTTGTTTGTTTGGTTTCGTTTTTTGGTTGGTGGTTATTTTTATTTTGATCTTCTTATCATACTGTCCATAAAAAAAAAAATGTATGTGACTAGTTCAATCTGCTTTGTGGTTTCTTCAAATGAAATTATCATAAACATCCACTTATAATTACTGAATATTAAGAAGTATTGGGGGGGAGATACTAAATTTGGAACAATATGATTCCCTTCAAGGGATTTTTTTTTTAATATTTTAATAATTTATGGTATCTAGAACCACTAGAAGGCAGCCCTGTTATTTTCTTTGGAGATGGTATTTTTCCTCACAACTAAAGCTTTGCTGCAGAAGAACCTCAGCCAGAAAATAGTTTATGGGAAAAGGAAGTCAATTGGTTTTGTAAGCTATAAAGGTCAAAATACTTCTGAGAAATATTCCCTTTGGAAAGCTTGGAAGCAACCTTTTCCTCAAAAATTTTATGACAGCTGGCAAAGCAGGAAGACATATGGGTTTTTGTATTGCCTAAATAAAAGTGACTGATCTGACTTATTAACACTGATTCTTTCAAGATGCAAAAAAAGAGTTTCCAGCAATTTTATGCTGTTCTTAATATTCATTAGTAATATCTGCTTTTTGATGGGCAATATTTATCCTAAACATCTGTCTGCAGGATCAGTTGGAGGATTTAGAAGATGCTTCCAAATTTATTAGCTTTCATGAAAAGTATTTTTCAGTCTATTGGGAATGATTAACTGAAGCTTTTAAGGCTACAGAAATAAAAACAAGCACTAAGGTCTGATAAAAGTCATGCTTGTAATTATCTGATTCATAAACCAGAGAAGTTCAGCTACTTATATTTTGAAAAAGCATTTCAGAGTTTTCTTTTCCATACACTTTTAAAATCAGTGAAGAGACTATCCTGTAGTCTGAAAATAACATAGTAAATTCATCGTAGTAGATAAAATAATAAAAAAACCCTAAATAAATAACACAAACATAAAAACAAGAGCCTAGTAAGAAATCGCATTAAAAAGCCATACAGCTTCCAGAACAGGCAAGACAACATAATTCTTCATGCAAAACCAGGCTGAGAGAGTGGGGGTTGCTCAGCCTGGAGAAGAGAATGTCCAGGGCAACCTTGGAGCCTCTTCCAGTGCCTTAAGGGGCTTCAAGAGAGGGAGTTCCTGCACAGGCACACAGTGACAGGACAAGGAGCAATGACTTCAAACTCCAAAAGGGCAAGTTTAGATCAGAGATTTGAAGGAAATTCACTCTGAGGACAGTGAGGCCCTGGCACAGATTGTCCAGAGAAATTTTGGGTGTCCCTGGATCCCTGGAAGTGTCCAAGGCCAAGTTGGAAGGGGCTTGGAGCAGCCTGGGACAGTGGAAGGCACCTCTCCCCATGGCAGGGGAGTGGGACAAGATAATCCTCAACATCTCCTCCAACCCAAACCATTCTGTGATTTTATGATAAAAGGAGCAAACAAGAAAATCTACATTTAACTGGGCATCTTTGAAGAGTGAGTCTTTTAAATCCCACTCAGATTCTCTATAAGATAATCTAGAATCTCCAAATCTTTCCATATATCCACTAACCCTCCTTGTTCTGGGCAGCAGCTGAAGAACAGCACAAGAGCAGCACAATTCCAGCACCATCAGTGAAGCTTGTGGGGAAGTTTTCACTCATGGACACAGACCAGCCAAGCATCGTGGGCACGCTGGTGACACTGAACAGTGTGCCCAGAGAGAGGCACATAGGCAAGGGTACTGACATGGAGGGCAGAAAGGTCTTCAGGAACTCATTGGGCAGACACATTTTAACCAGTACTCGCAGGCTCCTGTCAACATGCACAGAAAGCACTAAAACTCTGTGCACATGAAGAAGGCTGCTTGGCTTAAAATATACAGTAAACAGGAACTGGAATGTTATTAATGGCTTTAAAAATAGAAGCTGTTAGACAGCCATGCTATTTGTGTTCCTCATACAGACTGCCCCACTTTCTCCCTGTTCTATATCATCACTCTAATACAGTATTCTCACTTACATGGTTAAGTACACAATTTTTTTCTTCCCACCCAGGGAGTTTTTTCCACTTTTTTAATACCATCCAGCTGTCTAACATTGGGATACTCTCCTCACAATGAAGCAGCACAACAACAAAGACTTCCAAACTCACACAAGTAAACTAACACTGCCATGCAACGCAGGTTTGTCCAGTTCATCTTAGCCGAGGTGCAATCTCCCTTTCCTTGTCAGCAGGCTCAGTCCTGAGCACACGCACACTGCAATGTAAAGGAAAAGATTTCAGTTTTTCAGTTTTGTTACACTCCAGCAATCCTTAGAAATACTACACAAGCAAGTCCAGCAGAATTACCACAGAAGTTCCCTAATAGGAAATAAAAGAAAAGCTCCCCTCCACCATGAGCCACTGATCGCCCTTCTACTTCAGAGGAACACAGCAAATTATTCTCTTCTCCTCTTTATTAAAACAGGTTTTCATCAGTATTACAGTGCTCCTAGATAAAATCAAATCACAGGGGTTTGTTTGGTTTTACTTTACCTAATACACCTAAACAATAAACTGCTTAATAGATCATGCCATGGTTCTTTTCCAAATGCAAAATATTGCAGCCCACCGTTTTTCCATCACACTAGACATTAAATCCTTCTTTGCTGAAGCCTCCCAGAGCTCCCTGAAAGCCACCATGACTTGCAGATGTTGCACAATTAGAGACTTACAGGGCAGTGCTGGTCAGCCCAGCATTAGATACCACCTACCCCAGGGACTTCACCCTCTGAGTTTTGGAATCTCCTGCTGTGCTTTCTATTCTGTACAGATCCCCCAACCAACCAATTCTACGCTTTGCTTCTCAAATTACTCCAATAACCACATATGGGAGAATTTAGAGCCAAGCCAAGAGATAGAAAAGGGATAATGATAGAACAAAAGGATAAAAGGAAAGTATTGAGGCAAATCAAGACAAAATACAGTGATTTAACCCACATTATAATGTGATATCTGAAGAATAAAATTCTTAAGAAAAATTCCTCAGGACAGGAAGGCAGTTGAAGCTGCTGGTCTTTGAATTGTAATGTGCCAAGGCAGCTCTTTAATCTCACAGCCTATCTATAGTAACATTCTGCAGTTCTACACAGCTAAGCTATTTTTTACTTTGCTCTAACTGTTCTTCCCATGCTATCTAATGCTAATGTGCACTGTGATTAATAGACTTTCAGCCAAAATCCAGTTTTTCAGTTATTCTGATTCCCTGCCTGCCCTTTCTGGGGACCTCAGTAAGGTTTGTCAGTGCAGGGTCAAACACTCTGCACCATCCTGCCCCCTCTCCCTGGAGTCCTCCAAAAGCAGAGGAAAGCTCAGGAATGATTTCACACAGGCCAACTGCAGCCAATGTTTTGTGTCTGAACAGATGCTTCCCTAGCCTCAACAAAAACTGTGTTGGAAAACGCAGTGTGTTGTGGAAATGGATGTATTCACTCATTAACCAAATTCTGCATTAAGTGCTATTCAATGCAGGTAACCAGGCATGAGTTACAGGAAACTGGAAAAACCTCAGTATATTCACAGTGAAAGGAAATTACTGTCCTAATAATTTGCCCAAATAGAAGACAAAAAAAAAAAAAAAAGTCATGACATTACCTGATACTACTACTTCATACAGCAACCATTCACTTCCTATAACTGATCTGGCCAATACAATTCCTATTTTCTGGTCCTTCCCTGTGAAGAGAATGTGAACACAATTCCAGGCTCAAGTCCCCATGGTCTTTAGTTCTTTTATATTGTTTCACTGTTCTTTGGTATTAAATTCTGAACATTTCTGTGAAAACCCAGGAGATCCCCAATCCTGCAGAATTTCAGCAGACTGCATTTACACTGGAGTACCAAACAGAAGAGTTAAATTCCCTAGAGCTGGAAAATTGGCATCTTCCTTACAGGCACATCTCATGCTTATTTGGAGCTACAAAGTCTTGCTCCAAACCATCCAATTATAGGCAAACAAATAATCACAAAATTATTTTGTCCTATTATGTCTTCCCTCTCCTCTGAAGGCCTTTATTTAAAATGAAAGGAAAACCAGGTCTCGGTATTTAGTACCAAGCACACTTTGATAAACTTCAGTAACCAGATCTGTCAGAGAGACGATGTATCATTATATACAAAATTACACAGCTCATCATTCATTTGTAGACTCAAAATGGAAGGGAGGTGCAGGAATTTCCATCACCTAAGTCACTTCAAAGGAGTCCCCAGCATAATTTTCAAACGATATCATACCTCCAATAATGTTATAATATGACTTATTCTTTGCCTCAGCAGCAACACAAACATCAGTAAAAATCCATTCCCAGCAGCCACAGTTTTTTTTCATGTTGGAAGGCATTTAGAATTCACATGCCTACATTACCCTTTCCTTCTATTCATTGTTGTCCTATTTCCAACTTCTTATTTCCACAAATATCTTCACCCACCTTGCTGACTTTCCCCCCATTTCCATCTTCCTTACTGATGGCACATCTAGGAATTCATGCATAGAGCTTGTCATCCAGACAATGACAGGATCATTTCTTCAAAAATAAACATAAGAACTCTGCCTTCTAAGGTTATTACTTTTATTGGTTATTATTTCAAAGAAAATAGGGAGGAGATAGGAAGGCAAAGAAAATTCACCATTGTGCTGGTGAGAACTGTAGCAGTAAAATGTACTGAGTAAAAAGCAAATGGAGACAGGAAAATATTTCAAAAGAGGTACCTGTACAACAAGTATTTACTAAAACATTAACCTCTTCTGAGAGGGTCATTGGGGGAAGGGAATATTTTTCCTATATTCCTATATATGACCTTAAAGATCAAGCTTAGAAAAAGGAATTTTTATTGTGAAAAACTGCAGGGAGTTGAAAATACAGTCACATAAAAGAATTTATACTCAGGTAATTCCTCTGTACAAACATCTGATAAAGCAAATTCTCCTCAGTTCATCAACTGATAATCCTTGTGTCTGATGGGCTGGCTTTCTTAAAATGAAAATTGGATAGAACTCCCTGTTGAGAAACGAATCCATATCCAATGAGCACCATCCTTTTGTATGAATTTAAATTATCAAGGATACAAATTTTTGAATTTCATGTCCTAACTACAGAAATTATTTGTTTCCTGAGAGAGCACAGTTCTGTATATTCAGTGTGATACATTTAATGTTTCTCACGTAATGCTTATTTACACACCAGAAACTGTTTAAATGATTATGCTTTTCCTTCTTTTCCATCTCTGTATCAGCAATGAATACTGAACTGTAAAATCACCTTTTGGGACCTTAATCTGTTGCCAAGGATACTGGGGATATAATTATGATTTTATTGTAGACTAACTGAAAGACTTCTCTTTGTTGCAAGTGCAATTCAGCCTCATCCAGTGTTAATTGCAGCTCCACACCCCCTTTCATCCTGCTATTGTGGAGTGCTAGGAAAATTATACACCAACACTCCTGAGACTCTGATTCTGGGTCTATTACATGGACTGGGAACCTGCAGCACAAAGGCTTGGGATGCCTTGCTGAAGGTCAAAACTTCTACTGGAAATCAAACCAAGTGCCACCCTAATGGGGGCTGATAAAGTCCACACACACCTGGCCAAAGGCTGCTGCCACTGTAAATTCCGACTTTGGGTGGGTCCAGGACTGGAACTGTGCCATCTCCCTGCACTCCCCAGTGCTGCCCATGGTTTTATCAGACAAATTCCACCCCAGTACAGGTGTTGTCATTGCTCATGTGCAGCTGGCACCTCCCTGGCCAAAGCTCCAGCTCCCAGGAGGAAGTATCAATGAATTAGGTAAGCTTACACTCCAAAGAGCACAGAACTTGAAGGAAAAGTGAGCCAATTGGTTGTTGCAATTGTGATGATGACAATGGAGATAAAATGGAGACTCAATAATGGAGGGAAGGGATTTAGGGGTTTTGGGGGGGTGTTCCCCCTTGTTTGTTGGGGAGCTTGCCCTTTATTTTTTACTAATCTTCCAATACATTTATGGGTTAATAGACTATTCCCCTGCCTATAGCTGTGAAGCTTGGTACACGTCCTGTGGACTCATTTTTCTCCCCACTCTTATCTTTAAAACAAAAGAACTAAAATGAGAAAGGGAGACATAATTTAAAAAGAAGAAAAAAACCCCACCCCATACATCTACCAAAGGTGCAATTCAACCCAAACACATCCATCAAAAAGATGAAAAAAACATCATACAAGGGGAGGAAAGAAAATACTAAGGGGCTAAAACATCTTGGAGAATTTCAAGCACGTACTTGCAACCGAGACCCTAAATTTCCTGCTGCAGGGATTTTTCGTCACAGCTGAGGAGCACACCTTGCACAGCTGGCCTTGCAGGCAGTTCCAGCTCGCAGGGTTTCAGCAACTCATTGGCACCAGGACGTTTCTCTGCCACATTTCAACCTCTGTGCATCTTGCTCTCTGCAGTTTGACACGTCCTGGTGGCCCCCACTGCTTTGTATCCAGCAGGGTTATAAGGTGGATTGTGGAATAGCTCTAAGCTCTCATGAACTGCCTCCAAAAACCCTCCTCAGTCAGCTCAGCCATGTTTTCCATGTTGAGCAAGAGTAATGTTCAAAAACTTTAATGAAATTAAAAAAAAAAAAAAATCAGCCTTTTCAGGTAACATCCACACATAACATCAAGCAAGCCTTTACAAACTTTTTTTTTCACACCTTTCACTGCTGAAACTGAGCCATTTTTTCTTTCACACCATGAAAAGTTTAAGGTGCCATCAATGCAGCACCCTTCACCCTAGAAATACAAAAAAATGCCAGCCAGCCTACTAATTTTGGCTGAAAAAATACACCAACACCCCAAATACCCTCGATGCACTCTCATTTTGATTTCTGTTGTCAAATACTTAATTGTTTGCTCTTTGTACTGAGAATATTCAGTGTTAGCATCGCTAGCAGATATGAAGTGGCTTAAAATATTTGTGTATTTTTCCCAGAACAAGCAGAGGCCAGTCAATTTAACATAAAGCTGTTTTGTGATGCAGGTAAGTGATTTAATTTGCCTTGTGTAAGATGGTGCAATAACCCCTTTCCTCCCTCCTAAGTACAGACTGGTTTGTTTTTTTTTTTAAGAAAAAAAAAAAAAGAAAAGGAGAAAAACCCCAAAACAACAACAACAAAAAACACACAAAAAAAACCCCAAAACAAAACAAAACAAACAAACAAAAAAACCAAAAAAACCCCACAAAAACCAAAAAATCCAACCAACCAACCAACCAACAAAAAAAAAAAAAAAAAAAAAAAAAAAAAAAAAACAACAAAAACCACCAGGGAAAAAAACCCTAAAAAACAGGGGGAAAAAAAACACTGGGGAAAAAACACCACAGAAACAAACAAACAACCCCCAAACAAACAAACAAACAAAAAAAACCCCGGAAAATAATAATAAATAAAAATGAAAAAATAAAAAAGAAAACCAAACCAACCAAACAAAAAACAACAACAAAACAACAACAACAAAAAAATCCAGAAACATAAAAACAGGCCAAAACCCAAAAAAATCCTTTGCTCGTTTCACAATAAAAATCCTCTCTGTGTGGCCGGTAGAGGGAAGCATCACATTCCCAAATGTGCCACAGGACGATGCTGCCGGAATGCACCAGCAGAGTCTGAGCGTTGCATAGTTAAATGCCAGTAAAGAGCTTTCCCCAGGACGCTCCGTAAAGCTCCGAGTGCCCAGCACAGGGCAGCAGAGATGCCGCAAATGCCAAATGGAGATGATGGAAATACCAAGCAAGCCGCGGTTTTGTCACCAGAGGACGTCTGAAGCACAGCACGGGAGAAAGGACCCACATCAGGCAACAGCTTTGAGGGGTAGTTTGATTTTGGCATGAACATTCTGCTCACACCCAGAGTTTGGTTGGTGTTTTTTCATGTTTTTCCTTTAGATGCTATAAAAGATCAAGTGGTAGTTAGAAGCATTTGATGAAGTAAACCCCTAACTACTCCATACTTCCCTGTTTTCACCTTAATTTTAATCCAAGTTGAAGGTACATAAATTGCTTTAAAATTAATTTAAGCAGGGAATTCTGCTTAGAAACCACATGAAGATAAGAACTACTAGAATGTGCCCTTAACAAAACACTTGGTTTCTAAAACACCTGATATTTAACCCTGAAAGAAGCACCATTGTAATGGTTTTCTCAGATTTGTGCAAATCCTTTCTGTTCCTAGCACATTGATTTTTGGCTCCTTCACAAGGCCAAACCTTGAAGGGAGACCCTCACACAAAGAATAAAAGAGAAGCCAAAAAAGATTTCAGGAGTAGAAAGCCTCTTGTAATCCATCATGACTTGAAATTTTTGGTTTGTATTCATTCCTCTAATTACACGAGTACTCTCTGCAGTGTCTTGTTTGGGAACACTGGAAAAAGCTGTAACAACTTCAGCAATAATCTTTCTTCTCATCAGCCTACTCCCCTTTTTCAGCTATTTTCCTTTCCAATAAAGCAATGCCAATTCTACCACTTGGAACAGAAAAAAACACTGCAATACCCTCCTTTAGCAGGGCTCAAAACCAGCAAGAGGTCACCAAGCTACCTGCAATTTTCTCTAACCTTATTTCTACTCATCTTCACCTATCAGAGAGGCAACTCCTTTAAAACTTCTTTATTACTTTGCTAATAGCCAGTCTCCAAACAGCCCCTTTGGGGTCACAACTTGCTGCAAACCTTCAATAACCAGACCTGAATCACATTTCAGTGACATTACAGGTTCAAATGTAATTCTGTTTTGGACTGGGACAGGCATTCTCTGCTAAGCATGGCTTCTCAAAGCTCAGATTGTTTCTGGTGTACCTGAAAGCTTAATTGGTTATTAATTGCCCCCTATATTATTTGAGATTTTGAAATGCTTTATCCCAGTGACCTCTCCTCCTACAGTTACTGCTGCCAGCTCACAGTCACTTGTTAACTTGTAACAGACAGAAAGAAAAACTGGGTTTAAATTAATAAAGCCCTAGCCTTAAAGATGAAGAATTTATTACTAGTTTTTAAAACTCTATATCTGAGGTAATTTCATAAGAATTCTTCAGAAAAGTTTCATTAGCAGAACTTACCAAAGGCAGTAAGGCAGAGAGAGCCCTGATTAAGGGGGGATTTAGTCCTTCCAGTGCTTTCTTTGACACTGCTCAAACACAATACTGGACCCTTCCCCCCATAAAAATCAGTCATTGGCTTGGCACTATTTTCAACAATTAAATTTCCAGCTATAAACAATCATAACTGTATTTTTATACAGAATATACGGCTTTATAATATCTTCCATAAATTATTTTTGCAGCTTTTTCCTCTAGTTACATGCTCATGGATGTGTTCATACAATGCCTGGTTTCCTGTCCCATCATCACTTCCTATCTGACAAAGCTCCAGAGGGCATAAATCACAATGAATCCACGAATCAGTGGTAACACCAATGTTCTGTCTGCAGACTCAGGAAACAGTGGGGTGGTTTGATGTTCCTTATATCCATAAGAGAGCACCGAGACTTGCAGAAATGTAGGAATTATCCACCTGGGAATAAAAACAATCAAGTCATCTCATTTCTTACAGAATTTTATATTCCTGGGAAGTCTAGACACTTCCATCATCTGGATTCTAAAACTGTGGAAAACTCAGGGTGGGACATGAAATGATGTTAAAATACATAATTTAATGCAAAGTTCCCAATTCATGCTGCTCTCTCTCTCTCTGTGCTACAGAGAGCTCAGCTGCCTTGCAGGAACACTGATTTCTCTTGCACAAATGAGTTTGGTTTTAGGGTAAAGTTCATTCAACTTTTACTGTGGTCATGACACATCCCAGTGCCACGACCAGAATATTTTCCTATCTAGGATTCACTATCACCCCAATAACCAGCATTTGTGGGATTTCACACTAAGTAACCTCTGCTTCCTGCATCCAATGCATTCAAGTTTCAGAAGGGACTCTCTAAGAGCAGATCAAGACCTTTATTTTGTCCCTAGGCACTAGAAAACAAAGAATGAAGGGGAATTATGGAATAGCACAACTTGGGGGGGACTAAAGATGAGAGACTGAACAGATCTACTTCTGGTTTTAAGTTAGGCCTGAACAGCCTTGCTTCTGCTCCCTGCCTAAATTATAAATTCAAATACAACAACAGCACTACATTGTGGCAGAATTTCTCAAGGACTTAAAATGCAAAGAAAGAGGAACAGTATGAAAGGAAATTCAGCTGGTGACTAGGAAACTGCCTGCCCCTGTCACTTGAAAACACTGTGTCTCCACATGGTCTGTGCTTCCAGCTGATTCCAGCACTGCAGAAACATTCTTCTTACTCATGGGCCTCTTCCCAAAACTCACAGCTTAGGGAGGTGCAGAAACTGGGCTGCTGTTTTGCACCAGTAAAGGTCAAAACCTGAATTTCTTCAACAGCAATCAATGATCTCTGTGTAGAGGATAAATCCATGTGGGTAAATCATGAACGTATCCTGCTCTTCAATACAAAGATGCTCTGGTTACCCACAGGTACCTCCCCCTTCAGAGATCCACAGCCTCCAAAATTCTATGTCCTGTCTACAGGTTAATGACAGATTTTAACTGCAATGACTTGGTGCTCTCCAAGTGTCAGAGATCATTTCTAAGCTTTTAGTGCAGTCTCAGCTCCGTCTTCAGTTACCTTGTTGACTTTTCAAATACCTAAAGGATGCCTAAAGACACATTAATTTGTGTCTTGTTTCTATTATGGTTTCAGAAAAAAAATAACACCAACTTTATCACTTAATTACACTATGCCACTATTACTGAAAGCATTTGGTGCTTTTCAGCATCAAATGAAAAGGCAAGTTCATCTCAAATTGTGTTTCACAGAATTACCAGTGTACAGTGGTGGTGACCCATTTCCCTTTAATGATTATTTCCAGAGCAACAAGCAACAACATTAAATACAACTAAAAAGCCTAGCATGTAACAAAGCTGAGTGGAAATAATTAGCAAAGACTCAGCTATGAATTGGTCTTCTTCTGGGTAAAATTAAAATAATAGTGCTGTAGCCTCTCTAACTCTTGTGACATCTCCAGGTAACAATTTTAGAGACAGCAGAGCAAGCTGAGGTGGTGGAAAGCTTTGGTTTGCTTTTCAGGAGCCTATTTAAAAATGTTAAATATAACAGATAACCAGAGAACATAGAGATCTTGGTTTACTGAGAGAAAAATAATCGTATGTCTAAAATCTGCTTCAGAGAGCAGCTGGGAGAATGATGAAGATCAGATCACCTTCATCACTCAGTGTGACATGTTCCCACTGCTTATTTACTGTTCCACAAGTCACTTGGCAGGGAAAACAAAGTCATCTTTAATTATTTAGAGAGCACCAATATAAGCAGATGACAGAGGACAGTTAAAGCCTTCCCCTGTTCACATTACAAATGCTGTGCTGATTCTGACAAAGAAGATTCTGATAGTAACCTGGAGGCTTTCTTCACCTTGAACTATGTTATACACATACATGTTATACATACTTAATCTCTTTTTTCCCCATCCCCATTTTAATCCAATTCCCCCCAGAGATCTCAAAATCTTTTAAAACCTCTTTGAAGATAGGTGGCAATGTAGAGGAGAGATCCATGGTCTGTTCTGTATTGAAACAGCAGAAATTTATCCCTTGCACACCAGAGAAGCAGTGTGGGAAAGAGGCAAGCACCTCATCTGCTGGAATGATTTCAGAGTTTACAGCTTGGATATGAGAACTTGAGCAAAATACCTAGAGAATTCAGGCTTCATGAACTACTCTGTTCATCATATTAATTATCCTTTTACAGCCTAAGTTTTGTTTTATTTTTATAATCTTTCATAACTCCCAAAGCATGAACTACTTGAATCTCCACTTACTTAAATTTGAATATCTGTGATCCCAGTTTGGAGGAATCAAGGCAAGTTTTGCAATATTTTCTAAGCATCATTAACAACCACCTGCAATGTTACAAATCCAAATAAGAACTTAAATTATGTGCAGATTAGACTGCTAAAACACAACTTGATTTTCACAAACACGTTTGGTTGGAAGCTTTGTGCCTACTTGTATTCCATTCAGGCTTTAATATTTTCAAAGAGGGTTCTTATTTTCAGAAAAGGCTAGAATCTGCTCAGATATATGGAATGGAAGATACCTGACTCAAAACAGGAAACAAAACTCCCTATCTAGTGACCCAGATCTACTCCATTAACAGGTGGGATATCCCATTGCTATCATGAACATCTGAGTTATTTACTTGATGCACTTATTTGTAATAGAAATAATCTTGTGCAGTTAAGTACTCAGCTTCACAGTATCTCATAATCTTGTTGTACTTACACGGAGTAAGTATCCATTACCACTTGGAACACTCATTTAGCTGCTCAACTGACTGCTTAATGAGGTCTGGAAAGTAAAAGCCTTATCTGCAAAAAGCCAGTGTAGAAAGAAGCATGTATGCAGTCCTTTCTCCAAAGCAAAGCAGAGTATTTGTTCAGACTTAATGTGAAAAGGAATTAGATTAAGGAGAGTGTTCACAAAAAACAAATTAAATAAAAGACGAAATACATATATGTAGTATTTTCTAATAATGAAAGCAATGGTTCTTCCCATTCATTGAATTCTCTATTGTTAGAATTTTGTTTCTATAAATACCATTAGACTTTCAAAATTTCTCCTAGGAGCTAGGCCTGCTGCCTCAGCCCCCACCAAATAAACCTTTTAAGAATTCCATGCAGCAACAGGTCTAATACAGCTCCCTTTAATAGTTTTTTTGGGGGAATGCTTAATAATGACTCAGTCTGGTTTGTTTCAGCTCCAGAAATACAGTGGGACTCCATCAGCTGCATTCACTCAGGTTTTAATTAACATACTAGTTATCATTAAATGTTTGAGGGATACTGTCACTAAGTGCTGAGTACTTCACCTTCACTCACCACTCATTTGGAGCTCCAGGCAGGACTCCCAAAGCAAAACCAAACCCGTTACAGTGAATCGTGGCCCTGCCACTGCTGCCAACAGCTTAAAACCAGAGCCATCAGCTCAGAGATGCTCAAAAGGGACCAAGTAGAACTCAGAAATTGCCATCGAGATTACAGAGACTGTTTCTCACCACGGATATGCAGCATGACTCAAAGGCCCTCAGCCACAAATATTTGCTACCACAGAAACCTAAGTTTAAGAAGTGTTCCCTGAACTTTTGTCTGTCAATTGCAAAATATTGATTTAAGCAGACTTTGAGTCATTCCAATGTTTTAAATTAAGCTTATGCTTATTTTGCTGCTTTAAGAGCCCACATTTCTAAAAGCTGTAATTCGTTTATATTTACTCCTTCATTAAAACAAAAACATCTTCACTGTGCAGCAAACAGAGCACTTAATCCTTCCTCATGAGCATTACTCAAAGATCTGGTATGCAGCAGTCCTTACATGTGCAGGAAGATCACTGGCACTACTGAAAGCTTCCTTTTAGCCCTGTATGTGCACAAGAAGCAGCGGAATAATCGGTCAAACCCCATTATTTGTCATTCCAGCAGCCCGAACCGAGCTGCTTCCACCCCTCTGCTCAGGGCGCAGCCCCGGGCGTGCCCCAGAATTGGCTCATCACAGCTCTGGTGCTGTGTGGTGATGCAGCAGCCCCCAAAGGAAGTGTGACAAAAAGCTGTTTCCTGCTCTCTGCGGCCACATTATTCATCAGTAAACTAACAACAGCCTCACTTTGTCTACGCTCGGTTACTGTTAACCCATGACAGTTACACACACACACTGATATATCCCACCAAAAAAAAACCACCCCAAAAATACCAAACCCAAACAAAAAGAAAACTATGTGAAATCCATATGCTTTCTCTTCCCATAAATACTCACCACTTTTCACATAGGTCTAACCTGTGCTTATGACACTTGTCAGTCAAGTTATTTTTCCCCAATATACCTCATTTCTCTGCCCTTATGGTGATGTTATCACTGTCAAATGAATTGATCTGACAGTTGTATGATGTCTCCAAATCACTGTTGCCATTTCACAAGAGAATTGATCTCATGAAAGACAGAATACAGAGAATTTCCTGATTAAATGGGGAAAGGTGGGAGCAGCTAAAAACTGGAAAAGCTCTGATGTAGTGGGAGTGAACTGCAGCCAGATTGTAAAAAAAAGGGCAAGCCCACATACTTCCAGGTTTCCTGACTCTTCAAAGATGAGGTTTTCTCATTCTTCTGTTATCCCTTCCCTCATCTTTCACCACTGTTCCCAAAGCTCTGCAGCTGCTGGGAACCTGGCAGGAGGTGGAACAGATCTACAGGGCAAACCAGCATTGCCCCACCTATTTGGCCCCAATTAACCAAAGAATCCATTATAAAACTTAAAATAACATCTCAGTTGTTAGAAATTGGGAGTTGTTCACGATTATGTCATCTCCCTTATCTAAACATTCACAGGGTCAAAACATTTTTAACTCTAGTCTGTCACCCATGAAACAGTGCCCATGTAATTGCGCTAAGGGATTCAGTGACCTCACTTAGATGAGGCCTCCCAAACACTCCTGAAACCCAGGACCTGAGCCCACCAGGCCTGGATTTACTGAACTTTCTATCAGAAAGCAAATTTAGATAAGATTTTCTAAAAAAAGTTAACCATTCCTGAGCCCCACGGTGTCACCTTTTGTCCCTCCAGCTGAGACAAAGGGAATTTTTCGACACTGCTCTGCATCCCCACTGATTCTGCCTTCTCCTGTTGGATCCATTGCAGCCAGGGCTTGTTTAACCAGCTGCCAGCTAGAAATAAATATAGTTTTGTATCACTCGGAAAAAAAAAATTCAAGGAACACTGTGGTTTACACAAAAAACCCCCATGGTGTCTAAAAGCCACCTACAGAATTAGCTTTAAGTAGGTGCTTAGCTGTAGATACTGGCTTGGGACAAGCATTTGGCTGTTAAGGAGAGAATAAAGAGGTTTGTTAAAGAACAGATTGACTTTGGAAAAATAATTTCAGGAGCTAATTTAACAGGTTAACCATGGCTAGTTAGATTACACTAAAATTAAATTAGTAGAGCACAAAGGATGAACCAGGAAATTTGAGTCATACCAACACCATAGGATGCTATGAACAACTTATTTTTTTTTTTTAAATAAGCATTTTGCAACTATACTGGGTTCATTTAAAAGGGAGAAATAAACTACCAAAACCACAAATGCCCTTTCGAACTCACAGGATGACCTAAAGACATCAGTTTATTTAAAATACTACATTAAGATGCAAAAAGGACCAGAAATAAACAAAAACATTCCTCTTTATTTCAACTGATTGGTCTAAAAGTAATTAAATCCAGGAAAGCTCTTCTGCTGCCATGAAAGTTGATATTTCCCATCTAAATGGGACAAAAGTCATCCCTTTGTATAATTACAACTACAGGCTCTATTTTTATGCTGCTAAAATACAGCCTCCATCACTGCCTGGGGCACTTCCTAGGCACTTTCAGCTCCGAACAGACACCACACAAACACGAAATGCTGCTTCAAAACATAAAGCAGTAACTTAAAAGCATAACTTGGGTTTCACAAGTTATTTCATGAAGAGCAACACACTCACCAGGCTAATACAACACCTAAAAAGCCCTGCTGGCCACACAAGCAAACACCCAGGAGATAAAAATGAGCTTCTCCTGGCTGAAGCATTATGATTGCTATGTGGATATCTTTCATTGAGTTCCACCTCACTTAGAATTTCTTATTAATATCTTCCCCCCTCTTTTTAATACTTAAACCACCAAAAAGCCAAGCTCAGGCTGTAACTCTGCCTTTTCCCTCCCCCTTGTTGTGGCTTCTAGCCTTCTCACAGCTGTTACTTAAAATGGGGCAATTTCCTCCGGCCAAGCTAAGACAGCTGGGCCAACTCAGAGCAGGGAGCCAGGTTCCTGACCGGGGCTACTGCGGTGTGAAAGGACTTTCTACTTTTCTTTCTTACCAGTCTCTCTCTTGTACCACTACAGGCATTTCAGAGAGCACACAGCAGGCAAGCTCAAGGAGCTGACATAAATCAGCCTTTTTTTTTTTTTTTGCAAATGAGGTAAATTTTAACCCAGATCACTTTTGCAATCCACTTAACACCAGTCACATGAGCGTTTGCTGTACTGAAAAAAAAACACCAGGAGCCTGGAAACGGTAACAGACAGAAACAAAAGAACCCAAGTCCTTCTGCAGCAGCCCTAATGTTTTAAAGTGACACCAAAGTCCAACATAAATTTTAAGCAACTCCCAAATAATAACATTTCATCAGCAGAACCATACATGGAAAAGAGGAACTTTACAGCAGAGACTTCAGAACCATGCAAGCTGTTTACCTGCACAGAAACAGTCCCCGGGGAGTGAATGCTCCCCTGCCCTCAAGTTCTTAAAATCCTGTCCTGAATTAGGGGGTGGGAGGTTCAAATCGCCTTTGGAGAATTTAAAGAGACAAATTCCCCTCCCGACAAACAATAAACCATGATTTACATAACAGAGCCCCAAACTCCAGCAGAGACTTGGACCTCCCTAGAGCTCCATGCCAGTTCCACCCCTTTAGACTGCAAGGAAAGCACTCAGTGAAGTCTGGAATGACCTTCTGGTCCAGCTGGGAAACCCTGACCTTTCTTGTGACATCAGAAACCTTTAGTAGATGAAACAGCCAACCCCTGAGTTCCCTTTTGTGGCTCCTGGTTCTCTTTCAGATCCTCTTGGTGGGCAGTCTCACCTCTCTCTAGCTGTCTGTGAAGATTACAGAGCTCTCTCCTCTGGACCTCAACTCCCTCTTCTTGCTACGTTCTCCTTTGACTATTTCATCCACAGAGTTCCACACTATCTCTGTTCTGAAATTTTAAGACTGTCAGAAACATCAGATTCTTAAAAGAAAAAAAGGATAAAAATCATTCCTGCAAATGGAACTTATATTCTCCTACACATGAAACTTGCAAGCTTTTTGCCCCATCCTTATCACTGGAGTGTTGTGTCACCTTCCTGCAATGCGTTAAGCAATGGAACAAGCATCTGCCACGTGCTTGGGCTCATATTCCTCCAGAGAGGCCTGTGCAGGAGAGAGTTTTGTATTGGCATTTTTGTATTCACACTGAAGGCTCAATTAAGAACATGACGAGAAAGAGTTCTGACCCAGAAATAGGCAATAATTTCCACTGAATATGGCTGATGAGCTTACCTTGCCCTCAGCCTATAGACTTTGCCCTCTTTGCACAATTTCTATTGATCTTCAAACACATGGCTGAGAATTGTGGCAGCCTGGTGTACAGTGTTGGTCCCTGAGTCAATGTGGCAGCAGGAAAGGATAGAAACCTTGCCAATTTTCACAATATAAACTGTCACATCTCATGAACCAAAGCACTTTCAGTGGAGAGTTAAAGGTGAGAGAATATTACTGTTAGCCTGGTAAACTCTCACTGCCACATTTGTGCCCTTTCCTTATGCCAGAGGTAGGGACACTCCAGATGAGGATTAGCTCAGCAGACTAACCTGGCAGAGAACTATTCTTTTTTTTTTTTTTTTCCCTTATTCATTTTGTATCAGAAAATAAAATGCTAAGGCTGCTGATCAAATCCCCTTTGCATGTGGACAAAGTGAGGAAACTATAAACCACTGCCACCCCGAGAGTCACCTCTTCTTACATGAAATGAAGTCTAATGTGTGTTCTCTTGGGCTGAGCCTCAAACTCATCTTCAGCTGCTTGTCTGATTAAAATTAGACAATTGTGAATGTGCAGGAGAGCAGGGCTAATCTTGCTTCTCACTGTCATTATTTGAGCACATGCCATCCTGGTAGATGCCAAGACTAAGAGGACAAGCAAAGAATTTTGATTACAGGTTGCAGAATTTTGCTTTTCACAAGTGAGCATACTGTGAACAATATTGAAGGAACTAACAGACACAAAAGGAAGAATAATTCAGAACAAACCAAAAATGTAGAAGAAGAGCAGATCCTTGTTTTCTGCAGTATTTTGTACACTCCCATCCTGCTAGGACTGTGCTGGATGACAAGGATGCATATTTGAATTCAGAGCCAGGTCTTTCCCTCAGAAAAGATAAACATGCAGTTGATTTCAGTGGAAGTTAGTAAAGACTCTTAAGTTAAACCCAAATATTGAGTGAACCAAAATCAACCTAGGGAGCATACCAAAAGCATCCCTGCTGAGCGTAACTCTTCTCATTCCTCAAAGTTGCAATACCTGCTTTTCAAGATATTTAGCTAAGTCAGTCTTTTAAATATTATGGTGAAATTATATAATAAGATTAGTTTACATACTAAATAACTGCGTCATTTATCCCCCTTGAATCTGTTTAAATAATCCCACTGTTGGCTCCTGTAAAAGGACACTCTTGTATCCCTTTATTCTCCCCAAAAATGGACTTTAGTGGAGTTAGCATAGCCATGGAAAAACCTTTGGTACAGATCTGGAAGTCCCTCCATACACCACTGATAAATCATATGTGCTACCCACAAGGGCAGAACAGATAAATACAAAATAAAAATCCATTTCTTCCTAGTAAGTGAAACTATTATTAATATGCTGAACATGCAGTGACCATGGGTGAACATTCCACAAGTTTTTATCTTATTCTTCCATTTAACAATTTGAACAAAGATTCCTTAACATGATCTTTAGCTTTAATCAGGCCTATTTTTGTCCATCTGCCTGGAAGCTCTTCATTAGCATTACTAATGCCTTTACTATGTGCATTATTTACACCAAAATGAACTTTATTTCCACCCAGAAATCTTCTTGTTGAGGTATGGGCTATGGAGAGAGACATTTTGAGTTACTCCACTGAAAATTATTCATTCCCTGCACTGCAGAATTCTTATTTGTTAGTGGTTTGTATCATGTACAGAAATTATAAACACTGTCATAGAGCTTTCTTTGTAGAGAAAATAAACAAAGTAGGAAAGTTCCCAGCCTGACCATTAAATGCCCAGTTTGGTTCAGTCATACTCTGAGCTGCCCTGGGCAGCTATAGAAATATGGTTTCTTAAGAGAATGGCTGTGGAGTTTAGTTTTTGTGAAAAGCCATGAAGATGTACAAAAGCAGGATAAATAGAAAGGTCTCTAGTGCTGAATGTGGTCAAGGGAAGCCTTGTAGTAAATAAAAGGAGCTTATTTTGAACTGTTCAGTCATGTTTGAGAAGCAAATTGTGCTGTGAGATATGAACATCAAAAGATATTTTCTAAACAATTTGGGGAAGATCCCACAGCAAGATAAGCTGTGAGCTCAGCTGTGGGGAGATGTGCAAAACAAAGAGGAAAAGCCTCCAGGAGCCTCCAACAGGAAAAAAAAAAAAGTCCCAGTGTGAGGAAACAGCTTTTCAGTTTCCTTCTGCAAAACTGCAGGCAATGACAGAATTGCACTGTCAGAGACAGACAAACCAGAGGTGCTGGGAGCCTAAAACACCAGACATGACAGAAAAAGAGAAAAAAAGAGAAGCTTTTACTGAGACCTTGAATAGTCTATTTAAATCCACAGTTACTGTTGGTATTTGACTCTAGAAAGATCAAATCAAATATATAGTACATCAAAATGATGTATTATATTGTTAAAAATTGTGAGGTAGGGTAGCACAATGAGTAATAATAATTGTATGTTTAAAAACTGGGATCTAGTGTTCAGTGGCAGTTTTAACTTTTTTTTTTTTTCCCCCTCTCTCTGTACAGATCATCTCCAGTTCTTTCAGGCTTGGAAAAAACCTCTTAAAGTATTATGAGACATTAAATGTGTTTTATCCACATTGAGCAGTTGTGTCCTGGAATAAAAAATGTTGGGAAAAAAATAGACATACTAATGCGAAAAGTTCCAATTATTCTATGGAATAGGATGCTTGAAAGGTAAAGGGGAAAAAAAAGAGAATCAATTAGTACTTAATTACCCTTACTTTATATATCAGCAGTTTGCTTAGTTTGTCTTGTGTGAAAAGTCCAAAATCAAGCAAAGTAATTTCTTATATTTTTTTACATTGTCCCCTGGAATAATCCTGGACTATTTTTCATACATTCCTTGTTTCTAAAAAGCATGAATGGAGCAAGAACTATGTTTTCTTACTGTTCTGTTAAAATCTGAAAGCAGAAAATCTTTTGGAGAAGATAAACCTCATTGGGATTTAGAATTATAGACTGAGTGGTCAAAATGAAGAAAAGAGTGACAACACAATTGACCTTAATCAGTTCATTGCTTCAAGGAAGGGAAATGCTTGCAACAGAGAAGCAACATCTTGGAAAATATAAAACGAAAAACTGTATTGATGTTTTGTTTCCTAACTATTAGGGGAGCCTGGCCTGGAATAAATTAAAGTCTCTAATGATTTTTTTGCAGATTAAAACAATTACTCAGTTTAATGAAAAAAGCGCCTTGACACAAGTAAACTTCATATCTTTACTGTATTATTTAATAATGTAATTATTAATAATAGCTCATCCAGCTTCAGATTTTAAATCAGAGCTGGATTTAGTCAGTCAGGTTGAACTACAGGAGGTTTGCTGTAAGCACAATTACCTCCCCAGTGTATTCAACATGAAATCTTTCCTAAACAATAGATGGGAAACTCAACTTCCCCTTCCTGCAAGGCAAAAATGTTTAAGTTATCTTGGAACTGAAAAGCTTAAAGCCCAATAAATGAGCTGTGGTGCAGCCATCTCACAGCTGGTTAAAAACAAACTGCACTCATGGAGAATTAACCTTGCTGAAGTGTCATCCTGAGCCATTTAAAGGAATGTTCAGAGTCAGCCGTGGTTTTAATTAGCATTTGTGATGCCTTGCATAATTGTAACGTGAAATGTCACTGTTGAAAGGTTAATATAAGATGTTTAATGTACCTTTGAATCACTAATAAGTTTTATATATGTGTGATAGTAACTTCTCGTGGCTTCATTTACAGACACGCTATAGAATGTTCAATTATTGCCTCTAGAAAGCCAGGAGAAAAAATGGTTTAGATTAAATAAAACTTTAGTAAACAAATAATTCTTGGAATTATCAGTGAGTGGATTTTCTGTGGATTTAAGTTTGCAAATAAATAATATTTATTAAGTAGTCAAAGACCCATTTTTTAGAAAGTGAGGTAGTTTTGTCAATAGAGACTATCTATTGATATGCAATCAACACTCTTCATTTATTTTAATTGCTTAGCAGTTAATACTTCTAATCCTATTTCCCACCTGTTAAGATAAGCTATTCAATGCTTTTCTTGTTATTTACCACATTCTCATGCACTGTAAACAAGCTTAGACTGATTTCCTTCTGAATATAAATTCAGGAATTTTTTTTTAAAATTCCTAAATGCAAATCGATTCCAACTAAAACTGCAAAAAGGAGGAAGAGACAGGAGAGTAAAAACTGACTGCAGTGATGACACTGATCAAGAAGAGAGAAAATCTTCCAGCTCTACAGGAGCAGGGGAAGGATTGTGGTGTGTTTTCCGTGGTACAGTGGTTGTGCTAATGACATAAAATTTCTGGATGAAAAGCTGGGAATGTACTGCTGGGTGACTTAGCAACATATTTCCTGTTTGTGGTTAAGTTAAGTACTGTGTGTTTTCTCTTCTGGTAGCATACAGAGTAATTACTTTTTTTCTTTTTTTTTTTTTTTTTTTTCCTCTAGTGCAGTTAGGACAAAGACTATAACACTGTTAACTTTCTTCTTCAATTCTAGAAATGTGGAGAACAGAACCTTTCCCAGGCACTGAAAACTGAATCACTATTCTGGTGATCTGTCAACTGCACCTTTCAAGCAGGCGTCTCTGCTTTCTCTGGCAAATGGAAATTCTACCACTGAATTATGAATTCTCATAAATCCAGAATAATTTTCCTTTTCAGATATACTTGGAGTGAGTGCCTTCTGCAACCCTGCATGACTGAACTTTTGGTCTGCTTAGAGGGAGAATGTTAAGAGCTGTAAGGTCTCATGTTGCTGGGTTAACCACTCATCCTCAAAGGCCTATTGCATCTGTTCAGATATAAAATAATGCACATTTTGGGGATGCTCGGAATACCTCATGCTTTTCAGTGTCTGATCATTTTGCTGTAAGGTAATTGTGTGATCTCTGTGAGCTGCTGTGGTTGTGTGACTGACTGGAACTGAGATTACAGGTGAAACCATACGGAGAAATGTCAGCACCTACAGAGCAGTGGCTTTTTGGAGTTACATGTTTGCAGTGTTGTGAAACGATATTTGTAATAAATAGCTCTGAAATCCATTTGCCTCAGAGATGAAGCCAAGTTAAGAACAGTTTGTACAACTGCTCGTTTCCACCCTCAGGCCACACTGTTGCTCTCGGAGTTGAGCCAAAATACTGCATTGCAGTGTCTGCCAAAATGAGGTTTGTCTGCTTGCCTTAAGCAGAGTTGTGGTTTTCTGGAGAGTTTTTTGTTTGTTTTGTTTTGGTGTTGAGAGGTTTTTCCATGTGAATTTTTCCTGATTGGGATAGCCACATTATTTCTCTTCACTCCTTTTGCTTGGAACTACCTGCAGAGTTTATATGGCCACAAAGGTCCTTAGTTCATACATGGAATATTTGCTTCTCACTCCTGGAAACTGGAGTGGGGTGGGGGAAGAACACTAAACTGCAGCAGTATGACTAAAAACATTTTCAAAAAGAAAACAACAGGCTTTAACTTCTGCTGAGGAGGCTGTGAAGTGGATCTAATGACATTTGATCTATAGAAGCTTTTCAAAAGCAGGTCTCCAGCAAATCCTGTAGCAATGTTTTGTACAACAAAAACAACAATTTTAAGCCACAGCTGAAAACTCCAAATGTAGACTCGCAAGGCATTTGTAAAAGAGAGTTTAAAAAATGACACAACTCTGCTAAGCAAGCAGCCATCTGTCCCAGGAGAGCAGGCAAACCCAGGAAGGGGAACTAAGAGCAGCTGTGGGATGACTTTTCCTCACATGATGCAGCTGCAGCCTGATGGTTGCACATCTTTTCTCCACCACTCAGAGAAGGGTACAGTAATTACAATGTACCAGCACTAAAACAGCAAATCTCCTGAGTTTCCAGTGATGTGCGATGTCCCCACACCTGACTTCAGTGGGGTTTTTATTCACTTCAGTGTTTTGGATTTTTTTTTTCATGTTCTGCTAAAATCAGGAATGTGATCTGAGTTTTACTCCATCAAAACTAAATTAACTCAAGGCCTGACTGTACATTTGCTCAATTTTCTCTATTTCACAGCACGTGCAGTTGCTTTCACTCACACCACATTTTTGGCATGTTGTGCCAGCTGCTCCTTAACCTTAGAGGTCAGTTCAGTGTAAAGGTTTTACTGAAGAACACTTGGCTAATGTAGTATGAGCAGCATTGTGGCGAATTCAGAAAATTTAAGGACCAAAAGCTGTTCAGCACTTAAGAGTTATGCTGAACAAATAGAGCTAGAGAAGCTGGTTTAAAAACTTAACCTGCACAAAGATGCCAGGCTGCTGGAAATTATTCTGTTTTCTCTGAATGTGGACTGGCTGAACTTTGTGCTCCAGATGTGGGCGCTGCTAAATCCAGAAAAATAGAGACAGCAGAGAAAACCCAAAATGGCCATCAGAGCTAATTGAAAAGAAGAAAAAAAACAACAGATTTGAGCATTTCTTTTTAACTAACCATAGTTTAACTGTTGCTGTAGAATGATATCCTATATAAATATTATATAATAATATACTATTTATATTACCCATATAAATGGATGTAGTTGGAAATAACACTACATTGCCTGACACTGCAAACAAGTGATTAAATTCATGATTATTTGATTAATTTCATCATTCCAACTCAGGTATGGTTAAGATGGCATTATAAACTATGTGCAAATAATTATTGTTAAAATCAACAGAATTAAAAAAAAAAAAAAGGAAGATTTATACAGGAAGGAAGAGATGAATATCATAGGAAATTTTAGAACAGAGCAGCTAGACAGAGCTGACCTATTTTATAATGTCCTAACTTCTGCTGCCAAGATTCTACTTTTATTTTAAGACCCCTTCTAGTTTTAGAGCTGTCATTTTATTTGAAATCTGGTGTTGTCAGGTTTTATCAATAGGTTTTCATTGCTGGATTTAAAAGAGAAATATTTCCCCCAGTACTCAGGTAAGCCTCAGAGAGTCACAAGAAATGCAGAGAGCCCCCTGAATCTCAGGATTTGTATCTTTGTGTATGCATTAGAGATCAGAAATTCACTATTGTGGCTTACTTGCCTTTTCAAAGTACAAACCCCCTTGTGGGAGCAGTGCTGAGTTGGGACCCTCGCCTGGAGGGGAATAGATGGATATATTTTTACCTGCATGTGAGCTCCAAAGGATTGTCCTTGTCCCACCAAAGCAATAGATCATGATGGTGCTCATGACTGCTGTCTCAACAAAATTTAGCAAGCATAGATTCAGCTAGACCAACACAAAATGTGTGTTTTTCTTTTAAGAAGACCCATGACATTGATATGAAGACACCTTTAATAACCAGACATAACCCATGATTTTTCTGCTTTCCATGCTGATGCAGAGCATCCTGAGACACCTGCACTTTACACAGCCAGGCTCGGCCAAAAGGGATTCTGGAATCCACAGAAAGAGTTTAAAAAATTTCTCATTGTTGTAAGCCATGGGCACGGGTAGATGACTCAGATATTGTTCAGCCTGGAGAAGAGAGAGCCAGCTTTGGGGTGCTTTAAGCGGCCTTCCAGAATCTCTTGGGAACTTTCCTTGAAAGACGGGACAAGACTATTCACAAGAGCACGCAGTGACAAGAGACGGGTGAATGGGTTCAAACTGAAAGAGCGCATGTTTAGATTAGATATTAAGAAGCTATCCTTCCCTGTGAGGAGGGGCCTTAGCACAGGTTGCCCAGAACAGCCGAGGCTGGGCGTGCCCAAGGCCAGGTGAGACGGCGATTGCAGACACCTGGGACAGCGGAAGGTGACCCCGCCCATGGCGGGGGCTGGAAGGACACGCTCCCCACGGCTCCTCCCAGCGCACTGTGCCATAAAACCCGGCCGGAGCGCGGCCCGGCCTTTCCCGGCTGTGGGCGCTGCCGGGGGCGTTCCGTGCGCGCTGAGGGAGCTCCGCCATTTCCTGCCGCGGGCGCAGGGCGCAGGCGCGCTCAGGCGCGGTGGCTCGGGCGGGCGGTGCGCGTGCGCGGCCGCGGGAGCAGCGGAGCCGCCCCGGGCGGAGCGGGCGCGGGGGGGGGCCCATGGGGCCGGTGCGGCCGTGAGCGTTCGGCCCGGCTCGGCTCGGTTCGGCTCGGTTCGGCTGGGCGCGGGGCCAGCCCCGCGGAGCCATGGACGGACACGCGGCTCCGGGCGCGGGCGGCGAGGAGCCGCTGAGCTCCGGCAGGATGAACGCGAAGCGCGGCGGGCGCGCCGCGGAAGAGGAGAGCCGGAACAAGCCCAAGCTGGTGAGCGGCCCGGGAGGCGGGCGGGGAGCGGCCCGGGCTCGGCGGGGAGGAGGAGGGTGCGGGGAGTGAGGGGCGAGGGAGCCTTTCTGAGGGTGAAAGGCGTTTAAACCCGTGTGGGGTTTGGGGCGCTGCTGGGAGAGGCAGCACCCAGCTGGGCCGGGCTGTGGGGATTCCCGGGCGGGGGTGGGCGCTGGGCGGCGGGAGTTCCCACGCTCGGGCGGGGACGGCGACAGCGACAGCCGACAGCGACAGCGACAGCGCTGCTCCGCAACCTCTGCCCCGCTCCGCCGACAGACAGAGCGCGGGGCGCGGCCGGCTCGCTCTGAACAATCCAGAACGCCGGTGGTCATGATGCACGCCACGTGCTTGCCAATGGAACGTCTCGCTTAATGGGAAAAAAATTTAAAAAACTGACAGATTTCTTATTTTATTTTATTTCTTTTTTTTTTTTTTTTTACACAAATCCTCTTTAGAGCTGCCGTTTGTTTATTATGGCTGTGCTCTTTAGATTTTTTTACTTTTTTTTTTTTTTATTGGCAGACCTGATAAATACGGGTGGAGTTCAAGGCTGCATCACTGGGTTGTATCGCACTTCATAAGTGCTGCAGTAGCAAAACTCAACTAATGTGACAGTGTTTACCTTTGGTTGTTTACTTCTGTTAGTTACTGTGTTGAATCTACCCCTTTTAGCTCAGTTCGTGCTTGTATTGCCAAGAGCAACAGTGTAGCGGACACTTAAAACTCCATGAGTCTTCTTGGAGAGAGTACTAGTTACAAACTTTATTTAACCTGTTGCAAGGGTTTTCCCCCATACTGGTGAAACGAAGTCAGTATTGAAATTTTCCCACCTTGTGTTCCTTTCAGTGAGCGTAGAGCTTTTAGTCAATCAGCCTGACAACTGCAGTTTGGGTTTTTGTTGTTTGTTTAGTTTGGTTTTTTTTTTTTGTTTGTTTGTTTTTTTTTGCTTTTTTGTTTTCTGAAAGTGATGTGAGTGTATCGGGAAGTTGGTAAATATATAACACTGAGCCATAGAAAAGTTAATGAAAGTTATAATTGTTTCAGAGGATGGCAGTCAGAAGCCCAATGACTTGAACTTGTATTAAAAGTGACAATGTGTTTCTTGGTAAAAGAAAACAAATGTGGTGTCTTGTTTTGTTTCTTGGTGTTATTGGAAACAAACTCTTGTTTCCCTGCAGAGGCTAAGCTTTGTATAAACAAAATGTTTGGGTGTGTTTATACTACCTTTACTATTTCCTGCTAAAGTAGCTAAGAAGGCTGCCTGAAGATTCCTGCAGAGAGCTGATTCACAAATCCCCCAGGAAAGTGCTTCTGTTGGAAGCTGTGAACAGAAATTCGAATTTTGCTGTAGAAGAAGAGAACTCTGTTCTGATAGAAACACATAATTTGAAAAATCAAAGTGAAATGAGATCAAAATTGGGTTGAACAGGATGACATTTCAATTGCATGGTCTATGCAGTTATTCTAGAATCACTAGAATAAACTTTCCATTGAGTGGAAAAAACATTATGCTATTATTTGACTTCATTCACAGCAATATGCCTTTGTTTCTTGAGGGGGTGGATGATTACAGTCCAGCAGCACCATGGATCAGAGCAGGGATATGTTGCTAAAATCAGAGCCTTCTGAAGATAGCTTTGCCCTGGGATAAATGACTGGCCTTTGATGATGTAATTGAATGAGTGGGTTGAATAGGAAAGCAGATTTTTTTTCCACTCTGGATGTGATGTACACCAATGGTGTATAAACCTGACATGATCAGAGATTTATTTTTGAGGGAGAGAAAAGGGATGGGATTCAGGTGTGCTTTAAATGGAGCTGGGGTGACTGGACAGCCAGATTTATCAGTAATTACTGTGGGGTTGTAAGGGAAGAACAGGCCTGTAATCAGGGAAAGGCTTCATCCATTATACAGGAGAGTAGTCCTATAAAATTTTGCTGGCTTTAATTTTGAATGAGGAATTGGTTCTGCTGAGTCTGGCAATGTCTTCAGGCACCTCATCCCTGTTCTTTTCATTGTGCAAGTAAGGTAAAGGTGTATTTGGGACTTGTGGCAAAGGAGCCACACTGTTTGTGCTGGTGCTGAGTTGTCATATACAAAGTTCCTCACAGTTGGGTGTGGAAATTTTCTTGGTTCATCTTTGTAACCTACAATTGATCAAGTGTCAGTGGAGTTAAGAGAGATGAATCAACCTGTGCTCTGTCATGTGCTGGGTGGAATTGGAGGAGCTCTCAGTGTGCTGACAGGCGTGTGCCTCTTCCCCAGAACGTATTTCACACATCCAGGGGAGTGCTGAGCAAGGGCTTGGTGGGAGAGGGTGTGCAGCTACACAGAGGGGAGAAAGTATTTTTGGTTCCTGGCACAGGAGCTGAAATTAGGCAAATCCTTTGGATGAAGTCCAGAGGAATGATTTTTATATGATAAAAATGGCTCTAGGTGACGGAGGGCTAGGAACTGAAGTCATTATCCTGAGGGAAGGGAAACTAGAATAGAAAGGTAGAAGGTTCTTATTTCCTTGTTCTTTTCATCTGAAACTAAAAGGAGTGCAGTGGTGCTTGGCTTTGTTTGGTGGGTTTTTTTAAGGGCTGCAGCCTGATCAGTGGCACCTTTTCCTGATTGACAGGGAGTAGGACTGGGCTGTTGAGAGAGAATCTCTGCTGGGCAAGAAAACAATGCTGTAAAGTATTTCTCTGTAAGACAATTGATGGCTATGTACACACACAAGTAATTAAAAGTGAGCTGTATCAGTACTACTGATTCACTTATTTTCTGCTTGTAGTTGGGAGAGATGTTCAGGTTTCATACAATTTGTTGGCTGTGACAGAACTGTGCAATGAGAACTTGGTTCCAGTTTTTTTAGTAGTTGTGTGTAAACTGGAGTATTTCACTGAAGTTTGATGTCACTGTTATGAGCAGCTGGACTCATAACTGCTGCTGAGGGAGCTCTGGATTGGTGTTTTGGGGTTTTTTTTCCTTTATTTTTTTGCTGGCTTAAGGACCAGAGGTTGGAATAAGTGTCTGGTATTTTTGTCATTTTTGTTTACAGTGAAATGGGCAGAAAAGATCTAATTGTTTTGGCAAATAATCATCCGATCTCATGTCAGCCCTGAGAATAGGCTGGCAGGAGGTGGCAGAGAGCAGTCCCATCCATGCATTTGGCAACATGCTTGCTTTGCTTGTTTTAAAGCATGCTTGTTCTGCTAGGGCAAACAGACTAAATTAAGGTTGTCAGGGAGATTGCTGGGATTCCTCTGTTGGTTAATGCTTAACTCAGATGTTCCTTTGCTCTCCTCCACGCTTCAGTGTCACATGGGAAATAGATAATTCTGTCAGGGACCTAGGAAATGGGAAGTGCTTGAGAGTGTCAGCTCTGGTATGACAGAGCTGCTGTAGTTTACCAAGGACTTGGCAAGTTGAGGGGTTTTTTTGGTTGAGAAGTTGAAGTCAGACCTTTTACAGACGTTCATGGCAGAAGGAGGGGTGACAGACATAATAAAAAGGAGCAGGAGAGGTTGCTGGAGACTGTAAGGGGAAAATAATTTGAAGGATGAATAAGTGTTTGTTGGTCAGAGATGCTGAAATCACTGTTCTTGGAGGTTTTCAAGTTCTGAACCTGGACAGAGTCTTTAGCATGCTGATGTGAATTTGGTGGGTGACCCTGCCTTTTGGGCAGGAGTTTGGACTGCACTGAGAGAAGAATGAGATCCTTTCAAACATCTGTGGTTCTGTTAGTCAGTGCTTGGAAAGAGGTGCTGTGACAGGATTTGGGGTGCTCTGGGAGTGTTAGAGCACTGTCTAACTAGAAATTAATATGGTCAGTGTGTTTTGGTGGTGTTTTTAATTTAATAATATGTCCGTTTAGGGTTAGCAGAGGCACGGGGTGGCCAGTGCCACGCTAGCACACACTGCTTTACCCCCAGGTTTGCTCCAGGTCTGTGTGGGAGCTGTTCAGTGCAGGATTCTCCACTTACTACAAACCACACTTCTGAGAGGGGCTGCCTGCTGAGTGTGATGTGGCCTTTAAAATCAGATTAGGGGAAAGATGTTGTGTAACTTAATAAAACAAATTGTTAGGAGGAAGAGAGAGCTCCTTTAATTGGAGGGCAAGTGGATTTGATGATTCACCCAAGGAGCATCTCATATTTTGTTTTAAAAGCAGAAACTGTTTGTGCTTAACACTGAAATCTTTTAAGCTTTGTGGGCTTTGAGATGAATCAAAAGCTAGGAACTCAACATTCTGACTAATGTGCCATAACCTGGCATCAAACAGTGGGATAAAAGCTTTTATGGAGTTGCTTTAAAACAGAAGTAAGCTGAGTGTGCTTGGGAGAAGTTTCCCGGCTGTGTTGCACCACCCATATCAGTGCAGGAGTGGAGTGATTTAAATTGTGCCTATCTGTCCCTGTCAGATAGTGTGTGGCAGGACCCACCAAAAAAAAAAAAAAAAAAAAAAAGGAGCTGTATGCTTCTTGCATGACTCCTTTAGATATCTGTGTACTGCATACGTGAACTATGAGTCAGGTTGAGCAGAGATTTTTGGCAATCAAATCGAATGTCTTGCATTTGAAATCATAGTGTCTCTGAGTGAAACCTGTGCATGCCTGCAAAGAGTTCTTGTTTCAAGTGTATGCTTGAGGAAAAAGTGCACCAAAATGCTTGTGTTGTCAAAGGGTCTTGGTTTATTAGATGAAAATAGGATATTCAAGCAAGTGAAGTTATCTGGAGTGCAACCATTACTGAAGAGTAACGTTCATGTCTTATGAAACTTCTGCTGCTTAGAATTATTCTGGTCAGGCACTCCTGTGACGTGGGAGGGTAGGGCATGCTTGGTGCTGATGTTTAGGTAAATGCTTTAGTTTTTAACGGGGATTGCTATTGACACTGTGTTAGTGAGGTGATAGAGACAGTGATAAGCCTATCTGTGGTAATTAAACTTCCTGAACTACTCCTAGCGAGACAAAACCGGAGAGCACTTCTGTAGACTGCAGGAAGCTTTGCACACAAAGCAGATTCCACCCAGGCCAAGTGAAAGGCAGCTGAGACAACTGCCAGTGTGCACAGCAAATGGAAGTGATGCTTTCAGAGACTTCAGGCAGCTGAAGTGGTGCTGAATATCCAGGTGTTCAAGGATGAGCTTTGGTTCTGGTGTCACAAAGTAGCCTGTAAACCTTGCCAGCCAGTGACGCTGGGATTGCTGGTGACTCTGCAGAAGGAAGAGGTCTGCTTAAAAACTTGGAGTGGGTTACAAGATTTCATTTTTTTCTGCATCACTTGCAGTTCTCTAGAGGTAAACAACAAAGCAGTAATGGGTAATAACATCCCTCTGATTCTTTTCATCCTTGTCCAAATTCAGAGTACAACAAGCAATGTCAGTTGCTGCTGGAGCAACTGTCAATTTCCGTTTGTTCTTCCTCAGTTTACTTGTTCAACCTTAGAGCACAAGAAGTTAGGAAATCATCAAGATGAAGGGTTTGATGCAGTTCCTTACAGCTTTTATATCATCATTCCTTACATTCAGTATTTTTTAATGATGCTATAACTTTGTTTAGGAGGAAATAAGGGTTTTTTCTTAAAGTTTGGTGGTAGAGCAGATAATTTTGCGAGATTAACAGTTGAAAAACCCCCTTTAGTATTTGCATAGCAATTGATAAAGTTACAGGTAGACAAAGCTAACTTTCTTAAACTTGCTTATTGGTTTTGTATCAAACTGGTCTTCAAATCTTGTGAATGAGGTGGCTTTTTGCTACAGTAGTTGTGGAGTGAGCACCTCCAGGATTCCCACTTGCAAGTGTAGCTTCCTAACAAGTAGATGGGTGGGACGTTGTGCCACAAAAGTAGCACTAACCCTGCAAGGCAAATATATTATAGTTGGTAACAATTAATTGCATGGGAGAAAGGGGTCCCAGTTAAAGAATTTGCCTTTTTAGGGAGCAATATGGGCTTCAGCACTCTCCGTGCGCCCCTTGGTGCCCTGCTGACATAAGTTTTGTGTGGCAGTGGGACAAACAAGTCATGAAGATGAACCTGTCAGACCCACTTCTTTACTATTTGCTCTTCTTTGGTTGCTAGAACTAATAAGATTGGAGTTATGGTACATTAAAACTCCCCTTATTGTATGGATTTGTCTAAAGTTCATCCACCAGTTCCATGAAATTGTGTCTGCTTTTCAGCCCTCTTCCCCGGATAGCTGTTTGGTTGGACAAGGTGTGATAGCAGCACAGATCTGAGAAGGGTCTGCTGTGGCAATGAAATTATATTGTACATCATGGTCTAAGTCTTGGACTCTTCTGGTTTAGAGAAATGCAGAAATACCTTGAAAGTTCAATTCTGCAGCAAGCCACACATGGGAATTTTGTGGTTTGATACAGCTCCTGAAGGTTTTTGCTTCACCAGGGTGTGGTAATATTTGGCCTGAAGGTGTACTGCATAGTGTAATGCCACCACACCTTCTGTGTTGTGTAAGGCAGAAATGTTCTGAAGTTTCTGATGGATACAGGCTCCTCCTGTGGAAACAGGAAACTCGCTGGAGTGAGAGAGTGGGAATATCAAGGTGGTGTTTGTGGCAGGCAGCTTTCTTGTAAGGTTCCCTTCCTTTGATCCTCAGAGAAAATCGTTGGAGACAAGAGGGTATTGGGGAAAGTAATGAATATGGTGAATGTCTCAGGTGTCTGCTGCCTGCAAGTGTCTTTTGCATAGTGTTTACAAAAATATTGTCAATTTATAACCATCGAAACTTATTCAAAGGTGGAAAATGTTAATGTAAAAGTGACTGATTAAAAACAATGTCATTTGTAAATATTCTGCCTTGTATTACTTGGTGATTTTTGTGTGTATGTAAATACATATATTAACACACTTACTGCTGCCCTACTTATGATGGAAATATGAACTTTTCTTTTTATAACAAGACCCCATTAATGTATTTAGTTTGTCCCTTTGAGTGAGAATAAATACAGAAGGACTTGCTTGAGGATTGTGGAACTTTGAGCGCTGCTACCTCACAGTTTAGAACAAGTTTCTAAATAAAAAAAAAATAAAATATTTGGAGAGTAGTGCTGTAGAGTCCCAACCCCTGGTGTTGCAGGACTGTTGCTGTACAGCCAGGAGACAGAGAGAATTAGAGAATCTAATTTTAGATTCTGAAGGCCAAGAGAATTGCAGTTCTGGTGGGTGCAGGTTGGTTTGAGGGACGCAGGCCTGATTCTTTGTTCAGGGATTATTAGCTGGTCAAACATTAATAACTTTGTCCTGGCTGGAGTCACATAAACAAACTGCACCATACTACGTGTGTAGGCATGAAGATGAAGGAAATAACCTGAGACCTTAGATGTCCCCGTGGACACCTTTTTGTCACAGTTAGTTGGTTATGTGTTGTCAAATGGCTTTGTATAAATTCAGTTTGGGCTCTCAGGGATGGTGGAACAAGCCAAAATAAGTACTTTGGTCAGGAAAAATGTTAGTTCTGCAGTTCATTACTCCTTCTTAATATGGTAAGAGCTAATGATGGTGGTTATAATGACCTTTAAGGATGCCTGTGGTTTAGTGTTTTTTAATGAGTGTAGCTTTGTCAGGAACAAATACAGAGCCAACATGAGATTCATTAGATTCTAGCTCCTAATAACAGAATACAAACCGTTAATTCTTATGCAGTATAAAGTTTTCTGCTTTCTGTCTGCATTTTGGTTCTTCTTGTTCTTTCTCTTGCTGTGAATTATTTTTATGTCTATTAAATTTGAATAACTTCTGAAATACTTTGGTTTCATAATGGAGCTGTGCTGGATGTTTGCATTTGTAATTGAGTATATGAGTAGACGAGAACTTGACAGTTATTAAGAGCTGGAGTGGTTATAGGTCCCAGTTGTATTAGAACAGGTAAGAATTTCCAGAAAGAAGATGACAGCACATCAGACTGAGAACACACAATGATGCCATGTATATTTTAATTTTTGTGCCAGCCACATTCAGTGGGTAAATGAAAAACAAGAGGTTTGAGCACAAAGCCTGGAACTCAAAGGGTGACCCCACGGTAGATGGCCAAGTTCCAAAGCTGACACACAAACTCAGAGCTCAGCCAACTGCGCTCCTTCAGGCTGGCTCTGCCCTTCTTTGGGAGCTACACAGTAGCTTTGCTATCTGCGTTTGTACACACTGAAGTAAATTTTACAGTAACAAATTCACAGCAGTGAATTTTGTTTTCATCCTCCACTTTATTGTAGCTTGGTGGAGGTGCTCCCAAAGTAGAAAAGTAAAGAGTGCAGCAGACGGCTTTTGGAAAATTTCTGCCTGTAAACCAGAAAGGCAATTTGCATTTTCAGTGTGAGTTCATATTTGAACTTCAGACAAAGCTTGGGTGGATAGGACAGGCTTCCTAAATCCGTTAAGATTAGTTTATAATGCTCTGTGATTCAGACGAATTCCTGAATGACTTCTATGATAAGCAGTAGTCCCATCAGTTAACATTTGATATTTCAGAAGAATTGTTTTGTGAAAAACCTTTATAAAATTCATGTGAGTGTTCTGGGGTAGCCAAAGCACATTTAAAACTTTATTATTAAGATAAACTATCTTTTATTATTATTATTATCTCCTTTAGCAGAAAATAACAGATTCTCCATGATCTATGAGAAGTTTCTCTAATTGTCCTGAATTCCAGTTTCTTCTTAACAGGGACTCTCACCTGTACTGAAGTAAATGATACCATAGCATTCCTCATTATTAAGTACAGCATAATTCCTCTCTGTTCACATGGTGCTTCATTTCCTACTTCTCCAAAGGACAAATAATCTTCTAAGGATGCTGTTATAAACAGGAAAGAATAGGGAAAAGAACAGAAAGACCCTGTGTGTGACACGGCAGCTGTGCATTGTTTAACCCAATATTCTTTGCCTGTTGAGTTACATTATGGTCCATGCCTGAAGAAATTATTCAACCTTGAATTTCAGTTCTTTGAGGAAAAGCCAGAGTTCCCTGCTATGACAGCAGCACTACTCGTTTTTCCAAGTTTTAGTATCACATCATTTGTTATTAATAGAGAAAAAAGTGACTTTACCATCAACTTACTGTAATGTAGGGATCAAATACTGCTCTGATTAAGTACTTGCTCTTTACTAGTAGGTCTGTCTTGGAAGACAGACAACATTATTCTAAGAAGTTGTTGACATGATCCCTGTGACCATGTTCCAAGTCTGCTGAGTACAGACAAAATGAATGGTCTTCACAAGGAATTCCAGCTCCTTTGGCTCACTGCATCCCTTCTGCTGCCAGTTTGTTTGTGGGCTGTGTTTCAGTTGGTTGGATTTTCTTACTACTTACAAAACAACTCAAACAAAGCAGATACACATGTTCTCACTTTCTCAAAGTCTATCAAAGGCAATATATTCCATTTTCAAGGAACTGCCCAGTATCCAGTGAAGCTCCTGCAGCTTCCTGTGGGTGTTCTGCTTTAAGTGTATCAATCCTCCCCTAACAGATGCATTCTGCCAGTTTAACTTCTCAAATTGTTTCGTAGGAAAAATCCAAATGGAGTCTGACACTTACTTCAGTGTTTACTGTACCCACAAGAGCAGGAGGTGTTCTACACAACCACCAGCATGCACTGAAAAATCTTAGCAGATCTATCTCTGCATAGAACAGCAAGAGGAGTTCACAGAACCTGAGCCTCTCCCTGTGCAGGGGTATTGGGCTGTCCTTGCATACACTGTCAGAGAGGAAGCACGTAAGCAGAAACAAACAAAAAAGTGTCTAAGTATTAGAGTGAAGAAATTTCTCAAAGCAGTTTCTGCTTCATTTTTTAAGGTAATTTCAAACCAACTCTGTCAAGTCAATTTGCTCCTCTTGAGAGAAAATACTTAGGTTACAACAAAAGTTTAATTCCAGGTTCAAAGTTTGTGATTGTGGTTAAAAGGGTAAAAACTAGGATTGCAGTTCAGTCTGAGCTAAGGTGAAACTTGTCACCATGAAAAAGGTGTCTCTTGAGGAAGTGAGGCATAAAAGCAGGCCTGTTCTCACTCCTCTTCATTGACACAACTCAGAGCTTTAGAGCAACTCACTCAGTCCTAGCAGCTCCCCAGTGTGTCTGAATAAAAAACTCAACACCTTCACTGAGGAGAGCCAGGAGCAGGGGCACAAGATGAGCAGCAATTCAGTGCACATCAAGTATTGCTATCCAGCAAAACTGCTTTGTGCTGCCACTGTGATGGGAGCAAAAAGCTCAATCCCACTGCTTGTATCTAAGCAGAAAATTGACATAAAGTCTGCACTTACTATGACAGGAGTTGTTTTGACATAGTTTCTCCAGTTTAACTGTTCCAGAATATTTCAAAAGCACTTCACAATAATATTATACCAGCAAAGTAAAAGCCAAGTTCCTGAAAAAAATTAAAGCTCAAGTCAACCACATTTTTGAAAAGCAGGCAGCAGAGATCCAGTGCTGAGTGTGGTTCTGCTAAGCACACTTTGCAGGAAAGCAAGTAGGCTGTTTCCAAAGTCTATTTTGCAAAAGTTTTAACAGCAAACTGTTGATAGTTTGAACTGAGGAATGTAAAAGCTGTAGAGCATTCTGAGGAGATGTGTTTTCCTGTGATGAAAATCATGCTGTCTCTAATGAAAAATGCTGCACTGTCACAGGGCACTTTTTCAAGATGCTCAAAGCAAAACCTGTCTTGCAGAATCCCCAGAAATCAGGACAGGACTCAGATCCTGGCTGTAGCAGGGGCTGCATGAAGAAATCTGCAGTTGTGTAGGAGGTTATAAACCCTGCTGGTGCTTGGCTGCTGGAGTGACAGGTTATCTGATATGGTTGGTGTAGAGACTTAAAGGGAAATGTTTATATTTCAGCTGTGGCTCTGGAAAATGCCAGAACTTCCTCAATTTGCCTCTTCACTGACAGATGTTTCTGCAGTTGTCTAACCTGATCTGACTGTCCTGCTGCCACCCTTGCCCCCTGTCTCACACTCAGCGATTTCGTTGGCTTATACTGACGTGGAACTGCAGCTTTTGGAAAAAGCTTATAATTTCCTTCTGTTTTTTAAATCTTATAAATGAACACCAAGAAACCATTGTCTGAAGCAAACTTTTTGAAACTGACGGCTGCTTGAACTTCAAATTATGTATATATGTGTTTAGATGTCTTTCTCAGCTCCTCCTTCAGTTACAAAGCTGATTAAATTGACTGTTTGCTTACAGTGGAATTTTTTTCCAATTTCTGAATTAATTTGGTTTTTTGTAAAACCTTGGCCCCTGGCATTTGTGAGGGGAGTGTCCGATATGATTCCCTTGCCTCTGGCGTGTGTTCCCTCCCCTTCTCTTTGGGAGCTGAGCTGAGGCAGCTCCTGCAGGCAGTTAAAGAATTGGTGCCCTCTGCTGTTAATGTTAATTTACCAGCCTGGGTGACCCTCGGGCTTTATTTAGCATGAGGAATTGTCAGACTTATATCTGGAGCATTGCTCATTTTTGGATGGTCGTTCTCCTGGGGGAAAATGTGGAGAAAGTGGGCAAAGCTGGCAGCTTCCCTCTGGGAGGTGGTGCCATCCTGCACTGGGACAGCCCTGACTCAGGAATGCCAACAGTTGTGCATATGCATTTTGGTAGCCTGTGTTTCCCTCCATGTTCAGGTTCTAGGTTAAGCCTTAATTTAGAAAACTGAATAATGCATATTCAAGGAGTTTGTGAAACAAGCAGCTGCAAGGCAAACAAGATTTTTTTTTTTCCATATGGTGTCATATAGACCAAATGGAAATGTACAACAATAGTAACAAAACTATTGGTATTGCTCAATTGAAGTGCTTTTGAGAAAGCAGATGGATTACAACAGTCATTTCAAGGTTTTTCTGAAAGCATGCTGAATGCTCCTTGAAGTGTGAAAAATCTTATGCTAAAGCAAACATTAATAATAAAATTAGTAAAAATATAATTCACAAAATGTCAGGTATACTTCATCATGGGTAAAGATCTTGAAAAGCCTAAAGCAGTGTGTAGTCCTGGTTTCTGCACATCAGCTTTTGTGACTTGGGTATCTTTTCACAATTTCCTAGGTGCCTTTTTAGATTTAATTGCAAAACTGAATATATTAACAGATGGTTAAATTGTCTAATGGGAACATTATTCATTCTCTGAACTGAGGAACAGAGGTTGTAGGAGTGAATTCTATTTTATGACTAAGACCTAGATTCGAGATGCAGACGACTTTTTGTACTTCAGATTTTAACCACTTTGGGGTTTGTGCCTTTAAACTCCCTCAGGTGCTCATATGGGAAGTTATTCCTTTCCTGCTTGTATGCAAATTAAAAAAGCTCTTGCCCTTGAGTGGGGCTGTACCATGGCTTTTGCAGGTGTTGAATTTGGGATAAATTTTAGAAAACAACAGTATCAGCTCAGTTAAAAAAAAAAGCACGCAAGTTAAGAGAAGGTCAAGTTTCTGATTGTTACCCCTAGAAAATGAGCTTTGCTGGGAGCTGCTCCCTGAGCTTGAAGCCTGTGTGCAGAAATGGGTGTCCCAGCACACCATGATTTGCCTGGGCACTGGAGTGAAAATTGCTGTGAAGTTTAGAAGTTACCCAGCTGATCATTGTTCATTCTGCATGTGGTGATCTGGGAGTTACTGCTGATTTGATTTTTGTGGTGAGAGTGGGATTGCTGAGCGTAACAATTCAGAACATGGCAAAGTAATACTTGAATATAATCAACCCATGTAAACACACCTCAGTTTACAACTCAAGACCAGCTTAAGTGATTTGGAAGGTTTTATTAAAACACAAGTTAGAAAAAGGTATAAGAAAGTAGACTTGCTGTGAGTTTTCTATTAAAAGTTGATGCAGTCACCTTAAGTAATTTAATTCTGTGAATGTGATATTGTTGCTGCTGTAGCCTGCATTGTTTGGATGAGGAAGCAGTGCTTTCTGCATCAAGAAATGAAGTGTTCTATGAATATCTCTCCACTGTTCTCATGTACAAGATTTCAATTACTCTGAATATTAACTTGGCTGAGACCTTCTGAGATAGAAGAATTGTCTGGTGCGGTTCCATTAGTATATACTATTATTTTTGTGTGCTTTATTATCATGGTCTGTCTGTACCTATGAAAGTAGCCAGATACACAGAGTAAACTCAGACTGGGAAGAGTGAATGTAAAATGATATTAACTGTTGATAGACTGGAGAGGCTGTGTTTGAAAGGGAGAACTATCACTTAAATCTTCTAAGTAAAGAACTAAGTCCATCAGTAGGAAATAGCTCTTTGGTATAGATGCTGAAGAAATTCTGTGATTTCTATTGATATTATAACTAGGAGAGAGAGACGATCTACAGCTGTCTTAAATTGTATAGGTATTTATACATATAAGTGTTAATTTGATATCCCTTTTCTGCAAATGTTTCTTCAGAGATTTTTGTGAAGCCTTTTCTCTTGGGCTGCTCCTGCAAACAGGGACTCAGTGTCTATAACAAGCTAGGAAGGTGTAGTTTTTTCTGTCTTGTGTTGCTCTGGCTGTCTCATAGATGGCTGAAAGAATAATGCTAGAGGACTACAGAATCCACAATATCTTAAATTTCCTTCTAGGGAGGTAAACTACTTTTGGGTTGTGTTCTGAAATCAGCCTGGAAGTGTGATTTCTTTGTTAGTACAAGAGGTTGTCAAAATTGTGTGAGGATCAGCAGGTACAGAGCTGCCTTGACTTTGCCTCCAGCTACTTGCAGTGTCTCTCCTACCTGTTAAACGTGCTGCTTATCTCGAGTGGCTGCTGGCAGCGGTGGAGCTTGTGCACCACCAGCATGTCTGGGAAGAGTGCTTGCAAGGACTGAAAAAATGCAGTGTGCTATCTTGTTTTATTATTCTGTATTTTGCCCAGAGGAGTTTGAGTGACAAATGTAATATAAGTGTAGAGATGGGGTAGATGATCCTGTTCCAGCTTCTGGCAGAGATTGACAGTACTTAAATGAGAAGGGGGAAAAAATGTTCTCATACAAGCAGCTCCTAAAATGCAGATGGAGTTTCAGAACTTCTTGCTTGCCTGGCTGTCTCTGGGTTTAAAACAGGGTCAGGCTTTACTTTATTTTTCTCTGTAATATCAATTAAAAGGTTTATTTACCAGAGTGGTAAGTGGGCATCTTAGTTCTGATTTCAAGATGATAAATTCCATGCTAAGTCCAGGTGAGGAGAATACAGGAGAGGTGTAAGGAAGGACGCTGAGATGTGGTGGTTTGGAAGATGAAAGGTTAGTGTCAACATCTGGATGTGCAGATGTCTGCTGGGTTGGACTCAGGTGGAGTTTGTTCAGAACAGTCCATCTGGCACTGTGTCCTAGATCTGTGACCAAAACAGCATTGACAGAAGGAACCCTGGTGCTTCAGCTTGTGCTGAACAGGTCTTCCCAGTCTCCAGGATTTCTGCTTCTTGTGAACTCCCACCAGGAGCAGGGGGTGGTCTGGAGGCGGGGACACAGCCAGGAGAGCTCATCCACAGTGACCATAGATATTCCAAAACTTACCACATCATGCTGGGTAATAAAGGCAAGGCTGCAGGGTGGGGAGGAGGAGTTTTTCCAAATCATCAGGTGCTCAGAAGCTGGGTAGGCATTGGCCTGCTGGTGTCAAGTGATGGCTTTTTTATTTGTTTCTTTATTTGCTTTTTTCCCATCAGTTTTTCCATTGTGTTTATATCTCAACCATCAAGTTTTTCTTGCCTTTGTAGTTCTGATTAGCTACATGATGCTGCTGGGAGGAAATGAGTAAGCGGCTGTGTGGGGACTGACCTGTGAGCCAGGGTCAGTCCTCTCCACTCTCCCACATACTTCTCAAATCCTGCTTCCCCATGAGTTCTAGACCTTAACTCCTATTCATGACACTGTTCTGTGTCAACTGAGCAAAGTTCACTAACCAAATGCTTCCTTGATAGTGATTGTTGATATTGGTGTGTGATATGGGTGGCTTTTTTGGCCGTGAATAAAAATGTAACATTGATTGCCACCAGTAGGATTTTCCTACTTAGAAGGAAGTGACAGGGCAAAAGGGAGGGAGAGTGGTTTGTGCATCATCAGTTCACTGACTTCAGCCAGTTCATCTCCAGACTGACATGGCTCAGTGTCCAGCAGCAGTTGGCAGAAGGCTGCATGAGTTTGGGCACAGGGAAGTGCCTGGGCAGAGCTGAGAGCGCCCCGTGGCTCTGCTGACGCACTCGGGAGTCCAGGAGTCCGTGTTTGTTTTGGAAACCCTTCTGAGAGACCTGGCTGCTCTTTTGTGCAGTGCTGGGGGTGCTGCAGCACTGCAGGCTCTGGGTTCATCAGCTACATACTCAGAGGATAAGGTGCAATGGGATGCAAGCTTGCTTTTTCACAGAAAAGGCAGGAGATTCCATGGCCCTTCACCTGCAGTTTTTTTAGAACACTTAGTGATATTTTAAATGCTTTTTAATGTTCAAATACATGAAATAGACTTCTTTATTCTGAAGCAGTAGGTAACACTGTCTTTTTTTTTCTTTGATTTGTGTGTGTTGTTTTTTGTTTTTTGTTTTTTTAATAGAATATTCAAATAAAAACTTTGGCAGATGATGTGGTAAGGTCTTTGTAGCATCTTAATTTGCAATGGTAACTCCACGCTGCATGCTACTTTACTCAATGTTGTGGACAAAGTAACATTCTTATAAGGATATTAAGCGTTAGATTTCAGAAAATTGAGTGACTATTCCTAAAGATCTTAATTTCTGACATCAGTTGAAGATTAATAATGATTTCTATTTGGAGAAACTTAAGCACATTTTAAATACTTTAGTAATACTGTGGCTATGTTGAAACTGTTACTCAAGAGTTGAAGTGTTATTTCTCTTGACCTTCTCTTTACCAGTAAATGATCTGCAGTGGTTCTTCAAAGTCGTTTGCCACATGATTCAAGTGGAGCCATTTTGGCTAATAAATGTGCACAGAATGCCAAAGAACAAGTTTGTATCAGTCACACTAACTTGATAAAGCTGAATACTTTGAAACTGGTTCCAAAGTATTTTTTCAGAAACTTATATCAAAATTGATTTTATTAAAGTTACAGCCTTGTATTGTATGTATATAGAAAAAATAAAGCCAGACTGGTTCTTTAGTTAATGATTGTCTGCACATCTGAAATGAGGAAATGGTGCCTGGTAATCACATACAAGAATCCTTTGTGTCTTTCAAGTGATGTCACCAGTGCAATCTCCTGAACAAATTTGTTGTTAATAAGTTATACTTGAAACAGATGACAGTGTGGTGAAATTGGATCTTAAATGACTTTTTGTGACTGTTGAATGGTCAACATAAAACTGTATTTGGCTAAATTTGGATATTGCCTTTCAGGCATTGTCATATCCTTGGCCTTTTCACCAGTCTGTGCCCTAATTTTAGTTTCCAAAAATGTAACTTAAACTTTTCTAATAAGGTAGAAAATGGATTAAAGTGATATTCTTGCTTTGTCGAAGACATTAACAGTATCCTTGTAGGTATTGTGCTTCTGTCCACAAATATAAAAATACCTAAGGAAGAAGAAAACCCTCCTACTACCCCTCCCTCAAAAAAAAAAAAAAAAAAAAGCTCAAAAAAATTCAAAGGTAATGCAGCTTATTTAGGGATACTTTCAGAAATTTAAGGTAATCTTGTAGGATTTAAAAAGTGACAGCAAAAACAATAATAGTAAAAAAAAAGAAACACTAAACAACAGAAAATAATCTTTCTTCTCCATACACCACAACTCTTGTTCTAGTGTCTCCACTCTGGAGTCACTAGTCTAAAATGAACCAAAATTTTTGCAAACTAAGTACTCCATGGGACATTTCACACCTCAGAGAGGTTGTTTAATTGTAGCCAATATAAATTTTGGTTTACATGTTTTAGTGGGGATGACAGTAACTGCTCTGAATGGTCCTAGTAACCCTACATAAGCTGCTGTTAAATGGAAGCACATCTTCATAAGGCTGTTGAGTGCCTGAAACAAATACAGGAGTATTTGTGGATGCAAGCAATTCTTTCAGAAAATTTGCTATATGCGTGATGTTCTCAAAATGAACATACATGAGTATAAATATATAAAATAAAAATGAAGAGAGTTATTAAATGAAAAAATGTGGACTCTATCCAGTGTAGAGTTATATGCTATAACTACAATAAAATGGCCTTATCAGGAAGGTGCTGGTTATTTCCAATATTAACCCAGTAACTGAGCATGCTTACAGGAGGTGGGGATGGGTGTCAGCCCTAACCAGAGAGCGCCCTGGCAGTGTCTGATGCTTCCACCAACGTCTGGCCGTGTGTTTAACCATGGGTGGCTGCTTCTGTGTGAGCAATCCATCACCTGGCTTTCTAAAGCTCGGCGCTAATTCCAGGAGTTCCCACTCAAAAACTCTTCAAGGAGTTATGAACTGTGCTTGGAGCATTAATTCCTCTGCAAACTTTATTTTACTTTGGCAGGATTTTTTATAAGCGTGATGAACTTGTGAGTATCTCCATCCCAATGCTGCCTTTTTCAGTTGTCCTCCAAAGACTTATAGCTCTTCAGGTGAAGGAGCATTGGACATACCATGTGGTACCATGTTTATTCACTATCAGAATTAGAGAGTTTAATTAGAGAGTAATGGGAGAAGATGAGCTGAAGATTTCAAAGTGCTAGGAGTTTAACCTAGCTGGTGCAATTTGGGATCAGTGAGAAATGTTTAAATCCCTTTTGCATGTGACCTGTCATGAGTTTACTTTATATGTTATTGTCTTTCTGTGCAAAGTAATCTCTGAATATTAGAGTGTTTTTACTTACAATTCAGTAAAACTCTGCTGCTTGAATTAACTAAAAACATGTGTGTTGCTGCCATGTAATTGGCTGCTTTTCTCTGTTTCTATTTCTGCTTATTTTTGAATGTCTTTGCAGCGTGACAGAATCACAAGCTTCAGAAAATCAGCAGTGAAAAGAGAGAAACCTCTCATTCAGCATCCTATTGACTCTCAGCCTTCCATTAGTGAGATCCCACATGCTCAGGCACTTGTTGATGAGCGCTGCATGAACTTATCAGAAAAAGAAGTTATGGATCTCTTTGAAAAAATGATGGTAAGATGTGGCTATGGGGGAGAACTGTCCTGTTCCACTGGGTAGCTCTGCTCTGTTCAGTGGAGCTGTGAATGTCTTTTGAAGTATTGCATAGGTGTTAATTAACTCTTGCTTGCTTTCCTTGTTAAGGGATTAATTTTTACCTTTTCCAAGTAATGCTAATTGAAGCTGATAGGTCGTCTCACGGAGACCAATAGTTCTGTGACAAGGCTGTTCACCAGTATTTACTGCAGGAACATTGATTGCTCTTAGGTGCCAGTCTGAAGTTACTTTGACTTTTAATGGCAAGCCTAGTCATGGCTAGTAATGACTGCATTGTATTTTAATCAATTATTAAGTTAAAAGAAATGTCTTAATAGATTTAATCTAACAGAACATTTTGACTTCTAGTCTTGTTTTCAGTATGTCAGTTGGAACAGCTTCACCTCTACCCCTTCCACAAGCTAATAATCCATGTAATTACAGCCTTCTGATTAGATAGTGCAGAAGTAGTGTCCACTGTGATCAGATTTCAGTAAAAACACAGGAACAGCACAAGAGTTGACACTTAGGCATCAACTTGATGTGGAATTGTTGTACTTGTCCTCTAGTTTTAGTTCATGAGCCAAATTTCACAAGTGTTAGCTACTCTTGAGACAATTTAAATTTTGGATAAGTCTCTAAAGCAGTGAACCCTTGAGGTGATAGAATTAAATGAGAAAACCAGGTAGGGCAAAATCAAACACATGCAGGTAAACTGGGAAAAAGTCACTTCTGTTTGTTTGAAAATTGATTGTTTAGCAGAAGTAGCTTAATAAGAACAAAGACTAATAAAAATCCTGAGATGTTATTCCTGATGTTTTTTGTGGTCTGTTTCTTTGCAGGAAGACATGAACCTGAATGAGGAACGTAAAGCTCCTTTACGAGACAAAGACTTGAGCACAAAGCGTGAGATGGTTGTCCAGTACATTTCTGCAACTGCCAAATCCGTAAGTGGTCACCTCTACAGGGCACACCTGAGGAAGGAGCTTAGCTTTGAGTCTTACGCTTTTCAAGCTTGAAACTTAAACTTTTTTGTCTAGATTTATCTAAGAGTGGTAGGGAAAAAATAAGTGTGTACTTACTAACACATTTCTAAAGGCTTGCAGCTGCATCTGAGCAGTTAGTTTGCATTTCCCTTACTGGGCAATGTAAAAACTTGATCCTTTCTTGGAAACTGCAAGAAACTGCAAATCCAATGATGCAGAGTCATGGATGGAACCTGAGCATATTTCTGTGCTATTCATCTTAATTTTTGGTACCCAGAGTTTCTGACTTTGTGGTTTCAGTAGCAATGTTTATACTAGACTCCTTTACTGAGAAGCTGGTCTTGAAACCAGTTTCAAATTAAATTTTGAATAGAAAAAATGTTTTGACTTTTCATTGATGTAGGTTAGTCACTGTAATTTAATTAACACTTCATGCAGAATTGTTGAAGTCTGTCTTCTTTGGGGTGCAAGAAGTGTGAGGAAATGACTGGATACCCCAATGTTTTTGGGGTGGAGAAATACAATTTCAAGTAGTGAAGAGCTGCAGTTTATTTTCTGCAGTTGAACTGTTCGTACTTGCTAGTTATAAAATACACCAGCAATGCTTTGTGTGTGTTGAAAGTTGACTATGGCAAATAGAGAAATAAGTAAAGATTGTGTTGGTGTCTGCCTGAGGAATCTTTAAGCATGGACTGCAAGCAGTATAGTTGACTTGTCCCTTGTTAACCTTGAAAATCAGCTCTGCAAAGTTAAATTTCAAAAATTAAGACGACAATGACATGCAATTATTATGCAAATGCCTTGCATGAAACATTATAAACTTCAGTGAGGAAAAGCTTGTGCTATAATGGTGATGAAATGGTAATGAAAATGGTGATTTAAGTTCTGAGAGGAGTGATGTTCCTGCATGAGTTCATCTTAAACAAAATTCACAGTCCTTTAGTGTGTGCTGGAAGGAATCCAGTGCTTTAAGCATGGTCTAACTAAATGTACAAATTACTGGAGAATTATTCAAGCTTATGCAGTGAATGTTATGAACCATGAGCTAGACTGTCTTTGGGAATGCTTTGTAAGGTTTTTATCTTCACTTGATGATCAATATTAAATCTGGAGTTTTTCTTACTACGCAGAAATACTTTATTGAAGCAGTAGAAAGTGGAAGTAGAAATGGAAGTATTTGCATTTTTTCCCACAAAGTAGTTGAACAATGGTGATGTCTCATGTACACTGCTATTGAAATGTAGCTGCCTCAAGCCCCAGAACTGTGCAGATGATTAAGGGAAGCATGGCTACCATTGCATGGCTCACTGCTGATATTTTACTGCACTGCATTGCTCCCCATGTGTGCTGCAGCATGGGAACCTTAACAGAACCGGGAATATATTTATCCAAATGTACTAACAATTTAAAACCAAGTCATTCTAAAAGGTCCTCGTATATGAATGTGCACTTTGGGCTTAAGTCAGCACCAGTGTGGATGTTTTACACATTGCAAAGTGTTTTTCCTGGAGGAAAAACAGCTCATTTTGAAGTCTGTGTGCTTCAGTACCTTCTTCTTGCAATTGAATCACAGCATTTGAATGGAATCTTTCACAAATATGTGTTACCTTTCTGTAGCATGTTATCCTATTTTAACTTTTAAGTAGCTGGCATCTTGATAGTGAAAAAATGAACTGAAAATCAGAGGTTAATTTTAAAATGTTGATTGGGATCTTACAGTGGCACAAATCTCTTTTTCACTTGTAATTTCATCTTCTGTTTAGTGCAACTACTATTCTGCTCAATGAATTCAAGCCCTAGTCAATCTTTACTGCATCATGAGTTGTCAAACTTTCTTTTCTTCAGGATTGTCTTCCATGAAAATGCTGGTTGTATTCAAAATGATCTGTCTTTAAATTTTCTACCTTTTTCTTTTGTCACAGATAATTATCTGTCTTCCTTTTCACTGATAATATTTGGGCCTTCTGCTTAGAGCTCACAAAACACATTTAACAGTTGATGTGACTTTTCTTGCAGTTCATTTCATGTTTGTTTTAATTGGGCTTTTGAGCTCGCTCCCTTCATGTGAAACTATCACTCTCATTTGCTGATGTTGTCTTAACCAAATTATTTTAAATTTGGTGCTTCATTTTCTCTGCCTGTGTGCTGTCTGCAGCATGTTGACCATGCTTTTCTGAAACACTTGTCTTTAGAGTTCTGAGAAAGGAACTTTGGGTTTCACTGGGTGAAGAAAGTTTTTCCTTGGGGTTGGAGGACATGTAGAAGCTGATGTGCTGGATGCTTTCATGGGAAGTGATTTTCTGTGCTTCTCATTCCTTCTCTCACTTGAAGAGAAAGATTGTTGACCATGGAAATCAGACCTGAGAACTGGTGAAGGATTGAAATTCTGTTTCAGAGTTGAACCTGGTGACATTTTGTGCTGTACTGAATAGCTGAATATTGGTGAGAGGAGATGATAGTAAATTAGGTGAAGATATTGTGTGGTGATGGCAATCTCTTATGCTTCTAGAGCAAACTTCAGGAAGACAAGTGTTGATTGTGAAAAACTTGCAGGGACTTATGTTTCCAAAAGAGTTCTTAAAGGAATAACAGAAGAGATAAGAGTAGAAAGTGAAGCAGGTGGAGGCTGAACAGATACATTCGGATCTCAGAACCAAACCAGCTGGTGATCAAAGTGGTTATTCAATGAACTGGCTGCTGTTAGATTGCAGCAGGTGAGCTGAGGAGGAGAGGCTGCGCTGTTGGAGCAGATGTCCATTGTCCTGGTGTTCCCAGGAACATGGCCATTTGTGCAGGGTGACAGAACAGGGCACAGATGTGCTGCCTTCCTGCAGTTTCCTCTGGGGAAAGTCAACTTTTTGTTCATGAACAGAGAGAGATGCTGTTCCATGGTAAAGAGAAGATGGCATTCTGAAAATCACTGTTTAATTATCCATGTAATTAAAAGCATCCATACCGAGCAGTTGAATAAAAATGTCATATGAGATTTTCTGAAATGCAAGTTGGAGTTATAACTGTAGGCTATGTTTTTGATTACGAAAACTTAATTAAATTCAGTGGTGACATCATCTAAACAGATCAAAAGCTCCATAATAAAAGCAGTTGTTATACACATAAGGAAGTCAGTATGCCATTAGCTTGTTCTCAGTGTCATATATAAAGTATCTGACCTGATAATTTTAACAAATGGCACATTTAATCTTTCAAGATGTAGCTGTCAAGATAGGTGTTTAGTTATTTGTTGGTAAATGTGTCAAGTACTGAAGATTCAGCAGCAGAATGTAAGAATTTGCAATTGTTGCTCCTGCTGTAGAGCTGCTGTTTTCCTGTTGAGAAGCTCTAATCCCTAAACGGGTTGATAAAGTAATAAAAGAATGTAACTACTACTAATGATTGAACACTGAAAATGTGTGTGCAACTACATCCTACTAAGTACTGTGCTGTGTTTATTTATGTATTATTATTATTATCTTTTTTACACAATAACCTCTCTTGGCTGGCCACTGCATGCAGATAGTCGGAAGTAAAGTTCCGGTGAGTACGAACACGAGAGTTTTGTTTTCTCTTATGAACTTCCCTTTTTAGAGATTAGGCTGGAATATATTGGACTTTTATCTGGGTTTTAAAAGTTCAGTGGGCACAACTGAATCCTTGTTTTATCAAAATAATTGTCAACCACCTCGGTCACGTTTATCTTTGCAGTATGAGATCATTGCAAACACTTCTGAGGGATTTCTTCAAGTTTTCAGGAGTCTATTTCCCAACACTTCAAACTCACTGAGTTCATCTCTTCATTGTGAGCAACAAATATAATTTAAGCTTGTCTTGCTTTTTATTGAAGGCAGGCACTTGAAATTTTATATTGACAGTATTTGGCTTACTTCATTCTGTTTAGATGTGGAATTTTTTATGTCCTTATTGTTATTATTTGTAGCTTGTCTTGGAAATGCCAACTTCAGCAGATCAATGTGAGAATAAGATTAATTTAGAGGTTTCAGGAGGTCAATAAGTTTAAGATGAGATCACTGAGAGCATAATTTTTCTCTTATTAAGGATTCATCTACATTTTATGTTCTCTTTATTGAATTCAAATATTATAAAGAAATATTTGGGATTTAATTTGTTGGAGTAAGTTCAGCAAGTTTTTGTTTCCTGGAAAAAAGGATTTTTTGGGGGGAATAATTACATATGGATTTTAAATAGTGGTTGAAAGCGAAGATGTACTTTTAAATTATGAATGGAATTTATTTTTGATTACAGCCAAAACAGGCTTTTCATGTACAACAAGGCTTTCTACTTGAGTCATATTCAGGAATTAAATTCTGTAGTAAAAATAAAAGGGAACAATCTATGACTTAAAACTGTCTAATCATTGCCTCAGATGTAGTTAGGTTTTTATCCCACACATTATATTCTTATATATTTTTCTCCTGGCTTTGTTTTATTCAGAGTGGCCTTTAAGGAGACTTTTATGTTCACCAGTACTTTTTAGTTTTGTACATACTATTGGTTCTGCCCCTGATTGAGGAAAATACCTTCCATGTGCTTATGTATTTAAAGGTATTTGATTTTTGTGGGGACAAATTATTAATTTTCCAGTTCACTGTGTTAAAACCAGTTTCAAGTAGTCCCTGCTGCTGTGTAGTTTCCTTATGGTGTAAATTAGCCTGAGCAGCTGTTTTGTGAAGAGGTTATTTTATAAAGGAAGCTAATGTTCTCACAATGGGTAGGGGAGAAATTCTAAGATGTTTTCTTCTTCCCCATGCCTGTGGGTTCAGGGTCTGAGAGAAAGCAAAACCAGCTCTGCATTAAAAGCATGTTCTTGTGCAAATAACTTGCTACATACTAAAACAAGAAATGCTGTGCCTGGAGTATGGCTTCTGCATATTACTGCTTAACCAGTGCTTGCACCTCCATGTGCGTCTTCCAGGATTCATCCTTTAGGAACTGTTTGCTTCTGCCAGCACATGGAGCTCTTTCCTTGAAGATTTACAGATCCACTGTGATCAGGGAGGAGAGGAGTTTTGGGATGTTCCTGGTAGTGTTGTTGAGTTGTAGAGATTGCAGAGAAGAGATTTCCCTGTTCATGGGAATTCGGGAGCTTGAATTTGAGTTTTGCACAGGATCCTCAGCACTGGTGGGGCTGCTGTGAGGTGCAGGCTCTCATTTAAGTTGCCATCAATGAATCATTCTCTGCCTTAATTGTAACACTGTGAAGGTGACCAGTCAGAAAGTAATTTCTAAGATTTCCATTCCTAAGTATTGCTTTAATTTGAGCATTCTGATGTGGGACCTAACTCTCTTCAGTTTCTTTCTACTTCACTTTTGCTTTCATCTTTGTTAGATGTTCTCCTTTAAAACATTTTTCACTAAGACCTTATACCTCAAAGTAAATGAGAAATGTGTTAAAATCTAATCCATATAAAGGCATAGCAATACTTAAAGATAGTATTCCAATCAAACTCTTTGAATAGGGAAATAAAAGATGTAGCACCTGGTTCAGCATTTAAGTTAGCATGCCTAGGGGTAAGAGTGGATTGAGACTGAGACACTGATTACTGGGAATAACAGAAAATAATCCTGGTAAACTGAACATTTTCTGAAAGATTTCAAGAATGGATTTTTCTGGGCTCTCTTGAGTGACCATCCATTTTGAAGAGGGAGGAAAATAAAAGGAAGAGGAGTTGGTTCCTTACTGCTGTGCAGTTAAAGATGCTTTTTCGAAGAACCAGTGAAGAAATGTGCAAGCCATGGTAAAGAGCCTTACCAGAGCATGCTGCCAGTTCTTTGAACTATTGATCTGTTTTTGAGGGAGTCATGAGTCTTCTGAAAATAATGGACTAGGCAGAGCAGAGGTGCTTCACTCTTGGATGGCACAGAAGAGGAAGCAGCAAGATCCCACATTGGTTTAAATACAACACAATGGGTACCAAAGACTTCAGGTTGCCCCAGTCTGAGCTGGGGTCTCCTTTGGAGCTTGCATCAGACTGCAGTGGAAGGACAAACTCATCTCTTGGGAAAAACCTCTGTCTTGCATTCTAGAGTGCTTTTCAGGGTCTAGCTTAACAGGCAATGACATTGATTGAAGTTGCCATTGTCTCATCTGTGCCTTTTTGGCTCTCAGAAGCATTTCTGTTCTCTTCTTTTACCATTTGGAGAATGGCCGAAATGACAAAATTTGTGCCCAGTTAGATTTATACTGTGTAGGTGAAGTGCATATACATAAAATCTTTTCGGATTCCCATCTGTGCAATGGGTGGGATATAGCTGTTGCTTTTTCCTAGTTCTTTACCTTATGGTCCTTCAGAGTGATGATTTTTCTGAATTTTGGTAATTTTTTTAATATATTAACCTGATTTATAAGCAGCTCTTACTCTTATAAAGATAATCCCCACCCATTTATTCCTTTTTCTTTTGGTGGAAGAGCATCACTTTGTTTAGGATGTTGATGGTGACTGATTCTAGTCCCTTTATAACCTCCTTACTCATCTTTGCCTTGGTCCTTTGATGTGTACCTGGCATGTGATGCCCAGCTAAAGGTGCTTTGCATGTCAGCAAGGAACATCCTCAAAGCTGACCATCCTGTTGTCTCACTGCAGTCACAGTCTGTCCTGGTTTTGTTCTGAATCTGAAAGGATATTGTGAACTCAGTTCTGGTTTGTGCCTTGAATCTGTCTCGATCAAAGTCATTAACTTAAATTTAGCCAAGTCATTTTGTCATCAGCCACACTTAGTGTATGTTTGGAAAATGAACAGTAGGAATTTGAAGAGAGCATACCAGAAACTTCATAAGAAGTGGAGCTTTGTGAAAGAGAGAAAGAGAGACAACTTGAATATTTGTAGTGGAAGTGATACAATTAAAACCAAATGCATATAAATCCTCTTCTAGGACAGGCACTTGATATTGCCTTTACACCCATGACATCTTTATCAGGTTCTCTTCAACAGACCCTTCAGAGCTAAGGAGCTTTAGGAGCTGCAAATGAATCAAAACCACTCTTCTGAGATAAGCTTACTGCAACTTGTCAGAGCTGTACAAAAGATTAGTTGTGTCTTTTGGAAAAATGTTTTGTCTTGTTCATGAGTTTGAATACTATAGCTCTAAAAACTGCTATTCAGGTATTTTAATAGTGAAATACTCTGTAAGTAGTTATTTGTCTGTAGTGGCACTTCAGCAGGAGAGAGCTCTTTGTCAAATCTCCCATATGATTTTTCTGTGGCAAACAAGATCCTCTAGAGATCTCTATTAGGGGCCAAACATGGACTATGGTACAGCAAAAAATTGGCTCCTGAAGTTGAATGAACTGGGTTTTTTCTGTGTCTCTCTTTGTGATTGATTGTTTCCAACACAGTGTTGTGAAGTAGGTGTTTAATACACTCTCATTAAGTATCTTAATACAGCTGAATGATGGAATTAAACTTTATATTCAATTTGTAGTACATGTACTTTTACTCAAAGAAGTGAAAGAGATTCAAGCAAAAATAGTTATCCTTGGGATGTAAACCCAAAAGTATTAAACACCAATGACAAATCCAAGTCAGGTATCTTGAATACTTGTACTATGATTTGAAAATTGATATGGAACTATTAGTCTTCTGTTTTATCATCTGGACACTGTTTGATCACTAGATCACTCAGCAGCATTCTGCCTTCTGTGATAGGGTGGACTAAAAAACAGCAAGCACGAATGTACCCTGTCCTCACAAGAATACATCCATGAACTGAGATCTGGAATTTCAGATGAAAAACTTCTTAATTGCCTGGAGTCTTTGAGAGTATCTCTAACCAGCAATCCAGTCAGGTAAGCAGAGCAATTTCTGCAGTAGTTTTCATCATGCTGTTTTTGCTAAGCAGGAGAGTTGTGGGCTTTGGGGTTTTTTTTTGAAACCAGAGTCATTATGCTAATACTTGTTGACAGGAAAGCAGTGTTCTCAGCACCCTGGATAAGGATAAGTGAAATATTGCAGCTGGCTGCATTATCTCCTCACCTTTCACTGTGGCTTTCAGCAATTTGTACTTGTTGGAAGTGTTTGCCTTGGTGGCTGATCAGGTCTTTTGGGAAGTGAGACCAAAAGTGGAGCTGATGAAGAGATGCACAGGCAGTAACGGAGAAATACCTTTGCAAGTTTTGCATTTGGTTAAGAAATAATTAAAGACGTTTTTCTTCGGGGCTTTTTTCCAGCTGGGTTAACAATTTTGGACATGAAGGTCTTGGACTTCTGTTGGATGCATTGGAAAAGCTTCTGGACAAGAAACAGTAAGAACCTGGATTGTTTGAAGGGAGGGGTGGGGAGGTTATGAAGATTTTCTTCCTCTGATTTTCCTCATTCCTTTCAAGGCAAGAAAGTATTGATAAGAAGAATCAACATAAACTTATCCAGTGCCTCAAAGCATTTATGAACAATAAAGTAAGTATTATTTTAAATTCACATAATTGTAGCATGGTTGGGTTTTGTTGAGTTCAAGATGTATATGGCATGTTAAATGGAGAGGGAAGGAAAGCTGGTGTATCCAAGGAAATACAGGTCTTAAACTTAGTGTAACTTCTCTTGAGAATCTTCTTCATGAGCCTTTCTGCATTTTTTCTTAATTTTATTAAACACTATTGATCTTTGGAAGTAAAATATTTGATAAAGAGAGGATGATAGTATAAATTTAAGGTAAGGGAATTTGGGAATTAATTACTTGAAAATTGAAAAAAAATAATAGCTTTCCAAATTCAGACTTAAATGCATGATTGTTAATATAATGTACTTTTCACCTGATTTAAATTGAGTAGGATTTGTTATCTTTTTAGCTGCAGTTTTTAAGTTGACAGGTCATGGGTTAAGGATTAGGTTAAGTTGTAGCTGATTTGTTTCTAACACTGAAGCTTACAGAGTATGAGTGCCTTCTAGAAACTCATGTGTTAAACTTGTAATTTTGCTTTATTCATAGCAAAATCTGAAAACTTGTGTTTATATATCCTCCCCAGCAAATAAAATGGCATAAGAGCTACTTGTAATTACTTTTACTCAGTTTAGAAGAATCTTACAGAAGAGCTTGTCTAATGAAGTGGGAGAAAAGCAGATTTTTCATACTTCTGAGGTGTTTCAGCTATAGATAGAAAATAAAACCTGATTTGTCTTTTGGTGGGTACTGATTTTACAATGTCCTGGTGTCCTCTGAGGAGCTGTATCTCTCAGGAGAAAGCCTCAAATGCAGGACTGGGGACATTGACCTGTGTTCCCAAGCAATGCTGGCCAGGGATTTTGGTGGAGGAGTTGGGAGAATCCCTCAGGATCTTAAGTTGGTGATGAGTATCCGAGGCAAGCACAACCTTTTCACCATGAGCTTTTTGTTTCTCCCAGTATGGTTTGCAAAGGATTCTAGGGGATGAAAGAAGTCTCTTGCTGTTGTCAAGAGCAATTGATCCAAAGCAACCACACATGATGACTGAGACCGTGAAAATACTTTCTGCTATCTGCATTGTTGGAGAGGAAAACATGTGAGTGAGATATTGAAGCTTTTTTTTGTGCTCTCTCAAGTTGTTAATTTGGTCACAGGTGAGAAAAGTTGTCAGTGAAACAAATGTAACCTATGAAGTCGTTAGTAATGTAGTTTAAAATTAAAGAGACTTCACCTGTTGTGTTGCCTTAATTCAGTATTAAATCGGAGAAAAGCAAATGAGCAGAGACCTACACACTGGCTGAAGTGGAAGATCTGAAAGGACAAATCACCTCTTTACCACAGGAGCAAGAAGTTTACATTTGCAGCTGGGCTTTGCAACAGTTCAGCTTCGGGTTATTTAGCACTTGCCCAAGAGATTTTTAAAACAAAGATATTCACTTGGCGTATGGTTCCTGTAAATTCACCACTATGTTCATATACTGAAGGTTAAAATGGGCAAGCTTCATGTCTTCTATGCAATAAATAGATTAAAACATTTTGATTTCTAAAAGGACAATTTATTAGAATTTCCAGATATTGAATATGTCAGCTGTTACCAAGTGCAGAGTCTTGCAAAGGTAGGGACTTTTCCTCCCTCATTGGTTGTTGCTTAGCTGAAAAAATAATAGAGATATACTCACATTTTTTTTATTTCAACATTAATCTTGTAGACATTTTTAACATTTGGTTCTTGGATTGTTTTCAACTTTCTGTAGATAAATGCATTTAAGCTCAGTGCACTAAAGTCTTGAGTTGTGTGACTAGTGAGCTGAGTACGTTTAAAATAAGCAAGTTGGCTGTGCTGTGCTCCTCTGACTGTTTGTCTTTCTCTTAGTCTGGACAAGCTTTTAGGTGCTATAACAACTGCTGCTGAGAGGCACAACAGGGAGGAGCGTTTCTCTCAGATTGTGGAAGGTTTGGAGAACCACGAGTTCATCCAGCTGCAGGTGAGTTTGCCTTTCTGTGTGTTTCAGCTGAAGGGCTGGAGCACTGTGTGTTGCTTGGTGATCTTTAATATACACAGAACATCTTTTAGTGCCATTCATCCAGTGGTCAGTAAAAGAGGAGAAATAAATAGCAGTGGCCTACTGGTACTAGATGTTCTACTTGTTAGTGGTGGGAGGCCAAGGAACTTACCTCCTGTCCCAAAAAAGGGTTAAGAAATCTTGACCTTAGTAAAAGAGTATATGGTGATATTTCTTTCCTTGGATGCCAGGTGTAATGTTCAGATAATAGATCTGTTCCTAGTGCTAGTAATTTAGGCAGCAGTACCTGTGGCCTCTTGAATATTCAGATAAATGCTAATGATGGCAGGTGTTCCCATTTTTGGCAGGGTTTCTTTTGGAATGAGTCAAGTGCAGCAGGATATTATTGATACTTTTGTCAACCAGCACTCTGCATTCCTTGTTGTCTGTGTTCAGCATGTGCCTTTCATCAGCCACTAGTGCTTCTCTGAGGATAATCTAGTGAGCTTTCAAAATTAATTAATTAATTAATTTCAAAAGTAATGACTTAGGTCATGTTCATTGCTGTTTATTTGTCCATGGGTAGAGGTTTTTATGCTCTGTGGGCACCAGAGTTTTGGTTGGTTTTTACATGTAAGCTTTTCTTTAATTGAGATTTGTTGGGATTTTTTGGTACTTCCATTTTTGCAGAGAGGCCAGGTGGCTGGATATCCTAATAAAGGATGACTTTGACTTATTACCATCTCATAATACAGTAATTATGCACATTTTGTACTAAAATTTATTTTTCAGTTATCTTGGCTGAAAGATATGGAAAAATACAGGCAGGGCAGGTATCCTTGGGATGCCTTTTTCCAGTCTTGGCTCAAATACACATCAGCTGTAGTTGCCTTAATGCTGTGTTTACCATCAGCACCTCTTGTTTCAGAGCTGATGAGTTAATGATGTCCAATAAGTTCCTATAAATGATATTCTAATGTTAATAGTGCTATCACTGAAGAATTCATTCTGGAGCTGTCTCCTACACCATGACCTTGTTGATTTAAGGCAAACAACAACCACCACCCACCATTCCTGCCAGCCTCCCCCTCCCAAAGCTCCCTGATACCTCAGTGAAGGCACAATTGCAAGACTCATTACCTTGTTCCTGACAAAATCCTTCTTTGCTGGTAATGTATTAGCACAAGCCATTAAGGCAGAGTCTCTCTGGCAGAAGCAATCAGAGCAGATGGCACCTCTTCTCTCTATTAATTTCAGATTGGACATGTGCTTTGGCTTGTTAAGTCATGTCATAGTAGTAAAATAACAAGAATCATTCAAGCAAGCACTATGATACTGCATTATCTGAAGATGCAGCTCTAGCAAGAGAGTGCCTTTGAAAGGGTGTTTTAATAGAAATTTGACACTCCATAAGGTGTTCTATTAAAGCTAAATAGTGAATGTAATTAAAACAGGAAGGTGCTTTTTATCTGATTTTTTTGCTCTGCAGCTATTGATTTTTTTTATCCTACTCTAAAGCTACTTCTGTTTGCAGTTAACATCTTCTACCAAACTTGGTGTTTCCCTGGAGTCCCATTTTAGTCTTTTAACGTGGGTCAGCACTTTTGGCATTGTGCAATTGTCTACCTGTTTCCAAATAAATCAATTGAAGTGCACAGCTGTTCAATTAAAGCATTAGCCACTACCCTGAGACTTCAGGTGTTTTGCAGAAGTAGTCTGCAGGAATGGAAAAAACACCTGGTGATGTGACTAATTTGGATATGGGTGTTTATTGGGTGGTTCTGATGCAGGGTTTTTTTAAGCTTTTAGTTACTGTAGAACCAATTTGTTTTTGAACTGGTGAATACTGAGGAGAAAGAGAAGGAGGTACAATGGGCAGCTTTAGTTCGGGAGTACCTAGTGCATGATTTTAGGGTGGGCAGGCCCTGGCACAGGGTGCCCAGAGCAGCTGTGGCTGCCCCTGGATCCCTGGAAGTGCCCAAGGCCAGGTTGGACATTGAGGCTTGGAGCAGCCTGGGAGAGTGGAAGGTGTCCCTGCCATGGCAGGGGTGACACTGGATCAGTTTTAAGGTCCCTTTCCACTCAAACCATTCCATGATATTATTATTCTGTGATGATCATTCATATGGTACTGTTTTGACACAGCAGAAGAATCCTGATATGGAAACAGAGCAGTATTTGCTGTTGCCAAAATAAACCCAAGTGTTGCATGTGTGCTGCATAATAAATAATATCCATCTCTTTCGTTTTATAATTAAACTGAAACAGGGACTGAAAGTATTGATTTTCATTCTGTATTTCTGCTTACAGGTAGCATGTATGCAGCTCATCAACGCCCTTGTTACATGTCCTGAGGATCTTGATTTCAGGATACACTTGAGAAATGAGTTTTTACGTTGTGGCCTGAAGAAAATATTGCCTGTAAGTCAAATGTACAATTTTTAAAATTACTTACAAATGTAAGTCGTTTGAATCCAGGAGTTGATCACTGTTCACTGTGAATGTTGGAGATAACCAAACTGTTTAACCAGAACAGCAGATGTGAAGGATGGGGTGTGCAGGAGGTCACATTTAAATCCAAATCTGCTGAGTTACAAACTTAAGTTCTCATGAGCTGTATAAACCAGAATAGTAGTTAAAACAAGTCAATACATTAGAAATTAAATGAGGGTAGCCAAATTCTGCATAATGAGCTCAAAGCACATGCAGTGAATGTGAATCTGACTGTGGAACCAATCTTGGATTAACTTTTTGTATATGCTGTTCCTGGTGTTCTCTGTGAACTCTGTTTTTCTTTAATCTGGTGACTGAGAATGCATTGGGACATTTTAAGGAAAAATCAAATCAGAAATTCATTCAGAGATTGCATGTCTGCCTTCATGCAGCTGCACAGACAGGAATATCTCTGACCTGGGGAGAGATTTGTAGCTCCAAGAAACCATTCTGATGCTTACATAAAAAATAGGTATATTTAAGATACTCATCACTTTCTTACAAAAGATGAGAGAAATTAGGTACCTGTTTATATTTGTCTGAAACAGAATTTATTCTGCTATGACTTTTAAGATGGGAAGTTTCAAATTGTCAATTTGTCAGGAACAAAAACTTCAGTTTTTGGCTCATTCAGCCTTTAAGACACTCTGTGATCTGTGATTTTACTTTTTCTTAGGTGTATTTTTAGGGTTTATATCATGTAAATACATTAATATGATCTATTGGCTTTATTTGCTGTGGAACATCTGAAAGCCTCAAGAAGTCAAGTTTTTTTGGTTGTTTTTTTTTTTAATCTATTGAATGATATTTTATAGAATCAATAAATGCTTAAAAACTTTAAGCATTGGAGGTCGTTTAGGTAGCAAAGAAACTGAATTGTAGCAAATCATGATATGATAGAAAATTTGGGACATGGTGCCAATGTGTGCCATACAGATCTGAGTGTAAAAGCAGTTAATATTTGGTGGTAACAGTCTATTTTAAGAATGTTGAACAGCTAATGTATTAAAAAAGAGTCAGGACGGAGATCCAGAGCTCTGGCTCTTAATCTGCTCAGATTCAGAGCCTCCTCCTCTGCTTTTCAAGCATTGGAATTGGCACAAGTTCCTGCTGTATCGGGGAGCACACGTGGCTGCATTCAGTCATGACAAATCCAGGCCAATTTCCATTTCACTCATGGACTGCATTCCCATGAATGGATGGGAAGGAACCTTTTTTCACGTGCTTTGGCTGGTAGGAAGCTAAACTTGGTTCTTACGGGATTAGGACAAATCCTTGTATTTCTTAAAAGAAAAGCACACTTTGCTCTGCCCCAAATGCTAAATGTGTGAGGGTTTGTTTTTTTTTTTGGTTTTTTTTTTTGGTTTTTTTTTTTTTTTGGTTTTTTTTTTTGTTTTGTTTTTTTTTTTTTTTTTTGTTTTTTTGTTTTTTTGTTTTTTTTTTTTTTTCTCCTCTGTATTTCTCCTTGTACTATGGATGTTTTAATGCCATGATCTAGGTTAACTGAGTAACAGAAGTTGTAAGCAAGGCTTCTTTACACTTCTTTGGGCTTCTTAAGCTCACATCAGTTCATGTTTTGAAATATACCTATTGTGGCTTTTTTAAGGGAACTCTGACATTAACAAGCAGGAACTGCTATGTCCCATTAAGAGAAACAGATTCAGCTGGAAGTCTTGTCTTGTTTGTAGCCCATATCAGCTGATGGGCTACATACTCTGTGAGCTGATATTTTGCCTTTAGTTTTTCTCAATTGAATCATTATAATGAAAAGAAAGCCCAGACACTGAGTTAAAACTTGCTTGTGTTCTAAAGGTTAATGTCTTATATTTTGTCATGATACAGTCCTTCAAGGGGGGGAGTTCTTGCTTTAAAAAGTGAAAAATTAAGATATACTCTACCTTGAAAAACAGGCCTTGAAAGATAAGGAAAATGACGAGCTTGATATTCAGCTGAAGGTGTTTGATGAGAACAAAGATGAAGACCACTTTGAACTGTCGCATCGTCTCAATGATATCAAAGCTGAAATGGAATATCCTTTAAGGAAGTGCTGTTATAACTTGTGTCATTTCAGAACTTTATTAAATGGAAATTACAGTGCTCTATGTGCAGGTTATTTGTCTCAGTTGTGTGTCTTACCAGGGGCTTTGTCAAGCAGATTTTTCTCCAGTTGCTTTTTTTGTTAGAAAATATTTAGATAATTAGTGCTTAAATTTGCATGTCAAATGTAAGTCATTGGGAACTGAATTAATTTTTCGTAAATAACATTTATTAAGCTAAACTCTGTCTCATAATACATGAAGAGATAAAATTATACCCATGGAAGATCATAAGGTTGAAGAAAAATGAGTTTTGATAATAAAAGGAACAAAATTTCTCGTAGATTCTGAAGCACTTCAGATGTGTGCCTTTTCTAGCTGTGAAGGACCAGGAAATTTAAAGTTACCCAAGTTCAGAATGGCTGTTTGCAGGTTTTAGGAGGAAGCAGAGGGTAGGTAGAGGCAATCAATGGGAGGACTATAAAATCCCCTGTAATGTTGGTGCTTTGCAGAACAGGTAATTACAAGTAAGGTCGTCATTAGGAAATGAGAATGATTGAGAAGTGTGTGTTTGCCAATAGCCTGGCTGAGCTCTGAGTGGAAACATAGCTTTGTGTGAAATATTTTTACAGGATTCTCAAGATTAACTCTATAGTGTGATTGTTCTGTTTGAGAATGAATCATGTCCTAATTGTTAAACAGGGCACAGAAATTCCGTGCACAGTCTTAGTGGAAAAAAAATCATATTTACTGCTGAGGATAGGAGTTCAAAGTGTGGGGGATTTTACTTGAACAATATGGGAAATGTCTGGGGAGCTGTGTTTTGATGGGGTGGCTGTTCCGTGCTGCAGTGGGGTTTTGGGTTCTTTTGGGTTTTTTTTTTAAGTTTTTGTTTTTTTAAGTACTTTTATTTTCTTAACAATGTTTGCACTGATGTGACCGAAGTATTTCATCTGCTGTATAATATGGTGAAAGATACTTCTTCTGAAAATTACTTCTTGTCAATTCTCCAACATTTCCTTCTGATCAGGAATGATTACTATGTCCGGTGAGTGCCAGCTGCCAGGCTGGGTTTTTTAGGGGCAGTAGGGGCAAGAATAGAAATTGAGACCCTGGTAAGCTGAGTAGCTCATGCCTAATAAGTCCCTCTGAGACTGGTGTTATTTATCTTTTTGCTTCATGCTAATATTAAATAGATCTTGGTAAATGTAATAGTGTTTTATAAGAGTGTTGATAATAGTGTAATAGTGTTAGACTAACACCCTCATCCAAAAAGCCTCTTAACTCATTGGGCACTTTTTCTTTATTCAAGTTTGGTACCTTCATTGCTTCAAAGAACATGAAAGTTGTACAACTGATAATTGAAAATACTAACACGTGCCTTGGATCTGGTCTTTTCAGTGTAAAGTTCTCTTATGTGCAGCACGGTGTCTTAGCGAGGTCAAGACACCATATCCAAAACATTAACAAATAGGAGTACAAATAATAGTTTGAACTTGGTACTACTTCTGGCCATTGTAAAATTCAATGCCCCCCTCCTCAATTGCATAAAGGCTTCTTCATGTTCTTACTGTCTTGTAAATGTTTCCTGTTCCAGACCTCAGTATTACAAGATCATAGAAGAGTGTGTGTCACAGATAGTTCTGCACTGCAGTGGCATGGACCCAGATTTTAAATACAGAGGAAGGATGGACATTAATTTTACACACCTTGTTGGTTTGTACTCTTTAAGCAGTTTTACCTTGGTGGGTTTTTTTGTGTGTGTGTGTTTCTTCTGTCTAGACTTAGACTGACTGAATTTTTTCAGTGTTCTGGAAACATGTGTGTAAGCTACAGGTGTATTTGGGGAGTATCAGAACAAATGCTGTAGCCTTTAACAAAGTGAGACAGGGTCAGAAAAAACAAGTGCCTGTTGTTTTTGGGTCATGGGCTCACAGGGTGATTATGGTTGTAAGCACCTCAGGGTTGTGATATGTTTGACTTGATTTGTGTGTGGTATTTTGTTTAAATTTTAGATGCGTGTGTGGACAAAGCTAAGGTAGAAGAGAGTGAAAAGAAAGCAGCAGAATTTTCCAGAAAGGTAAGTCCTACTCTTGGTTCTCTTTAAAGTGTGGAATAGAATCCTGACAGGAACAGAGTCAACTTGTTTCCCAGCTAAAACTGAGAAGTAGTAAGTCTCAGAGGCAGGAGGTGCCTTCATATTTGAAGCTCCATGGTTCTGTGTGTGGGAAAGACTCAGATGCAGTTGAGTCTGAAATCCATAGCAGCTGAGTAGCATTAAGTGTACATCTCTTCAGTTGTGTTCCTCTGCTGTAGATAACTGATGGTAAAAATTCCACTTGTTGCTCTTCTGTCCTGAAATAGTTATAATTAAATAACTTAAGTACAGTTATAAGCTTAAAAAATGAATGAATATGCTATATTAGCTGCAATAGTACTGAAGTTCATCTATTATGGAGGTGTATATTGAAATAATTCAAAATTTTGATTTTTTTTTTTTGCTAGTCTAGTCTAAGCAGGCATTTTCAGGCTAAATTGCAGAACATGTTCTTGAACATGATGATTGCAGATTTAATTGTTAATGAATTTAAGCTTGCTGCAATAGATGTCTACTTGACTTTGGTTTGTGAAGTCTGCATTGTTCACTTGGAGGGAAAAACCTGAACTGAATAGCTCGATCTGGGTTCTTCTTTGTCATTGACTTATTGGTGGAAGAAATTGTGGTACTGAAAGGGAGCGTGTTAGAAAAATGCTGCTAAAAGAGTTAAAGTGCATCAATTGCTCTAGCTCTGATACTGTTCAAGGAATTCCTGCCAATATAGGCTCTGGTGTGGCCATAGCTGGACAAACTCTCCTGTACTGGTTAAATCATTACAGTTTGATGAAGAGTTCACAGCTCGACAAGAGGCACAAGCAGAGCTGCAAAAACGAGAAGAGAAAATCAAAGAACTTGAAACAGAAGTGAAACAGCTCCGGATCCAGGTAATAAAACATATCACATTAAATTCCACAGCTGAGTTGATTTTTTTTTTTGAGAAGGAGTTAAAAAGAAATTGCCCAAGAGTAACTTGTCTCTCTGGAGTTTGGAATGTCTATTCTAGGTGTATTGATTTGTTTTGCAGCCAGCACAAGTTACTAAGGATAGTTAATGGAGGTAACATTTTTCAAAGAGTAGTATATTCAGCCTGTCACAGTTACCTGCTTTATTGAGAAAAAATGTTCCTTAGGCTATAAAAATCTTGCATCCAGCCTGATTTTTTTTTTCCCCCCTGCAGGTATTTGTTTATGCTTTCACATTGCTACTTCTGTATGTTTTGCAGAAAGTTTTTGTGTTGGAAGTGTTTATTTTTAAAGGCTTTTGTTTTATATATATTTTTTACTCTTACACTTTATACAAGGCTTTTTTATTTTTTTAGTTTTTACACCAGCTATGGGTTTTAGACAGGTCATTTATAACCTTTTAGGAACTAACAGATATTATGATTTAGTACTATTGCCTCAGTCTGGCTTATTTTGTACTCTTTCAGTGCTAGGCAAGGTCTGCCTTTTTGTCTTTATTTTTGCTGTCTTAATGCCTGTGATCTCACTTCCTATTTGGACACTAAGATGGGGAGACACAGACACTCCTGTTCTTACTTCTTGCCAATTTTCATGCTTGTTGCAAATTCCTACAAGCCAGGGTTGCACTGAAATTTGACAGTCTGATTTAATAAGTTCTCTAGCAAATGGTGCATTATAACTTGTGGGCTGAAGAAACACATGCCTTGTGCAAAGTAAAAAAATGTACTTTTAGTCAAATTAATTGTTAATCCTGTTTTATTGATTCTAACACAGTTAAGATTATCCAGACATGACAGGGCATTCACAGTAATGCTGACCATTGGTTAATTAACCATGTAATTCTAGTATCTGTTCCCTTTTCTAGTGTTATGCTCCCCACAGAACATGATGACACTTATTTGTAGCTGCACTCACCCTTCTGATGGTCTGACATGCTGCTGTTTCTCTTCCTTATTAATTAGTAAGAACTTATTAGAAAGAGTAATCGCAATAGCCATTCTTTCTCTCACCCAAAGAAGCACCCTCAGACAGATTTCAAAGACAGCAGGGTGGGTTGTTGTACACACTCTCCACCCCTCCAGATATCAGAATAGTTATGAACAACTGTGGTCCTCTGACCTCTTACACTGCAATAGCTGCTCCACTGATTGCTGGGGGAAATTTTCCAGCAGCAGATGAGTGGTGTTAAAATTCAGCATAGTTATTCTCATCTTTGATGCCCCAGCTTGCTGGGGTATCCTAAGTGGGATAAATGTTTTGTGCATTGGTAAGAAATAAAATGCTGTTCTGTTCACTTAAATGTTACTGCTGCTATTAAATTTTCTTTAAAATTGAAACAATTTGTTTTTATAACAATGCTAGGTTATTCAGTTTACTTGGCAGCTTTATGGTACGTGGTATAATCTATTGTTATTGTTTCTCATTTAAATAGGAGAACAGTTACATTTCTCACTTTCTTGAGGTGCAGTTGGCTAAAACCCATCCGGGTTGGTTCAGCTTCGTATCAAACTGCCGCCTGTCACTGATGAAAAGAATTCCTCTTTTGTGTTTCAGGGTCCAGGCCTGACAGAAGCCCCAGCAGTACCTCCAGCCCTCCCAAGTGAGAACGTCCCACCGTCTCCAGCGCCTTCACTCCCTGGTGGAGCCATCCCTCCTCCTCCTCCCCTGCCTGGAGGATCAACAATTCCTCCTCCTCCTCCCCTGCCTGGAGGATCAACAATTCCTCCTCCTCCTCCCCTGCCTGGAGGACCACCAATTCCTCCTCCTCCTCCCCTGCCAGGTGGAGCAGTAATTCCTCCCCCCCCTCCATTACCTGGTGCATCACTTCCTCCGCCGCCCCCTCCTCTGCCCGGTGGAGCCATCCCACCGCCTCCTCCTCTGCCTGGTGTCCCCCCTCCTCCTCCCTTGCCTGGGGGAGCAGGGCCTCCCCCTCCTCCTCCCTTGCCTGGGCGAGCGGGGCCTCCCCCTCCTCCTCCTCTGCCCGGGGGAGCAGGGCCTCCCCCTCCTCCTCCTCTGCCTGGGGGAGCAATCCCTCCACCGCCGCCTTTCGGGGGGCCCCCGATGCCACCCCCTCTCGGGGGGGTTCCCTTTGCTCCCTTCCCGGTGGTGCCAGCATTGCCACACGGGATGAAGGAGAAGAAGAAGTATAAGCTGGAAGTCTCCATGAAGAGAATCAACTGGTCAAAGGTATGACAGGAAGTGTCATGATCTTCCTTCCCCTCCTTCACTTCACGGATAACCCTTGGTGCTGTGTAGTGATGGATTTTTAAATGAGATTCATCTTGGCACAACTCGTTGTTGTATCAAGTATCCCAGGAAGCCAACTTACTTCCAATCCATTCTATCAGGTGCAGTGAATGTGAAATGCAGCTTTGCATCAAGTTGTATATAGTTATATATTTATCTCCAACCTGTTTTAAAGCAGCTTGCGCACATATCTAGCAAAACAAACCAACTTAAGCTTTTTAAATTTGTGCTGTTTAATGTAGCTGTGAGTTCAGAGATTGCTGATACCAGGCCTTAATGTTACTTGTTGATTATTTATCCCAGATATTTGTTGGTGGTTCTCAATTAGTGATGTGCTGGAGCAAGGCTGTGGCCACTGGGAGGAGCCATGGGACTGCTCAAGGGAAAGGTTTGGGCACCATGAGCTTCAGTGTCTTAAGATGGTTGTATTTAATCACATTTCATTCTTAAAACCATCTTAACATATAAACATTACTCGAGCAGTAAAGTGCAAGCACAATCTGATTTGCAAGCAAACCCTTAAAGCACTTCCCAGTTACTGCTTGCCTCTCAGTATATCCAGTCCCTCTCTAGCAGGAGAAGTTACACAAACATTCAGGTGTGTGCTGGGGTGTTGTTTTCACATCCCTTTGTGATCAGTGTAGCCACTGCTCCTTCCATGTAAAGAAAATAAATGTGGGGTATTGGATAATTGCATCTGCTATCAAGACTAAATCATTGCGTTCTTAAGTTATGGTTGACAGCTTTTTAGTGGTATAAAATGACAGGTGTGTTGATGTTTGGTGTGGCAAAAAGCACCAAAATCACCAAATCATCAAGGCAAATGAAAGTATTTCTTTTATATATATTCCATGCTGTGTGGTTCCTCTAAATTCTGAGTAGTTAAAAGGCTCTTTCTTTGAGGTGACAAAACAGCAGAATAATCCCACCAGTTTTGAAAGAGGAATCCAGAGGGTTGAGAGAGCTTGTGTGGAAATGTGTGGCGTGCCAATTTATCGTTTCTTTTGGCAGAAGAATTAATGCTTCAGTGATTTCAAATGATTTCAAAACATTTGGAGATGTGCTAAAACAATCTGAAAGTGTATCTAGCGGTCGTAGTTTAATAAGAGGCTTTCAGAATGGTATAAAACTAGAATGGTATAAAACAGGCAGCCATGTTTTTAGAGTATTAATTGAAATAAATTTTAAAGTCAGTTTGAAATTTTTTGCTTTTTCTGTAGTTCTTATAAAATTATCCGTATAAAAGGATAAGTGATAACTTTCCTTCTTTGTTGTGGGAGGAGGAAATAAATATCTGGGGGAGAAAGGGCTGCATCAGGATGCGTTGCAGGAGTTTTGTAACTGTGGGACATAGACTGCTGTCCTGTAAACAGAGAGAAAAGCAAGCTTTTATTTTATAATACATACTGGTAATTGCAGCCAATTTCCTTGTGATCAGTTCCATTGGGGAGTTTATAGGAATAATTTCTAAAGTGTCTGTGAACACTGACTGTGACAATGGGAAGGAGCTGCAGATGGACGCTTTGCTTAAGTGCTCTGGGAACACTGCCAGAGATCTCCTGCCTACTGAGAAAGTGGAAAGTCTGTTTGATCATCACTTTTAAGGAGCCATCATTTGAGGAATAAAATTCTTACTGTTTAATTTAGTCCCTTTTGCTGTAACTGTCTTGCCCATTAGTGTTGGATTAAGGTAGTTTTTTAAAATGTCTTCCCTGGAGCTGCTGCTAAAGCAGGACTGAAAGGTGGAGGACCAGGGAGTTGCAGGGAAATTGGAGTGAGGCTCACAAATGCAGTATTGCAGTACTGCTAAATTCCTTGTGTGTCATCTTGAAGTGAAATAGCCCTTGGAAATTATTTGGCATTTAAACAAACTTATAAACAATAATAAATAATGTGTTCAAAGCTGTTAGAGGAATATATTTTGAAAAGAGAATAGCAGTTCTGAGTCACACATAAGGAGTCAAGTTGTATTTCAGCTTCTATATTGCAGAGCATTTTCTTCCTTTAAAATAGCCAGTAGAGAGCTCATGCTGAGTCTCTGCAAGATCCCCATGGACAGTTCATTTCCTGGGAAGTTGTTCCATACCGTTCTCAGGTAGCAGGGAAGAGGTGCTGGAGAGTTTGGGAACTCTCTAGAAGGGAATCAAGAGAGAGCTAGAACACTTTCAAAGCCAGCTGCTGCTATTAGTTCTGTTTGGAGAACTTGCTGAATGGGAGAAGTACACAAAGCCCATTTGTGGCCAGAGGGCAGCTCAGCTCACGGTGTTTGTGCAGGAGGCAGCAGGAAGAGAACATCCCAGGACAGGGCTAAACTTCATTCAGCCCAGTTCTCAGAGAAGTTCTGAAGCATTAGTTTTAACTTGGCTGCTGAAAACCCTCCGTATTGACTCTGGAGATGCTGTTTTCCTTTCAGATCGAGCCTCAAGAAATAGGAGAAAACAGCTTTTGGGTAAAGGCTGAAGAAGATAAATTTGAGGACCCGGAGCTGTTTGCAAAATTGGCACTTACCTTTGGAACCCAAATGAAAGGTACATTCTTACTTGACTCTTTATTGTGCTTTTATTAACTTTAAAACTGTGCAATGGCAGTTTCTTTTATGCTTTGTGCAATATCATGGAATTCATATGATGGTTTTATAGCAGGAAGATGATTTAAAACATATATTAAACATAACAGTCTATTACAAAAATTGCTCTTCCTTCACTTTACAGCATGAGGGGAGGAACCTTTTTGCAATAATACCTTTTAAAAGTGCACTGTATGTTGCAGAGAGATGTGAGTTTTCTTTGAATGAAATTATAATTAAATTTAAATTTTGTTTTTAAAATCATGTTTATTTGTATTGTTATTCCTAGCTGGGAATTTCTGGAATAAGAACAGCAGTTTTTACTAATACAGTGTTAAAAAAGATGAACTCAGGAAGGGCTCTCAGAGGACTTAAATGAACTATTTCTTGAGTAGTTTTTGAATTATTTCTGAATGTGTTTTTTTTTCTGTGTTCTTTTGAAACCTCTTTGAAGAGTTGGTCATGGCTCTTTTTCATAAGATAGATTCATAGTCTTTTCAGTAGTCAGTGAATTTCAACCATTAGAATTCTCCTTTTGCAGCATACCTTGGAACCACTTTCTGGTCTAAATGTTCAGCTATTCCCTCTAGTAATTCAAAAACATCCTTTGCAATAGTTTAACATTCTTTTCCATGCCGAAGCTGGATTGACTCTTAGTTCCTAGCACTGCAGGGAGGTTAAAATGATGTGGAGTTGGTCACTTCTTTTGGTGTGACAGGAAGACCTTTAAGGGAAAGAATGCCCAGCAGCAGATGACAGAATGGCAAGAGCTCCTTCTTAATGAAAAGGACAAGCTTCTGCTTTGAGCTTGAATTCTTTCATCAGAAATCTGAGGAAATGTTTTGGAATTTCTGAAAAGGTTCTTCATTAAAAATGCTAAAAAAACCCTCTTGAATTTTTGCCATAGGTGACAGTTTCCAATGAGAAGAAATTCTTGTTGACATAGTTGCACAGTTGTAAAACTAGGGACAATGGGAACTCCTCAAATAGAAGTGTGCTGATAGCCTTGCAGATATTTTTCGTTGTGCAGTTCTCAGTTAATGGTTGTAGAAAATAAGATGCCATAGCAAAGGATTCACATTAAAATGCTGCTGCATAATACTCAAGATGTGAAAATCTTACTTGGCTGACTGCTGCAGGAAGGCAGAGTTGGCTGTCTGAGTTCATGGGTTTTTTTAAGCTTGAAAACCTACTGGAAGACAAAAGGACTCGGAGCACTTAGTTGCAGCACAGACTCAAAGAATTGCATAGCAGAAGCAATTTTTTCCTGCCATCTGCAAAGAGAAACATGGAATGATGTTCACCATTCTTCCTCCCTTTTTACCTTAAGCAGCTCAATAATGTCCCAAATATTTATTTCAGGCATCATCTGGGATCAGATTTCTCTCTTGCTTTAGTCCCGTTTCATGAGGTGGCCTCCAAGTACATTATAGGAGAGTGATAAAAAGCTAAATAGAAATGCATGTGATATTCTCTCAAGAGCACAGTCAGCATGTAAAACAAACACAGGGATGAGTGGAAGCAAATTGCCAAAAGCAGTTGTGATGACTTAGTGTTTACTGTCTTGTATTCTGTGGCATTTTGGAATGCCAGTGGGAATGGTAACTGAAGTAAAATAAAGGTAGTGTAGACATTTATTAAAAATTTGTGTAAGTTGCAGGACTGAAATTTGATTAAACCTCTGAATCTTATTCATGATTCTTCAGTACAGTGAGAAAAACACTTGGTGATTTTTTCTCATTTAACATAGTTTTTGTTTAGGGTACTCCACAAATGACTTATGTTGTTTATCACTAAGCTGTGAGCTGCCTTGCTGTTTGAGTGCAGTCTGTTGTAGAGGAATGCAGCCAGAGCTGGAGGGAAGTGGTATTTTTTGGGGAGAAATATTGCTATGATGTTGAACAATAACTTTTGCTTACTATATTATTAATCCAGTGTGATTATACATCTTAGGAAACCTGGGCTACTGCTTTTTAATGCAGTTGGGGGTGTGTATGATTTAATTCTGTAGAATGTCTTAAAACCCCCAACAACTGAAATTAACAGTTTAAAATATTAGTGTTCCTGTCAAGAACCTACTTAAATCTTTGAAGTCATTTAAGCAGGTCATGTAAGGTCAAGCACTCCCTTACCAAACTTTGCTTTTGTCTCTGAACTGATATGGCCCCTGGCCACCAGCAGCACTGTCATGTCTTCAGTGCTTGGTGGAATATGATGACAGAAAGCTCCTATTTAATTCATGGAATGTTAAATACATGTAGAATTGAATGCTGAAGTGTCTCCTAACAGGTACAGGTAATGGCTGCAGTGTTGTGACACATCCCATACTCAGGCCTGTGACAATACTCAGCGCTGGGCCTGCTGCTATCAAAATCATTTCTCACTGTTTGATTGATGGTCTAATTGCAAAACACTGCAAAGCAAGTTAATGCCTTCTCCCTAAAGGATCATGTTAATTTCTGGCTCTTGTAATTTAGGTTGTGTATTTTGCTAGTCAAGAATGATAGTAGTGCTCAGAAGAAATTAATTATGTGTACAGTAGGTCTGTAAAGGTAGTAATTAGTACATAATAGTCTGTAACTACTGGGATTGTTCCAATACAGAATTCATTATCCATCCAACTTGCCTCAAGGGAAAACTTCTTGATCAAGGGTACTGTTGCTTTACAATTAGATTTTTAAAATACAATTTGACAATCATTTTCAAATGTTTTCAAAACTGAAGTAAGGTCTTAATGGCTGAGTTGTATTTTTCATAGTATAGGAATTTGAGTGGGAAGGGACAAGAGAAGACAAATTTCCATGTAAGCTGCAATTGAACAAAATGGTCAGGTTTTGATTTTTACATGTATTATGTGTAGCATATATATAAAAATAATAATGTGTATAATGTAGGTGTAATATATATAAATAATATATAATAGGTCAGTGCACCATTAAACTTGAAGGAAAATTCTTTGCATTCATTTGCATTTGGGACTGGTAAATACAAGGAGCAGCAGTGAATGCTTCTAAAAAATGGCTTTGAATTTGCTATGCTGAGAAGTCCAGATGTAATTCGTCAGAGAACTCAACATTTGGATTCAGGTGTGGCCAGATTTCCTTTAAGAAAGCTGTAGTTGTAGGTGTGAGGCAGCAAGACTCAGTTTAATGCGGAAATCTCTGGTGTTAAGCGCTGCTGTATTGTACTAAGTCAGCTACCTATGCTGCTTTGTCAACAGAAAAAGGGAGAAAAACCTCTGAACTCATCCTGAATTTGCTTCAGGATTGCAAACTGCAGGTGGCTCCCTTGGTCTGCTGATTATTCAGGCTGTGTTTGTTTGGTTCCTTTCCCTCCTCAGCCTCTCCTTTGCAGCAGGGTGGGAATCCAAAGCAGAGGAGGATCAGCTTTGCAGTGTAGGGTCACCCAGTGCTGTGTGGCAGAGGAATTTCATTTCCTTGGATTGCACACTTAGGTCATCAGTCTTCATATCTGTTTTGCACAGAAGTGCAGCAGATTGGTTTGTTTTCATCTTTGGATGTATTTGAAATTGTTGTTTTTCAGCAACAGAATAAATTCAAGTACCATAAAGAAGGAGTGAGTTATTAGTTTACTATTTTTCACTTTTCTTTTCTTCTCCACTGGATTTATCCAGTAGGTAAACTGTCAAACTCAAGAGTGAAAAAGGCCTTGCATGGTTTAACTAAACTGCTGCCTGTAATTGTTACCATCTAGCATAGATTTATATATTATATCTCTGTATTTTGATATATTTTATACATATTTTTTAATTCTTAAAGGATCTTAGAGTTAATTTAGAGTCCAAGTCTTATTTCAAGAGCATCAGGACCCATTTCATTCATCATGGGACAAAAGGACTGATATGAGCATAGTGTTCAGAAGGGTCTAAAAGAAAGCAGAAGTTCCAATTAGGAGGTAAAGATTGTAAATATAAATTCTTAATATTTTATTTCAAACAGCATTTTAATGCACCCATCTTTCAATAGCTTATTTTCTATGTCAAAGGTAGTTCGTAATATGGAGTCACTCAGAAAACATAATTTATTTTGAAGAAATATGCTATGTAAAATACATGTCCTGCTGGTGTGATCTACTAACTGTGGTTGTTTTCATCATGTGACAGTGAATGAAGAATATCCCAGATTAAAAAATAAAATCTATTTGGACTAGTTTCAGAACTCAGGCTCAGTGTCAGTTGTGCTATTTTCGTTTATTGCCTTCTTTTCCTGTAAAATCTTATATAAATAACAATTTAATTATCCTCATGCTTTAGGGTTGGACAGAGGCAGGAATTTCACTGCCTGTGAAACTGGCTGTGGCACACTTTGGTTGTTTTTCTTAGGACTCTGCTTTTAGAAGCTTTGTGGTAGATTCATAAGGAGGAAAAATCAAGAGGGGTGGGTCAGATGGGTGGCAATTTTCCTGTCTCCAGTTTATTATTCCTGGAGCTTGCTTTCTTTGCATCTGCAGCAGAGTTTGTATTTTTTCGGGGTGTTGTTGTTCCATAAGAGGGTTCTGATGGAGAAGTTTGGACATTATCTTAATCAGCATTACATAAAGAATTGCAATAATTGCACCTTCAGAAAATCAAATACAAACAACCTATGTGTGAATTAAATTGTATTCAGATTAAGAGACAGGTGGGAAATAGTTTGAGGTCTGGGCTATTTGAAGGCTGCTATCATTATTCATGGATTGCTTGGAGGTACAGCATAATGTATTCCACACAATTCCTGTAGAAATGGAGTTCATTTTCAGAATCAGCATTCTGTCTGTTCTGAATCCAGGTCAGATGCTCTAATGTGGAGGCCATTCCTTCAGTTTTAGTTTAATTGGCAGTGCTAAACCCTTTGGGAACATCACTGGGACAGGGGAGATTTCCCTGCTGGAGACTTGAGGAGCAAGGATCTGAAATAAGGAATCCTACTGGTTACAGAGTGACTGGAGTAGTTCTGCAGGTACAAACTGATTATCTACCTGCCTTTTCAGTGCCACATGGCAAAATGAGACTGGAGAGGCTCTGGAGTGTGTGTGTGCCTGCTGCAAGGCCATCTTTTGGTTTAAGAAATCTCTGGCACTGAAAAAATTGGAAAAATATTAGTAATAAAGCCCCTGCTGCTCAGATTTTCTCCAAGTTTCAAGTAGTAATTTTGTCAGAAAGCTTCACCAGAAGAATTTAAAGGGAATTGAAATGGAATTGGAGTGGGGACAGGCACATATTGTCTAAAAAAACCCTCTTCTGTGTATTTATATCGATGTTGTGACTGAGTTGTCTTAGTTATAATGTGTTATGTTTTAGGTGGCTGCTTACAGAATTCATGTATTAATTTGTTATACCTGAACTCTCAGAATATGAAAATGAATATCTTGAAGAGGAAAGATGGAAGAGCAGTTGTGACTATAAAAAAAACACCAAGGGAAAGTGAACTCTCAAAGGCCTTGGGTTTCTCCCACAAAGGAAATGGGTTCAGTGGGTTTTTTCCAGCAGTCTTTATAGTTTTTCAGTGGGTTTTTTTAAGGCATTGGATGTTCCCATTAGAGAAGTGTAAGAATCACTGCTGGTGACACACAGACAGATGTTCATTACCCACAAATTCCAGAAATCTGGAATTCCAGCCCACTGTGTGATACCTCTGGTAGTAGTTGGCACCTTTGGTCCATGCCTCATTTTTCTACGGAGCTGGAGCTTTTGTGTGTATGAGCTTGCTAAAATCCAGCAGGGGAAGAAAGGCAGCTCTGCATTCCCAACTGTCTGATTGAGTCTCAGTGATGCAGTGCTCAAATAAAGCCCAGCACATTTAACGAGGAGCTGAGGACAGAGATACATGTACTGGCACTGCAGAGACAGGGATTGTGTACAAAGACTAATTAGCATGAAATATGAATACATTCATGAAGTAGTCTTGATCTATAATGCTCTTACAGAGAGTGTTTTTTCTATGAATTCGATGAAAAAGAAATTCAGAAGTTGAATTGGAAAAAAAAAAATCTGTGTTGAACTGCAAAAAGCAATGGGTTTTGTTTGTTTTTAAACAAATAGAAATCTATATTCCTAGAATAAAGCCCCATCTGTATGAATAAATAAAGAGATTAGACTGAGAAGAATGCTTTCTCTAATGTCAAAACAGAAAGAATAACCTGCAAAAGGTACTCCTCTTCAAGTATTCAACTGCATTTTTCATGGGAATTTAGGTTAGATATTCTAGAAATCTATTTAATATGAATCTAGTTACTCTGAATGTGAAGTGTTCAAGGCCGTGTTGGGTGGAGCTCTGAGCAACCCTAGTGGAAGGCGTTCCTGCCCATGGCAGGGGTTGGAACAAGATGATCTTTAGGGTCCCTTCCAACCCAAACCATTCTGATGATATGATGAAATCATTCTATGGATTTGACAGCAGTCATTTCTTCAATGAACTGTTAAGATTATCCACTGTGGCAATTTTCCTCAAGTGCAACTTCTCTTTCACGTGCAAGAATGGATATCTGTAAATACATATAAAATACACTTAATGGTGAGTTGGAGGTCAGTTGCTTGGTCAGTTGTTGGCAATTGTAGGTCTGTGTTCAGTAGTTTAGTGCAGAATGGTTTTAAAATAATTCCTTTTGTCTTCAGATGTGTTTGTAACTGTAGGTAGGTTTTCTGGCAACTTCCTCAGTGTTGGTAAAGTAAACTCCAGCTAAGTGTGTTCCAGTGCAAGTTCTTCAGCTGAACATTGGCTGGGAATTTGTGACCCAAGTGAAGTAGGGGAAGAATAAAAAGTCTAGAGGAAAGCATGGAGAGCAAACCAGCTACTTACCAGGATAGTTGGTGCTGACTCTTAAATAGATTATGCACCAGTATTTCACTCTCCTGAGAACTTCCAGCAGAGTTGTAGGAATAACAATGTATTTGTTTAAATAAATAAAACCCCACTGTAAACAAAGCCTTGGTTATAAGCAAAATTTATGGTCTTACTTGTAAAGTAGTTATTTCAAGGCTGCATTAAAGAGTTGTCCCCTGCATCTCTTAGCAGAACCACGGTTAGCACATCTTCCACTTCCTCCTAAATCTACTTTCTATCAAAAGAAATAGAATGTGGTGGGAATTTTTTTTTTCCTGCAAAAGCATAAACTGACAAAATGTGTCTGATTCATGGCCTGGTTTCAGTTGCTCACTGTGCTGACCTGCAGTGATTTTGTGTTTGTAGAAAAATGATGCCCTCTCCATGGATTTCATGTTTTATGTGCAAAACTGTTTTTCCTTTCTTATTGCTGACCAAAAATTCCCGCAAAAATGTGTCATCTGCTCTTGACATGGAACATTTCTCTGGGTGATAGCTGCTTCACCTGTAATGCTGTGCCAGGATGCTTTGGACAGAATATCTGCTTTTGCAAGAATTTCTGCCATTTATAGTAGAGCAAGGAATAGTTCTGTTACCCACATGAATAAAGGTTCTTTGGAGACGGAGACATTCAAAAGCTGTCTAAAGGATTGAAAGTTAACAGTCATGCTGTTAAGTTTCTGAATTCATTGAGAAATTGAAAATACTAGGTACATAGGCATTAATACAGATAGTAACAAAAGTATCAGCTTTTTGAATTACGTATTAATCATCTCAAATGGATGTAAAGCTATAATTACAACTCTCTATACTCTGTGACTGTTGTGTGTCTTGTGCAACGTGAGAAACTGAAATGTCTCTCTCTTCCTTTCAGGTGCTTTATTTTCTTCTGTAAGGTGGGAATGTAATTATTGTAGAATACTACCACAGAATAATTTCCCACTGTGAAAAAGCCGTGGCTTAAAGGCTTTCTGAAAGCAAAAAGTCCACATGGTAAAAGTCAGAGTGGAACTCTCATTAAGTTGCATATTCTGAATGGGATTACCTGTGGAGTAATTTCAAGGTTTTCTTTGATACTTGTTTTTGTTGTTTCATTGAAGACTTGGATCATTAGCCCAGAGACTCTGCCTTCTTTAATGAATCACTTTAGCCAAAATTTACTTGTGTTGGTAATAGAAAAGGTAAACAGAGCACAGCTGCTCAATTCAGGATATCCAGTGGATCCTTCCTGTGCAGAGTTGCTGAGGTGAGCAGTGGAACCTGACGTTGCTGCTGAAGGTGAGAGACTGGGAGCTGTGTGTTCTGCACTATTTTTAGTCTGCTACAATGCAAGCAGCTTAATTTAGCACCCTGTCGGTCCCCTAAGACTAATGCTGTGGCATCATGTGGCAGTAATTTATCTTGTGTGTCTTGAAGGCAGATAATCATTCCCTGTGTGTTCTCTGAGCACCTTGGGTGTGTTCAGAACACTTTGGGATACTAGGACCACAAGAAAGCTTTTCCAAGGTGAATTTAACATGTGGTAACACCCATCCAAGGCTGACTTCCTTCAGGCTGGCTGAGCCCTGGATTTCATCTTCAGCAGGTGACTGAGAGCAGATGCTCAGTCAAAAGAGTAAATACATGTTAATATATATTAAATGTCTGCTGCTCGACGTACACAGTATTGATTAAACAGAAATACCTCTCAGCTGCCAGCAGTTGATGTTTTTTCTAAGCCGGAGGTCACATCTTTACACGTAGTAAAGTCTTCATTGTGTTTTGTCTTCAGTGAATTCAGGATCTTTCAGCATTTATAACCTGTACCATTGCACTTCTCTGTATTTCAAACAGATGTGTTGTTTTGAAGGATTTTAACCCTGTTGCTTCCAATCATCCTGGTTTGCTACCTCCTTTTTCTCTCATTGAAAGTCTCATTAATAGCTAATTCATATTTATTTCTCTGTGTTTTCAAAGACTGCCCAGAGGGGCAGAACCAAAATGTGCATGATCCACAGAAGACACAGTGAAACATTGATGTGGCTATCACCCAAAAAATATTAATGGTTCCACCCCATTTACTGAGGAGTACTCACACATGTGGCTGTCACCAAATGCCTGCTTTGCTGTTTGTTTTTCAGAGTGACATTTAGAATGCCATTTAGAAACCTTCCAGTGTCCCAGGATATTGAAACTGTTGGGATGAAGTGAATTTGTTCAAGTGATCATTAGTCAGAGTGATGGGGAGAATGGGCAGTGCATCTTTCTTGTGCCCGTGTGGGCCTCTTCCAAGGCAGCCACTGCCCTCTGATGTGGCTGCTTAAACCCAAAGAATTCTGCTCCAAGGGGTGCAGGAGCCTTGCCACAACATTTGTGTTGATGTGTGGTTAGGTTGAAAGGGCTGCTTTGTTTAGCTTCCATGTAACTCATTAGATTTATTTGATACCATCACCACAAAGCCAGTTTAAACATTTTTTATGGAGGACTAATTTCCCAATGTTTTATCCTATTTCTATTGATCAGCTATCAAGGCTGTGCTTACCAGTCAACCTCAGGGGCACTGACTTTTACTGTTGAAATTAATGGAATCTATTAAGACAGATCATTTCCCGATTATTTTTAATGTGAACCTTTTACCCTGTGAAGTTCTGCTTTGGCCCTGTTGCCTGTGAACGCTTCTTTTTGAGTTCTCTGGATTTAATATAACAATAAATACCAGCTAATCTCAAGTTTTGGTTTTTTTTACTCTAAATAGGAGAACAGAATTGTTTTAACTGAACAAAATCAAATTTCTTGTGTAGTAAGTCCATGGAAGTGTAACATTATATGTTTGATTGTAGGGCAGAGTATATAACCGGGGTGGGCTGTATTATACTGAAAAGTCAAACAGTTTGGAATTCAATATGTCTAAGTATTTTGCATGCATGTTTACTTAAAATTTTAATGACAAATACTTGAAAAAGGAAGAGAATACTAAAATATCTGTTTGGACATGTGTGTTTTACTTGTTTCAATATTTAGTCGGGATTATTAAATGTCAGATATCACAGTGATAGAAGAAATCAATTTATCACTTCATTTTTACTAACATTTTAGTGTGTTCCATTAAACACAAATATCTAATTAGCTTGACTGTATAAAAGGATTTTTGGATCTTGGGATGTTAGCTTCATAATTTGGAGAGTTCCTCTGGGAAATGTGATTCCCAGAAGTGTGTTTGTGAAGGTGAGTCTTTTATGGGCTTCATCAAGGGGAACAGTAGGTGAACAAATAATTTAAAATATATCTATTTATTAGACTTCTCATAGTAATAAAAGAAAATTAGTTTCTTAGAATCCTGGTAAAATATTATAGCAGTTTAATGACTTCTTTTTTTCTGAGTCTTGATACTTTTTTTTTTTTTACTTTTGCAAATTGTATGGATAAGAAATACATCAGAATCTGGGAAATAATTACAGCTGTCCTGTCTCACTTTGGTGCTGATGGTGGCCTGATGTCAGAGGAAAAAATATAACTGGGCCATGTGACTGTTCAAATTAGAAATGCTATTATGAGTGGCATTTTATTTACATAGGCAAACATCTCTCACCCAGAGCAGGACTTCCTCTGTGAATTCTTAAGTTCAGGAATCTTGGTCAGGCACTGATATGGGAGCTGTGCAGACCTCAGTGCCCACCACACCCCAAGGATCAGCCAGTTCTTCAAGGGAAAGTTTGGAGATGTTGGCCAAGGCACAAATGGGGTGCACAGTCCTGAGGCTTTCATCCATTGCAATATTTGTGGAGAAAATGGGAGAGAAGAGGTCATGGAAAAGGCTACTGGGTTTTATTTCAGCTTCTTACAGCACATCTCCAACACAGTAAATGAGGCCCACGGAGGGTATTTTCAGTTTAATCCTTGTTTGCCTGCTGTTGTTTGATTTCTAATGTTCATCTGGATTTCTGTGACCATTTGTGTGTCATGAATTGTTAATATTTGCTTACTGCCTTATAGCAAAAGCAGCATCTTTCACAGTAAATAGAAGGGGGCAGAATCAGTTGTGAATTTGGGTGTGGGTGTGTTTGGGTTTTTTGTGCATGTGTGGGTAGGGGTTGTTTTGGTTGTTGTCTTTTTTGGGATTTTTTGTGGCCCAGGCATCTCCTTGATGCTGTTGACAGAAAGCTGAAAGCCATCCCAAATACAGAGTGGGTAATTAAGTCCACTTTAGCTGTACAACTTTTGCTGCACAAGTTCTTAGGAGAGATTGACAATTAGACTATTTACAACCATTTCAGGGCAATTTTAACAGAGCAAGGAATATTTCTTGTGAAATTAATGGTAGTCATTAAATGTGGTGGTCAAATAAATAGCAATCAATTATAAGAACAATTAATAGGAATACAGATCCCCTGTTACTTTTTTTTTTACAAAACTAATTTGTAAAAGTAAGTTATGATCTTTTTTATTCTTCCACAGAGCATAATTTGTTGGGTTGATGCCACTTCCTTCAGCTTGATTACATTAATTAGGCAAAAAACATACAAGATTGCAAGAGGTTCCATGTTTTTTTCCTCCCTGTTAGTTTTATTTTTTTTTTATCTTGAGAGCTCAGTGTAAGATTCGCTTTTAGATCAATTGCTTGCTTTGTAATAATTCTTTTTTTATTGCTGCACCAGATATTGAGCTCTTCTGATTGCAGAAAGGACAGAGTGACAGCAGGAGTGCTTAATTAATTTTGCTTCAGGAATTGGTAACTGAGTGATTTTAGGTGAACTGAAAAATGCCAGGTGGCATTGGGAATAAATATGAGATCCCACAGCTGCTGCCTGAATTGACAGGAGGCGTGGCTGACATCTGCTGATGCTCTTGCATTTCTCTCTGGATATTTGGGGAAACTGTTTGCTAGTTGTCAAAGTTAGTGCTGAAATGACACAGTGAAGGCTGTAAGTGAATTTGGATGCCAAAGCACCTTAATCTCAGTTCATGAATTGCATGGCACATGTTCTGCAGGATGGCTGCTGTGATGCAGGAGAGTCTGTGCCTCTCTGTGTCACTGGATGCAGGATAGAGAATTCCTCCTTGGTCCCTGCTCTGTTGAGCTTGCGTTGGTGCTTTCTCCTTGCTGCCAGCATCAGGGCTCTGCCTCTCCAGGTAACAGGGGACAGGAGCAGAGGAAACAGCTTTAGGTTGCACCAGGGGAGGTTTGGAGTACATATCAGGAAAAATTTCTTCAGAGAAAGGAATTAACACAAGCTGCCCAGGGAAATGGGCATCCTGGAAGCATTTAAAAACTCATGGATGCAGCAGTTGAGCACATGGTGCTGAACGTGGTGGTGCTGGGCTGCTGGTTGGACTTCAGGAGCTTAAAGGGCTTTTCCAACCTTAACAATTCCACGAATCCATGGATACATCTGCACTCATTAATGATCAGCAGGTTATTTGTGCAGTTTGTCTTGAGAACACAAACTTTTTCAGAGTTCATGCTGCTGCCTGCAGCCAGAGCTTGGACGTGGCTCATCTGTTTGTCCTTTGCAGGTGGCTGGAGGAAAGTCAGGCTGTGTCCCAGCTGTGCTCCCTGTCCCATTCCCTGGGTCACTCCAGCCTGGGAATGTTGTGGGCACACCAAGGGACACCCTTGGGGTGAGTGTATTGCTGAGGGAAAAGAACAAGTGCAGATTTGAGACTACTTTGTGTTTGACTTTCCTCCTCGTCCCCCTTCATTCGACTTTTATTTCCATTTTTGAGTGCTTCTAGGAAAACCACAGAAATAGAAGACTATCAGTAGCATTCCAAGATGATCAATTTAGCCGGATTTCAGGAAGTTTTATTGTGTTGCAACAAAATTTGCTGAATTTTTGTGCTACAAATTACTTTCTAATCTTTCGGTGACATTCCAAGCTCTTTATTTCATTTTCTACCAAGTCATATCATGTCAGGAGGTTTTTTTTTTGGGGGAGGGTAAATTCAGTATAATTATTACTTTCAGCTGCTCAAATCTACTCATGTGTGTAGTTTACATCCCTTGCAACTGTATGTGCACTTGCCTTTTTTTTTTTTATCCAGTATTCCTGTACTAATCATAGCTCTCAGGTAGAGGCAATAACAAAGTAGTTAATTTCTTTTGTATATTTACTTCTGCTGCCAAATACTGGTAAATGCAATTGGGAAGCCACTTGCCAGATGGAAATAAGATTAAAATACTCATTCATTTCCCAAGACAATATAAAGATGTTTTTGTTCACTGTGTGTACAGACTTGACAGAAATTGGAGACTTAGGCTCAGGTTAAGGTTAGGCTAAAGTTCACCTAAATATATATTTTCTTCATGCTGTAATTCAGTGTACTCCTTTCAATCTCCCTTTAATTTTCATCCTCATTGTATTCATGACTTACGGTTTTTGCTGTTTTGCTGTTGATTTTTTATTAAAATTATTCATTGATAATTTAAAGAACGAAGGGAATTTCATATGAACTGGACATCTCAGCTCATAATAAAATGCTTTAAAGGCTTCAATATCATTAAGTAAAATCATATATATTTCAAAAAATTGGTCATGGCCACTTCTAATGCTATTCAGTGGCTAAATTAATGAACAGGTGTAAAATGATAATTTTCAAGAATAATGTATGCTTCCTTTTTTTTTTTACTACAGAAGTACAAAAGTACTGATGGCAGAATTTTTTCCTAATTAAGTCTCTAAAGTATTTCAACCTGTTTGTGTATGTTCTTTGCCATGATTATCATTAGCCTTGCTTAATGTGTTTTAAACTTACCTAACATTTTGTTCAGGGTTTTGTATGCCCTGGCTGGGTTCGAAGGGTTTCAAGCAGGGCACTTCCAGTGGGATTAGATGAGTTCCCAGCTGAAGGTCTCACTGAAGGCACAGCTGGAGCTGCACATGCACTGGGAAATGTCAGATCAACAGCAAACAATGCCTTGCAGCGTCTTGCATCAGCTTTTTTCCTCCAACACCGATAAACAAATATATTATTGCTCACTTAATAGAGCTCTAAATAAGAAAAAAAAAAAAGTTCAGTAGTGTTGGTGTTTACATCTGTGTTCTCTGGTCTCCAGAAAGACTCTGTGTGTGTGAAAGCTGGCACATGCTCTCCTTTGGCTTTGTCGTAGTGGCTCTTCTTCCCTTTCCCTCCTCTGTCTGAGGTAAATGCTAAAGAAAAGCCCACCCAAAACCTTCTACAGGTCTAACTGGTGTGAGCTAATTATGCATTAGTGGCTCAGCAGTTCCACTCCCCAGACCACACTCACTGCTCCACACCTGAGCTGAGCCGTTCCTTTCAGTGTTCTGTTGCTTTATCAGCTGTGCTCAGAGAGTAAGGAAGCTTCCCCTCTTGTTTTAAACGCACCTTTTGTTTTCAACTGACTATTTCTGGCATGGAAACCTGGGTATGGCGGTCACCATCTCTCAGTGCTGTCTGTAAGACTTGTTGGTTTGGAAAAAAGCTGATTTTGAATGGAGATGTAAGCCAGTACCATTATCAAAGTGCTGTAAAGAATAATCACATCACTGAAGTCCAAGGTCTGTATGAAGTAATACAGCTGCTTTACCTTCCAGATTGATTTTTCATCTTGCTTTTCTGAGCTGCCCTGTGCTGTCTGCTATAAAATCCTTCTTTGATCTCTCCCTTTGGTTCTGTGGCATCAAACCAAAAAGTGTCTTATCTTTAAACAGGCACTTATGAAAGGAAAACCTGACAGGGGGTGGGAGGTTGGTCAGCAGTGGTGTATTGAATTCTGAAAAGTATCAAGTATCTTTTTAATTGAATTATTTTTCAAAATTCCATGATCTGTGGTTGTGTTACAGTTGAATTACTGCTGAAATGGATTGTGTGATCAGAGCCTCTGGCAGAAGAGGGGCTGAGCATGGCTTTGGAGAGCTCTCTGATGCTCTGTGTCATCTCAAGCATGGCTGAAACAGTGGTGCAGAGATTCTAGGAGCTGTTTAATCTAGAAATTTTAGTTGTGTCTCTCTCTGCTTGTGAATTTGGGCTTGGTAAGATTGGTGTTGATGACTTCAGTGCAGTCACATAAGCATCTGGTTCTAGTGTTTCTCTGGTTTTTGTGAATTGGTATGAAGTGAACTTCGAAGTCTCATGCATGGCAAGATAGAACTCTTTGGAAAGAACACATTCTCTGGCCTTTTTCAAGTAGGAAAAATTTAATCTACCCTAGACATGTAATGTTTGTGAAATGGATGATCTGTAACTAGTAGTGTTGCAGCCCTTCAGGGTTGAGTAGGTGAGAGTAGCTGTGGTTTGTTATGAAACTTTGGAAATTTGATCTGCTGTGGTCTAAATGCAATTCCCAATTTTCCAACCAATAGATGAGTGCACCTGCACACAGGTGAGGAGGGGTGATAAGGGAAACTGGTTCTATGCCTTGTCCAGGCAGAGTTACAACTGTGAATTCTGCCTCAGCTCACCCTCTGCATGTCTGTTTCTAAAATATTATGTGTTTAAACCCCATGCCAGATTTCCTTTGTTGATCCTGTAGCAGCTGAACAATTTCATGCCTGTTTTGCATTGGGTGGTGTAGCATCTTTGCCCTTGAACTCTTGCTCACAGAGGTGTTTGTCACTTGCTCTTTCTGATTTACCTGAATTATCACTATAGGAAGAAAATTTCCTTTCTGTGAGGTGATACTTGGCAACAAAACCCACATTTATTACTCTTGTTTTCTTTTTCTGTTACTTCTGCAGTTTGCAAGCCAAGGAACTGGGTGTGTGTTTTACGCAGGTTTGCCTTTGGTGCTGCCAACTCCTGGGACAAGTCTGGTACCCTGGTTGGGAGGCATGTGGTGTTCAGTGCTTTAAAGACTCCATCCTTGGAGGTCTGGAGGCTTTAACTCTTGAACAGAGTCAAGTTTGCAATTGGTCACTCATCCTGAATCATTCTCCTCAGCTGTCTCAGCAGACACAAACCCAGGCTTTGCAGTGTCCTGTGATAGAACAGAACTTGTAATCCTTGTTGCCTCCCCATGGCACAGCTGATTTTTAACTCTTGGGTGGTTTTTTGTTTGTGTTGTGGAGCACCTGGTCTTATTTCCTTGTTTAATTGAGAACAGTTAGTGAGAAGGGCCTGATTACTGGATGAAGTGTCACTTCAGGATTTTAAATGGAGCTCATTACAGCTAAGGGGTCAATGCTGAGGGGAATTCTGAGGTTATCTGGTGATGTGTAGCTCAGGGCTTGTACAAGCACCAAGCCAGCTGCTCATGGGAGGCTTGGAAAGGAAAGTGGAAGGCAAGGGGGGGAGCAAGGGCTGCTTTGTTGTTGAATCATCTTTTTGGTTCAGTTTTCTCTGATTTAGGATCTTTAGAGGTAGCTGGGGCTGAGGGCAGTGCCTGGGATGGCTCAGTTTGCACTGGCATGAACATGCCCAAGAAAAACTGATTATTCAAGGCTGTAAACCCAGCACAATTCGTTTATGCCAGGTGTTTTCCTGGTGGTAATGGGTGTAAGGAAAAAAATACCTGTTATCTACATTCTTCTATTTTTTTATTAGAGACTGAAACTGAGATATTTTTGTTGTTCATCGCACTAAAAATTAAGATCTTTTTCTTAGGAAATACCCATGATGGCTCATTACAGTGCAACAAAAAATAGTGCACAGAGAGCAAAACTGTATTCAGTCTGCTTGGAACTTCATCTTAATTTGGCTTTCTAGTTTTTCAGTTACTTTTGAATGACTTAAAATATTCATTAAGTTCAATTAATGTTAAGCACATTAAGATTCTATTCCTTCAGTGCCAAATATGTGATATTTAAAAGGAAATAAATCCTTGTTAATGGGTTTACTTAATGCTTAAGAAAATTCGGCGAAAATTGACTGTTTTAAATTATGCAAAAAATCAGCTTATATTTTAGGTACTCCAATGCCACATTTCTTTCCATATAATTTAAAGTGCTGAATATAAGGCTAGTGAGTCTTGCTAATTTGAAAGAGATCACTTTAAAATATACACTGGGGTTTTTTTAGTTTTTGCTCTTTACCACTAACAATGTAAATAATTATTGAAAACATACCTTTGTTCATTGTGATAAATACCAAATGATTTATTTTGTTGGTTTTGGATGATGAATTTATAAATATTATTAATGTTTCAATAGAGGGCACTCATGTGCTTCGAGGTAACAGCAAATCCCTGTATTTTTAAAAATGCTTGCAATGAATTGGAGCTGAAGTGAAATTTCATGGGTTAAAATACATAAATATTATCTGATAGTGCTTGAGAAAATTGTTCATTGTCATATTTTTACTTCTTCTTTCAACTTTGGACATTTTCTTTGTTTGTTTGGATATTTTACAGTAGGTTGAGGCAGTGCAGTCACTTTGCCTTGAACTGATTGTGAAAGATGTATTATTATGGCTTGCTAATGCACTTGCTGTTAGCTAAGATTGAACAGTTGTAATAATGAATAGAATTTAATAAATACGTACTTTCCAGCCAAAAAGCCTGTAGAAGAATCAGAAGAAAAGAAAGCAGCTCAGTCAAAGAAGAAGATCAAAGAATTAAGAGTTTTGGATGGAAAATCTGCACAAAATTTATGTAAGTGATGTGAAGGGCATTAGGTCAATGTCTAAGTATTATCTTCAGCTCACTGTTCGTAAATTGCCTTTTTTTGTTTACATGTGCAATTGCTTTTTGTAAAAACTGCTAACTTGAACGTGAGTCTTAAATTCATAGGTGCTTAAATGCAGTCTGAATTCACTATATAACTTGGGAAAAATGAAAAAAAAAAGTAACAGGGAAGAAAGGTTTAATGGGTTAGTGGGGTTTTTGTCAGTTAATTCTCTCAATTATTGCTCAGGACTGAAGGTACAATTAGATGATGATCACTAATTTGGGCAGAGCACAGTGTGGGTGGGTTTTGTGGGATGGGGTTTAGAGGCCATTCCTAATTGTTCCTTCTGGTCAGAGCAATGAAGAAATAGAGGTTCAAGGGGAGGTATTACCAGATAGGCTATGGAGGTGCAAGTACTACTGCTATAAATTGTAACAAAACCAGCCCACTGGTATCGTTTAACTTGCTTCTTTCCTCTTTCATTATGGAGGGAAATCAATCATTAAGAGTAGCAGAGTCTTTTATTTGAATCAGAAACACCATAAATGTCACTAGTCCAACTGTGCCCATGGCAAATAAAGTGTGTAAACCCAAATGTGGGCATTGTTTAGTACCACATCCGTGAGCAGAAAATGAGCTGTGACACAACTGATAGAAAACCTCAAATTTTGGAAGCATGGATGCAGGATAATCAGCCACAGTAGTTAGGCTGAATGTAATGCACTTTTTTACAGTGTTATGCTGATCCATCTGTTAAGAATTCTTTGTAGTTTACTGAATGGGGCTCTCTTGAGATTTTTGTAACATTCTGAGATCTAATTACTTTGAGAACTCCATCTTTGAAGGGTTTGCATTATGTGTGTCTCATGTATAAGTTCAGTTACCCTAAAAATGGTAGAGTTATGGTATTTTTCTTACTTTTTCCCAGCTCTTCATTACCCCTTCTATGTGATTTTTTTTTCTAGAATATCATATGAACATAATTTACCAAATTGTAAGTGCAGTACAGCTAATCATACATGGCTATGGAAGCAATAATAATAATAGATCAAGTTATTGGCTGAGTAGGTCTGCTTAAGTAGGAATGCAGATGTCATTCATAAAGATTAAACTTTATTGGGAAGTAACATTGCTAGGGAGCGACTGGGGCTGATTTAAGAGTTAAAATTGTTGTCATAGTTTCATTTCTTAGAAAGGAAATTCATTGTAAATCAAACTGGAATAGTTTAGCATTTGTTTATATGGGAGACTTCTTAACTGTGAAACACAATTTAGATGGAGGTATGACTTTTGTGTTGCTAGAAATGGTTTGCCTTCGTATGTCAATGTTTTCTGACCTTTTAGATTTTAATGATGTATTACTGAATTTCAGCAATATTTTTGGGTTCCTTCCGTTTGCCTTATGAAGAAATAAAAAATATCATTTTAGAGGTTGATGAGGAGAAGCTGAGTGAATCCTTGATTCAGGTATGTGAAAATACCTCTGCTTTTGGTTATAGATGGTTTTCCACATAAAAATGGCACAAAGGAGTAATAATTCCACAGTAAGACAGGGTATCAGTTGTATTTCATTGATTTCACTTCTGCTTTTGAATATGGTCACATGTAGCACTAAAACTGCCTTCCAAAGGCACTGTTAACAAAAGGATTCCTTGGAATTTCCCCTTCCAAAAGTAAATGCTTGAGAATTCCAGTGTTTCAGCTTGGAAGACAAGCTGAAGATGGTTCAGGCTGGTGCATAACGAAGTTTCATGAGGCTTCTTGTGGAAACAGCTCTGTAACAGCTCTGCCTGTCTCTAGTGAGAGATGAAACTCCCTGAATGTTTCAGGATACTGCTGCAACTCCAAACCTAGCTGTAAATCACACCTGCTCTCAAGCTGGCTGAGTCTCGTTTTGAGCCCCAAATCTCTCAGCTGGAGAGCAGAAAGGATCAAATACAACTTCTTTACATCCCTCTCTGATTTCCTCCCTTTAGGAGGAGAGGAAGTGTGTACATGGCCCCTCGTGGTCTCTGAGTAGTGGCAGTTGAACAGAGAAGCATGGAAACCCTAAAAGTCACAAAGATTTAGCACCTCAGTAATGCTGATGTTGTTTTATTTAACATCATACACAAGTTCAGATTTCTGCTACCACACTGGGCCTTGATTTATCCTTTCATCCTTCCCTGCCTCCTGTTTGCACCTTTGTCCCATTCCCCAAAGGTTTTCTAAATTAATTTCTTCTTCGCGTTTTCGACCTGCAGAATGGTTATTCTGGGGACTCTGTTCTAAACTGAGTTGCCTTGGTGTTTGAAAACAAGTGCAAAGCCCTGATTTTATTGAGGACTTGGTATATTGATCAGAGATGTCAGATCAGATGATTAAGAAACCTTCAGGTTTACTAAAATCAAGGAGGAGGAGCAGCCCCACCTTGGATAGCTGAAGTGCAGAGCAGTTTAATATTGATCTCCTCTACTACAAATACATTGTTGTTTGGATTTTGACCTGTCTATATATGAAAATTTAAATGCAATCTACACTTTTACTGAATATTTCTTAAAACAAACTGTTATTCAGTCTTAATATAAGTATTTTAGATACTTACCATGTCTGTGTTTTGAGACCTCAAGATCATACAATAACTCACAATTTTCTTTGGGGACATGGATAAGATTGCAAGCAAACAGAACCTTTTCCTGAGTGCCTGTGTATTTGCCATCCAAAAGATCTGTGCCATGTTGGCCTTTTTTTTGTAAGGTACTTTTAAGTGTATTTTGTGCACAGATACTTTGATTGTCTAATGATTGTAGGTTTTCTTTTTTTTTGCTAGTTTTGTCGTATTTTACATAGACCAGTTATTTCTTGATTGATATTTAATGAGCAAGATGCAACCATTAGGGCAAAAGGAGATTGTAGAGAGGCAAAACCCCTTCATGCTGTCAGACCCTGAAAAATGATACTCTAACCTTTTAATACATTCTTCAAATCAGAGACTGTAGCAGAGCAGTTGATGTCTGTATTAAATAATTACTGCTTTGATTTGATGTTTATATAATGTTAAAGCTGCGTAAATAAAATAAGCGTCCCGTAATTTCCTCGTGCATTTCCATGTTGTGGTATTTTAAGCATGTTATTTTTAATATCCTAGGTGGTTTAATGTAACAAATTTGATATAATGCTTTGTTTGTTTTAGAACCTGGTGAAGAATCTTCCTGAGCAGAAAGAACTCAATGCCTTAGCTGAATTAAAGGATGAATATAACGATCTTGCCGAGCCAGAACAATTTGGAGTTGTGGTATGTATTAGTGCAAGGATTAACTGCAGAGTTACATTTTGGCACATAAAAAGAAATAAATCTAGGGATAAATATTTTTTTAGTGTTTCTGCAAGACCTGCAGTAGGAAAAAGTTACTATTTCCTGATGAGTAGTAATGAAAAAAATCTCCTTAATATGTATTAGGCCAACCTGGGCAGGGCCAGGGTTGGAGCCAGATGATCCTTGGGGTCCTTTCCATGTGAACGCCTCTGATTCTGTAATTCTGGATGCTTTTCTGGAAGGAATTACAGTATAGCATTAAAAGCATCAGGCACTCCTGTGCCAGGCCGAATCTTTTGTCTGCCTGTCTTGCACTGAATGTTTATTAAACAGTTCTGAAGAACCCTTTGCCTTCAAGCAGATAAATTTCCAAGAGTCCGTAGAAGACCCAGTTACCCCATGGCATTGAAAACACTGGTAAATTTGTTTTGTATCAAAACCTGTAAACAGCTGAAAGAGTTACTATGTCCATATCCATATTTTACATGTATGTATGTATACACATACAAAACATCTGTATTTATACAGATACAGACCTGCAAAATGTCTCAAGGCGAGGTGTGAATTTATATTGCAACTGAAATTGTAGCTTGTGTTCTGCTCCTTTCAGTAGCATTCAATCCCTGGATCTGTTCAAGAGCAGGGCTATCAGTGTTAGAATGGCCTCTCTTGGAAGGAAATTCCAGCATTTCCATGAATTATTTAATCCATGCTGGTGGGTGAGGGTGGGACACTGAGTTACTGGGTTCTGTGCCAGCCCTTGGAAATCACTTTCTGCTCCGCTCTTCCAAAGACCTCCTAAGTCTTTAGGCAAATGAGCTCCTGTTTTCACTTCCCTTTGTCAGCCTAAGAGATTAAAATGATGATGAGAGCCTCTGTAACGTGCTCAGGATTTATCCCCAACTCCACAGGAGCTACGTTTGCTCTTGCTGGATTTTTAAGGCATTATGTACATTAAAATGCATTAAAACTGAAATAGAGGCCTCTTAAAAGACTCTTTTTACTAAAAAGCTCTGATTTGAGCATAATTTGGCTTCAGAAGTGCTTTTTGAGTGATTTTTTTTTTTAAATATTTTTCAGTTGGGGAAGTAACAGAATATGGTTTGTCGTAATGAGATTTTTGGAGAGGATTTAGAAAATGAAAGATATCAATGGCTTCTTTTGAAAAACTTTAGCCTCTTGATTTCCTTTTTTTTTTTTTTTTTTTTTAAATAAATGGCATCAAGTTCCAAATTTTTTTGCTTTCCAAACAGTGATGAGGAATTTTGGTAGAAGTGGATTAGTTAGCCCTACTGCAAGAAGTAAAACATTGCCATTTATGGATTCATAACAATTTAAAAATCTCTATAAATACACATTTGCTGCTTTCTTTGAAGCAGTAATAGCATGCATATATATTTAAAATATAAACATATCAATGTATTATGTCTTTAGACAGACCAAAACTTGTGACTGTATTATGTGTATTTATATTATATGTATTGTGATACATGCATATATTGTATATTGTTTTCTATATACACCTATTTATGGGTATATTCTCCTCTACCTAGAGATTGTCAAAGTGAGAAATTCCTTGGGTTTTGTGCTGAGACAATATCTGGGGTGTGTTGAAGGGAAATGGACAATGGAAGCAGGCAAGGTGGAGATGTTAGGACTAAGGAAGCTTCTGATGTTTGGGAATTCTCTTTCTTTTCCTGCTAAAAAACATCGAAGAAATTGGCAAAATTGTGCATAATGACCTTGATTTAAGGGGCTCTGTAGGCATCCCTCCATTTTACTGCTGTAAATTTCTTAGTGCTTCACGCTGATCTTTCTAACTTGGATCACTTCTCCCTCCTTCTGACACACATTCCCTATTATAAACACCACCCCTGGCTTGTCTCAGCTGATATTTCTGGATTAGGCTGCTGCTTTCCATATCTGGGGCTCCTGGATTCCTCAGAGTTAGGATTCCTGCCGGACTGAACCTGGGTGGGCTTTGCTTTTTCCTTTGGTTATTGAAAAAGCCATAAAAGTTCCCTTATTTCCCAGCACTCCCAGGATGGCCACGGTCACTGTTCCAGATTCGTGTTTCTGAGGAAACACTGACTAGAGAAAGTTGAGAGAGTTTCCAAGTATTTAATGCAACATTAATTAGCAAAAACTGCTTAATCAAACATCTCCAAATGGTGCTGTTTGCCTTATGAAGGAACCAAGTTTCCTGAAGCTTGTTTGCTTATTCAGCTTTACCATCTGCCTTAATAAAAACCAGTACTTTGCCTTGTGGGTCCTGCTTCTGCCTTATTTCTGGAGGCCTCTAACTGCATTACTGGTGCTAAAATGCTGAGTTTGTTTCTGACATCATTGAGCTGTCCATTAAAGTGGAAGAAATGCAGCTGAACCTTAAAGTCTTGACAGACATTCTTTTTTCCAATGTGTCAAATTAATTTTGGTCTTTCTCATTACTAATAATCTTAACCTTGACTTCAGGAATAGAAGACAGACTACTTTAAATAATATTTAAAGTGTGTCCCCTTATTTTTATGTAAATGTAGGTGTGTTAATTATTAAGATATGTTAATTGGATAATCACTTTGCCCATCAAATTTAATAAAGGTTGGAATAAGTTGCTTAAAATTTTTGTAGAAAAACCATACTTAGTAAATGATCAACTTATTTGAACGGACCAATTAACTTAATATTCAGCTGATATGTAAATGAAAATTAGAACTGCATTTTCATTTAGATGAAATGTTAAAATCAATTATGTATTCTAATTAGTTATTGGAACTTTTTGAAGTTATATCCTGGGATCAAAAAAGGCACCACAACTTCCTGTAAAGGAAAGTTTGCATTGATGTTGAAGTAGATCAAGAAAAGCAGATTAACTGAATCAGCTGTGCAACATTAAGTCAGAATCATATCTGAATTCTACATGTAAACCTTGTGTTCAAAAGTTAATTTTTTTTATGATATGGGAGCAGCTGCAACTTCAGTAAGGAACTGCATTTCCACTTCAGTGCCAGTTGAACATTTTTAGTATCAAAAGCATAAATTTGACTGAGGAGTTGTATAAACTTGCATATTCTGTGACCCTTTTTTTTGCTGTCTAACCAGTTCAGCTGTCATGAGCAGTCCTGGCTGGGAGGCAGACAAAGTGGGGAGAATTGTACAAGTTTATTGCACCTCCATTGGTTTAAAGTCATTCAGTCTTTTAAATTGAATTTATTGGCTGCTTGTTTGGCCTCATTGTAATTTTGTGAGCTGCTGCAGAATTAATCTTCCTGGAATGTTTCCAGGGAAAAAAGGCAACTTTAATATAACATAGGTAAGAGGCTAAGTTGTCTTAGTAAGTTGACAAATTTTTATTAGAGAAATGTCAGCTTTTTCTTAGCAAGTGAGGCAAATTTAATTGTGCTTTTTGCCTTTCTCCAATAGCCTTTGATCCTCGTTTTAATACAGGGCTTGAGAATTGAATGATGATAATAAAGCATAAAGAACTGAATAAAGAACTTGATTAGGTAGAGAGTTCAGACAAGACCTTTATGGGAGCCCAGAAGGGGAAGTAATGACATGCAGCCCAGCACTGACAGTCAGCTGGAAAAGAAATATCCATTTTCTTGCCTCTTTAACTGTGTGCAGTGGAAGCCAGTGCTTGCTGTTCCATGCACCTGTTTGTTAGAATGTTTTTTGTTTTTTTTTAATATTCCTTTGACACTAATTTTATTATAGAGCCATAAAGAATTTGAGCTTTATAAGTTGAAGGTAGGCTTTGCTCCTTACCTAATTCCACGAGATTCCTCAAAGTTCAGTATGTGCTCACTCTCTGCCAGTGAATACATGGATTTAGAAACAGGCCCACAAAAGGGGAAACCGGGGCAGGAGGAACTAAAATAGCATTTGTGGCCATCTTCTACTCACGCCTGAAGGGCATGTAGTATATAAAAATGTTCTGGGTTTTAAGGAAACAACCCCCATGAAACAGCTCTTAGGAAATTATTAAGAAAGTTTTAAAATATTATGTAGGTCAGGGAATGAAATTAAAACTTACCGCTGGGTTGGTGGTCAAAAGCTAATAAATGACCAGCGTTCCATGGCACTATGCAGTATTGAAGGAAGAAAGGACACTTCTCTGAAGTTAAAGGATTATTCTTCACAAATGTTTGTCACGTTCTCCTGTGTGCATCTACATGTTTTGTTGCACTCTGTTTTTGGGATCTAAAGCTTTCAACAATTTTTTTTCTGTTCCATTTTGAGTAAAAACAGCAATTGGAGATTGTTCTACAAAAGTTAAAGCAAATTATGTGATTAATTTTAATTTCCATCTACTGCAGATTAGTGTAAGTAGATCCTTTCAAGGCAGATGTTTTCCGTATGATATTTCTGAAATACAGGATGATTAGAAGAATAATGTTTCAAGACTTTCAATGATTTTGTCTTATGGAGGCTCAGAGAGAAATTTGTGACAATGGAGATTTATAAAAAAAGATCACTAGTTCTGCCGAAATGCTTCTTTTCTGATCCTTTCCTTTTCCTTGTTCCAGCCTGATCATAAGAATTGTTTGAGACCATCTGGAGTGCCTTCGTGTTTATGTTCATTTTAGAATGAATTCATTATTATTCAGGCCACTCAAATCCTTCCTGTGGAAGTTATTGCTGCTGTTCCTGGTAGCTGTTGGGAGATAACACCAGTAGAAAAATTGTGCTTCCTCAAAGGACCATGGTCAAATTTTGGCCAACAAGAGACAGGAGCACATCAAAAAAATTCCTGTTTTGATAGTCAAGATCTGTGATTCATCACATAGTCTGCTATGTGCTTTTCTTGCTAAGTGCTTCAGGAATGCCACTGATGATGAATGCATTGGGGAAGAAATCTTTCTGTGTTCTGCTAAGTAAAATGAGATAGGTTTGGAACATAATCATTCTTGCAATTAAATTAAAAATTTCAAGTGGTTTAAAAACTTTCAGTATATCTTTTTTTCCTAATTTAAATTTCTCTTGTGAATTATGGTGTGCTAAGTGGGAGGAAATAACTCTGATCACTTGTACAAAATACAAAAGATGTGGCCATGTTTTGTTACCTAGCCTAGTGAATTTGGTGATTTAAATTAATGAATCAGCATTGTAGATTATTTTCAGTGTCTCTGTCATTTGCCGTGTTACAATGTCAGGATTTATAACCTCCCATCTTTTTATCAGAGCAGGAAGGAATTAGTCCTGTACTCTCTCTTGGCAAGTGTGAAGCACAAAGGTGGTAGGATCCTGGATGCCTGGAAAGGCAAGATAGGCAGTGAAAACACACAGAAGCTGTAGGCTTGCTGGCTGCACAGCACTGGGGTTTTTAATGTAAGCTTTTCTCATAAACAAGAGTTTGGTTTTTTACATTTTGATGTGGTTGTTGTGCAGATGAGCTCAGTGAAGATGCTGCGGGCGCGGCTCAACGGGATCCTGTTCCGGCTGATGTTCGAGGAGCACGTGAACAACATCAAACCTGACATCATGGCAGTGACCCTGGCCTGCGAGGAGCTCAAGAAGAGTGAAAGCTTCAGCAAGCTCCTGGAGCTGGTGCTGTTCCTGGGCAACTACATGAACTCGGGCTCCAGAAATGCACAATCTCTGGGCTTCAACATCAGCTTTCTCTGCAAGGTAAGCTGCAGCCATAACACACTGCAGTGCATCTTGGTGAAACTCAGGACATGGGACAAAGTGCCCAAAGCAGGGAAAAGCATCAGGCAGTGTCATTTACTGACTGCACCTCTGTCTTTAATAATGGACAGGGAAATACAGTGTGAGCGTTCCCAGGATTCCTTGGGTAGTTTTAAGGTCTCTTCTTTTTTGCTCCTAAGGAATGTATTTCAGCCTTCAAACTTGTCTAGCAGAATTTGGGAGCCCTGATTTTGCATTTTGTTATAATAACTCCTTTTTTAGACCAGTTTTTAGTCTATCGTTTAGTGGACTTTCTGCTCATGATAAGAGAATTTTATTTTTTTTTTGAGTTAGCTGTCAGCAAGGTGGAAGATGTCTACACATTTGTAAAAATGTGTACACATTTCTATGAGCAGAATACATGTGATGAGGAATCCTAATGTAATGAATTCACTTTTCAATAAAACCAGAGTTTTGTATTGATTTTTTTTTTTTTGCTTGTTTCTTGAACAATCTTAAAATTATTTGTCTCTTTACTGGATGCAGTACTTACATTATACAGTCTGAAAAAAAGAGAAGAAAAAAGGCAACTATTGATCTGGAATAAATGTTTGGTTTTGGAAAATAAATGTTTTTACAACAGAGCTGGTCATTTCATACACAGAGATCTGTTTTTGTTACAACTTTTACTAAAACATGATAAAGAAAATAAAAGCACAACTCCAACCTGTCTGGACTGAGCTAGAAGGCTAACTACTGAATAGTAATTGCAAATCCTTAAAACAGATTATTGCTCTGGATATTATATTGCAGTGTATGATGTTATTGCAGATAGAAATGATTTGTAAACAACCTTTGGCAGAAGGAAGAGAACTTAATTTTGTTCAAATAAGAGACATCAATATCAGAATTCCTGGGATGTGTCAAGACTGGCAAGTGGGAGCAGCAATTCCTGTGCCTGCACCAGAGCATCTTCATTGCCTGAGCATGGAATGCTCTGTAAAAATAGAGATACAGCAGGGAAGGTGGTCAGGCTGAGGGAGGCTGCTATAGTAATTCACTAAAGGTGATATTTGCTGTGTTTGTTTAATATGTCCAAAGGACCCAGCTGCTTTTTAAACCCCCTGTGCAGCAGGAGCCCCCTCAGGAGTTCCAAAATTCTGTCCCATGGGAATGGAGCTGAAAGGAAAGAGGTTTGTTTTAGGGATGTGCAGGTACAGCTGCTGGTCCTGTGGTGCTGAATTAAAGTGAAGACCAGCAGCTCAGTTTCAATAAAGCTTTTGAAGCATTCTGGCTAGATCAATGTGTGTTTTATCTGTTAAGTTCTGATGTGTTACTTTTTGTTCATAGTGCAAATAGAACAAGACAAGCTGTTTATCCAGTCTGAGTATTACTGATGAGGGGACATTTATTGTCCAGCAGCCCTTGTTGTGGGAAGGGGGGAAAGATTTCTAGGGTAGGAGAAGGTCTGTAATCTCATAAAAATCAATAGAGAGCCCTTTTATAGCTGTAATAAAGTGTCACTCCGGTGATGGTTCCTACATAAATTTTTCCTTGCATTGGCTGTCACATTTAACCCTCACACCTGAAAGCTGCATCCAGAAGTATCTGGGAAAACCCAGCCCCCTCCTGGCAGTGGGTTATGGTGTGATTGGCATGGTTTAAATGCTTTACTCTGTCTAAAGGCAGAGTTTTGTTCTGGTGGTGTTTTCCTGGCTTACAGAATTAAACATCTTACTCTGTGTCTCCCTTGATTTGAATGGTTTTGCTGTGTTGTGCTCTGTGTACCTTGGCCTTTGATCCTTTCCCAAGCAATGGATCTCATGGTATTGACCCTCAAATTGATGCTTCAGCATTCAGCTGGTGCTGCTTTCTGTAGCCCACACTGATCTACCAATTTATTTCATTTACTTTTAAACTGAATGTGTTATTTCCAAACTCTTGTCTCTTGGGCAAAGAAAGGCCGTAGACTCAAAACTGGTATTTTAAAATTTGAACACCACAGAGTTAAAAATTTATCCTGAATCATAGAATGATAGAATATCCTGAGTTGGAAGGGACCCACGAGGTTCATCAAAATCCAGCTCCTGGTCTTGTAAGCACAACTTAATAGGCTCTTTTTGCTTTTCATCCACTTGACTGAAGCATATAGACCAGCAGAAATCAGGCTAAGCTATTAGGTTCTTTACAAGCCAAGGAATGTTATAGCTATTGGTAAAATTACTGCAGGTAAAAAGCTGAATATAAAAAGTATTGCATTTATGTGCAAAAAACTATAACAATGGGTGGGTTATTGAATATGAGCGTATATTGAATGCGAGTACAGGGTGTGAATACAGACACAACCATGCTGTCACCTGTCCATCTTACCTTTCATTTCTATTTTTATATTTAAATAGCATGTGTAAACTACATTCAAACAGCACCTATCTTATTTTTCATTATACGAGTATGCTAGGACTTGATTTTTAAAGTACAGATATTGATTCTAAATATTAAGCAGACCTATCTTTATCCATTGTCTTAAAAATAAGGATGAAAATAGCAGAGACTTGTTTATGATTGGGCCAAAGAAATGAATTTGATAACATTTGTTCAAGATCTAAATAAACGTTTACTACAAGGTGCTAATACTGACTCTTCTTATGAGGTTGCTCTTGGTGGCAAAACATGTTCCTGTTGTAATTTGAAAGCAAAATAATTTTGTCCATTTAGAAAAAAAGTGCTTTATCCACTTGATGATGTCAGAGAGATCAAAGACTGCAAATCCCACTACTGTTGTTCACAGACAAATTGAAATGCAATTTCTTTTTTCCATGCAGATGTTTAGCCAGTAAATCTACGATTTTTTTCAAGTCAGAAGAACTTCTGTGTATGTAACACATTAAAGCCCTTTAACTGCATACCATTACTGAGCATTGTTTAGTCTTTAATCGCTGAATTGGTATGAATTAAATTGCTTTCTTAATTGCCTAAATACCTTATATTTTTAAAAGCCTGTTTTTCCACTGCACTCATTTATTCCTAACAGGGTAATCCTTAAAGCTGAAAGGCCTCTATTAAATTGAACATCGATGGCAAGCCTGTCATGAGGATTATAGAATTAGAACTTCAAGTGATTTAGAGAATGAGAAAACAAATAGGAGATTTTACACACGCATTTATGTATTCTTCTTAAATAAATCCTTTATTTCATTTGTTGTGTATGTTGTAGCTTACTTCTCTGCAAGAGCTGTACCAGATGAGTAAAATGCTGTTAAAACAATTCTTTCCAGATGTATTACTAATTCTCTGTCAAGTGAAGTGTGCTCTTCTCAAAATCTTACATACACCTGCTCTGTCTGTTGCCTTTGTGAGGAAGAGGAAATCACTGCTTCTGCTACATCTTCCATCAGCTCACACATTGCTTCTTTACATCTGCACAAAAATAGGCAAGCTCAGAAATTTGGTCTTAAATTTGTTCTCTCATTCTCTTAAATTCATGATGCTTCTTTGTCTAGACGTGTCATGGGGTTTAGCCGTAAGGTTACTGGAAACATGTGCCTGGTCCTATATTCTAACAATTAGCTCAGATTTTTATTTTATCTAAAACTCCTCATTTCAGCAGTTCATGCACTCAGGCTAGCGGAGAACAGAGTCGTATCACTTCCAAGAATACTGATTTATTCCAGGCCACTAAAAAGTGCTTCTGCAGTCGAAAGAACAGCAAAAATATACATTTACCTGTTACTTCCCATTGTGCACAGTTTTCTTGCAGCTTTTCATAAATACAACTGAATGCATTACATTTCGTTTAGCTACAGTCAGGATTACCTTTGCTTTTTTTTTTTTTTGTAGTCATTCTGTGTTCTGGTAAGGTAGGGTGCATTTATTTTGTCTGTCTTTATAGAATTGGTCTCCAAGTCTTTAGCCTAAAGCAGCATGGTTTAGATTTTGCTCCAAGAAAAAATAGTGGATTTACAACAAGGAGTTACTTTGATTTGACTGGTCAAAATGTAAATTCTGACTGTTAGCATGATGTCCAGCTATGCATCATTTCAGGGATTCCTGTAGAGATTTGGCATTTATGGCGTTGAAGGAATGTTCTGAATTCAGTTCTGTTTATTTTCTGTTCACAGCTGGTTTTTATCTGAGGGATTCTGAACTGGCAATGCTAAAATCTCAGAACTTTATGGACTGTCTTCAGGTCTTGTTATCGTTAAAATTAATCATTCTTAAAATACATCATAGAGTAGATTCCTTTTGTACTTCTAAATTATGAAGAATTAAATAAATTTCATTTTTTAAATAATTTGTTTATTTGCAGGCAACCCATGTAGGTAGTTCTTTGCTAATAAGTTGAAGCCTGCAATATTTCCCTTATTGAAACTATTTCCCTTTATTGAAACGTTTTAAGAATTTTTTGTTTCCTTTTTGTTTTCTCCTGTGTTCCCTTTTTAGATTCGAGATACAAAATCATCAGATCAGAAAACTACCCTGTTGCATTTTCTGGCAGAAATCTGTGAGGAGAATTACCGGGACATCTTAAAATTTCCAGATGAGTTGCAGCATGTTGAGAGTGCAAGCAAAGGTAAGCAAACAGACAAAGCACCTAAAGGTAACAGTTGTTTGCTTTGACATTAAATACTTCCACCATTTCATATGAGAATGTAGGGTTATGTAACTTGTAAGCATTGATAATCCATATGGATTGTGCCTCCCTGGTATTTACTGAGCTGAGAAGTCAGGAGGGAAAAACAGTGATAGAGCAACTCCTCTTCTTCTGTAGTAGGCTGCGAAAATAACACCATGTATAATTTATACATTTTTTATATTATGTGTATTAAATTTTAACTTGTAAATGCATTTATAATATAAACTATTGTATTGTATTGTCAGTGAGGTGCTTGAAAAACCATGGTTCAGGAGCTGTGTCAGCAGTGCCATGGTGATGTTGAGTGTCCCATCACACCTCTGAAGAGTGAGCTCTGTGTGTGCAGGGAGCATTCACACACACAGAGTTCCTGCTTTCCACACCTGAGAGAGAATAACAAAACATGCTCTGGAACAATCCCAGGCTGTATGTGAATAGATAGTTTAATTGTGCTGCACAGGCAACAATTAATAATTATTTTTAATTTCAGCAGTCCAGACTGGGGGATGTGATAACTTAGTTCATCTGTTGGACAGATTTTCATGTGACATAGGCTGTGCTGCTTGGCACACTTGGTGCTGAGTTTTCTGTTGAGGCAAAAGTAGGTGGTAGATGAAGATAACATGAACTTTTAATTTGCCTATTTCATCAGAAGATAAATACCTGGGTGAGCACAAGAATATGAAGGAAAATAGAGGTGAGAAGTAGTTGGATACACATTTCCACCAGCTCTGTCCATGTTTTCTCCTGGAAATTTTTGTCTCTTTTTTTCCAGTGTTATCAGTCAATGGCTCTCTTCAGTGCAGTGATTAGCTGTTAGACAGACACTTTGTTAATTAGGCCATCATTTGCTTTCAGTTTGTGTTCTTTTGTCTTAAACTGTCTGCTGAGAGCAGAACTCTCTTTCCCCAAGGACCTGGGGAATAGTTCATCCATCAAACCCAACTTTGCCATTGTTTCACCTCAGACTTCTCACACTTCTATGTGTCTGTTCTTCATCACACTTTTTTTTTTCTGTTTCTCAGACTTTGCAAGCACCTTTCTATGTTTTTTTCCTGCACATAACCTGTGTTTTATTTCTATTGATTAAATGTGTCCCTGCCTCACTTTGCTGCAGGATGTTATTTGCCTGACTGCCTGGGGACAAAATGGGACTGATCTGGGATTATTGGGGTGTCTGTGAAGGGCCAGGAGCTGGACTCACTGATCCTTGTGAGTCCTTTCCAGCTCAGGATATTCTCTGATTTTGTGGACTAACATATTAGTGAAATTATTTATGCAAGTAGCAGTTTGGCATCTTATCTAAATTCCAAAAATGTTTTCTACCACTTGATAATTCTTTTCTCGAGGTGACTTTTAATCTTTTTCTTCCTTTCTTTGTAAAGTCTTCTGGTTTAGCAGGCGCTTTTGATGATCTTTTATGAATTTTCTTCTATGGCTGACACTTGACCTTGCAGCTTTGAGATTTTTATAGTTTGATTCCAAGCCTCTGATGTTCTGTAAGTTGACTTCAGGAATTAAACTGAAAGAGTCAGTAAAGTTTAGTTAAGCTGTAGCATCCTAAACAGAGAAAGCATATTAATGGAGCAAAGCCTCTAATAATTCTGATGCTTAGAACACGTACGAAAAAGATTTCATTGCAGTTAAATTTGTTTCATTCTGTAAGATAAAAGCTGCATTTCCTATAAACAGTGCTGTCTTCTAGCAGAGTGTAAATTACTGTTCATTTTTAATGACCAAAACTTCTCTTTCGGCCCTTCTTTGCTTTCTGGATAAAGGCAGATTTTTGGCAGAATAAATGTGATTTGTGCAAGTTGTTTCAACTGTTCCCCATGGTCCTTCTGGGGATTTGTTAATTGTAAGTGTTCATCTGCTGTGTCACACGTGGTGCTTTTTCTGTGTAGGAAGTTGAAATGCTTTGCATGGAGGAGATTTGCACATCCTATTTATTGTTTGGTGGTTTATAAACCAGCGGTTTTGGGGATGGACAGTTGGGTTTATTTTTCCTGTGGGAAGCCTCTTTTGGAATAAATTGGCTGGATATGAGGATGCTGGCATCAGTTATTCATAAAACAGGGAGAAATCTACCAGCAAATATTATCTCTGCATGAATTTTAAATTAGGAAATATGAGCTAGGCAGGTGAGTGTCATTACTTGAGATGGATGCTGGTACTTTTTAGTCAGGAAGTAGCCTCGTAGTTTGGACTGTACATAACCTTCCAAATGTTACACTTGGCATCTGCAACTTCTTTTCAGTCTTGAAAGAAAAAAACCAAACCAACCCTGTTCAGCTTAATTTTCATAGAAGAATAAAGAATCAGGATCTGAACAACAGCTGATTATTTTTTTTTTTTTAACAAAGAGCAGATAAAGCATAAAACTGGATTTTAATAGGAAAAGGTCAATGGGATTAGATGAACTGTCCGTTCATGTACTAAAGTCTTCAATAATCTGATATTAGGCATAGTAAAATAGTTGATCTTTTTAAAGGCGGAAGATCAACCTGCAGGTTTATGAAAAGTAAAAATAAATTAGGAAACAGCTTTATTCTGAAAAATACAAGCAAAGGTCAGAGTGATTAACTATCAAGAGATCATTGGAAAAACATTTCTTCTTCCTGGAAGCAGACTGTGAAAGGAAAACCAATCAAAACTCACAAGGCTGTGGCAAAGTGCATTGTTTGATATCAGTGATTTCTTTTTCCCTTTCTCTTTCTTTTCCCTTTCCTCTTGTCCCTTGGAACCAGGCCCAGCCTTGTTGGTACATTCCTGCCTTCTTCACTTCACTTGTTACACCACTTTTTATGCTGCTGCTTTTTATGGTATTTGTTATTAGCACTTTGTAACCTCAGCTTTTTATTAAATACCTGGAAAATTCCCATCCCGTTTTGGGCTTCAGTCAGATTTCCAAACAAAAACAAAGAGGTACCTCACAAGCCAAGTATTTCTAGAAGCCATGTGATTAAAAGTGTAGTTTGGAATCACTCAGAAAATAAATATATTTTTAAAGTTAAGGCTCTCCTGAGTGTCAAGCCTCTCAAAAAACATGAAAGTGAAACAGAAACAACAAAACAAAACCAACAAAATTAAGATGATTAAATTAAGCTAGCCATGTATTTTATAACAGCAACTTAGTTTTAGATATTAAGAGGAACAGTTTTGCATCCCAGTTCATGATTTAAACATTGTGGCTGTAAATAATAAAACATAAAAATAAACCACAGCTATGTCTTTATCTGTTCAATATCACATTCCTGATGTAGCTGTTACCTCCTTGCTCTGTCATTGGGCTGTGCAGAGTCACAGCAAACTGAGATTAATTGTGAAAGTGGTGTATATATATAATATAAATATCTGTATTTTTTGGTCTCTTTCAGTAATAATGAGGGCTTTTTTGAGCACTTAACACGCTGAATTCTTTGCCTGATACAAAAGTGTGCCACTTCATAGTTCTTTTAAAGTGTTGTTGAAAGTAAAATCAAGTGAAAGCTGCCTTCTGGTGGCAGTGGACTAAAAAATACCAGTAACACCAGCACAGACATGTCACTCACGTGGACATTGAAATTTATTTCATTAATTTGCAAGCATATGGTTCTGATGGTTGAGGCATCTCTCTAGAAAGGCTATTAGCAATCAGAAACACTGGGGAATGCAAATATGTGTATACTTTTTATTACAAATACTGTAATAAAATATTAATTTTGAGATTTTATACAGGTACTTCACTGTGATTTAATGGCATCATTTTAGAACGGGGGAAATATTTTAAACCATCCTGTGCCACTGGCACTTTGAAGTACAGCAATTTAAAACATGCTCATGAGCAGCAGCCGTTTTTCTGTCAAACCAAAGTTTTATAGTTTGTTGCAGCAGAAGAAAAACCTGTGTTTTAGCAAGGAGATCTGCAGCATTTCCACCTTGCACTGTTTAAATTGCTGAAACAGATTTTGCCCACTCTGGCACATGAGTGGTGGGAGGCAGAAACCTCACAGGCACTTCTTGTGTTGTACTTCCAAGCAGTAATTTCTCTTAAGAGATCCTTTTGGAGCCTTGCTAGGACTCACTCTGCAAAGCTGCTTGGTGAATTCTCCCAGTCTGTGAAGGGTTTGGGGATTTTTTTAGTTGCTGTCTGTGTGTAATAAATGCTGTACAGAGCCATGGTTGTTCTGCATTCTGGAGCTACATTTTGAAGTTATAATTTGGAATCTCCATTAAACAGCTTTCTGTATGGCTTGTATTTTAAGGCTCTGCTTCTCTCCCTGAAGTGTAAGTATCAAGGGCAAAATGAAAGAACAGTCCAAATGACTCTCATGGGCTGTTGCTTATTAAAGAAATTAAAGCATTTAAGAATTTCTGGCTGTAGTTAAACCAATTCAGAAGTGAAGATTGCTTTAAATGCCTTAAGTTGTGTAATCCATTTAGAATTCCTTAATACAAGCCTCTAGAGAGAGGAAAAAGCTGCAAAATGGCACTTTGTTCTTTCTTCTGCTGCTTATCTGTAGTCAAATTTTCACTTTCATGGTTGTGAGGAAGGTTGTGGCACCTTTGGGAGTGGGTCAGGCAGTCAGGAATGCCAGGCTTCAGTTGGATGAAGTTGTCCAACATCTTTGTGAGTTTTTATATCAGCAGCAGGTTGTGTGACATCAGCTTTGCTCCTTCTCTGTGCATTCCTTACTTGGTGTTGACTTGTTTCCTCTGCCTCATTTGCAATTTGTCTTACACCCCTGCCAGCAGTTCTGCTTCAGCATGCTCATTTAATACATACTGATTTTGTAATTATAAGCTCTCTTTCAAAAATAAACTCAACTTCTGAGATCTTGAAAGACATTTGTAATTAAATCAACATCAAAGTACGGCGAGTTTCTGGAGTGCCCTGGGTATCCTACACTCCTGATTGCAGAGCTGTTCTCACCCATCAGCTCCAATGCTCCTGGTTATTTTTCTAAAACTGAGACATCTGTTTTCTCAAAGATTTGTAGTTGTAATATGAAAAGTCAGTTCAACTGAAAAACTTAAATTCTACAGCATTGTTTGCTGTTTAGTTAGTGAGGCGAGTGCAGAAAGTTGTGGGGGAAATGCTGTTCTTGACAAGGGAGAGTGGGAGGGTGGCACACAGAGTGCCTGGGACTGAATCTCTCATTTAACTCCAAACCAGGAGTAACTTGGGCTTGTTACAAAGGGCTTTTACTTTAAATTTGTGGTTCACCTCTATTGCAGGTGGACAGGATGGTGGCAGCAATGCTCAAGTGCTGTATCTTGGTTTAGCCAAGGCAATGAAGTTCCTTTAACAGCCTGAAAAGGTGGAGCACAGCTGAGTACCTGCCTTCTTCCCCATTCCACTGCAGTGCTTCCTCTGCTGTGGAAGGAAATCTCAGCACACAAATCAAAAGTGCAAATGCACACCCATAAGTGAAATCTGTCTGTTAAAGTTCTGCTTTGAAGCTTCCTCAGATCAAATTCCAGCGCTTAATAATAGGATATAAACAAAACATTGTCGTTTGGGCACACCTGCTGTGACTCCTAAACTTGAAAAGGTTCAGGGAAGATTCTGTCAGGGAAGAATTATGTTCTGCATGATGGATTGGTGGTTAAGCACCAGTTCTTGGTGTCAGAAATCTTTCCCATTTTTTGGAAGAGGAGGATATGGTGACTAATCTAGCCCAGTAAGATGGGAGCTGTTCTTCCCCTTTGACCCTGAGGTGTTTAAACATTCATTATCTTAACAAATAGAAATTTACTTGGTATGAATTGAGTAATCAATGCTTGTAATTCCTGCAGATTATGTACTTACCCATTTCCCTCCAAACTGCCTTTCATTCCTTTGTGAAAGACTCTTTCCATCTGCCCTCGGGCAATAAGAAATAAATAGTCATTAGTATGCTTACAAAGTAGTTATGGTACAAATACTGTCTAGACTTAAAAATCCATGAGTTCATTTCCTTCATACAGACTTGCTTTTGCTTACTGAGGTAATTTATGTTGTTGGCTTTCACTTCAGTTTTTTTCCAGCTGTGGACATGGCCATCCCAGTTCTGCATCATGATCAGAGACCATTTAAATTTCTTATGCAAGAAGCACTGTACCTAATCAAAATGTATCATTTCACCTCTTGTTGTGGGGAGGACTCTGTCTGATGCAATCTTATTTTAGCAGGGATTAGTCTGCCCTTTGATACTATTGCTGTATTAATGTAAATACAAAATGCTTAGCTTGACGACAGGGACCAGCTAGTGCTTGCCATCAACATGAGATTAACTGCTTGGAGCATTTTTCTGGGACTAAACTGCTCTACCAGACACTCACTAAGCCTTCCTTAGCGTGCAGACTGTGCAACTGCTCTCTCCCAAATAAGTGGATAGGATTGGTTTGAGGTTTTTTTTTTAGAGGAGCAGTTAATATAAGGAAAATAATAAGGTGAAGGAAATCATTACTTTCGATGTCCATGTTTCCACAGTAATATTGTGCCATCTCTTCAGTGGCTGTGGTGTTCTACTGTAATTAAATAATAATATACAAAATAATCTTTTAATCAGTCCAAGATTTAATGGTGTATGATTGTGTTGCATTCAGTATTTGTGAAGAGACAATACTGGTGGATCTAAGTGCTTGTATTGGTCTGCCACTGACAGGAATCATCTGGACAATGCATTATTACACATCACTTTACTTTTTTTATGTTAATTCTATATATTACAGTGATTCTGTAGTGAGTTGAAGCACAACTTTAACTTCTGCTATTGGCTTTTTTCTTCCCATAAATCCTTTTATCACCAGGGTTTGGGGTACACACATTCAAGGTGCTGCATTTCTTTCCACCTTTGAGTTGTAGGTGCCCTCTGCAAGCCAAACTTTCCTTAGGGCTAAACTAAGGGCCAGATTGACACAATTTGGCACAGACAGAGAGATTTTGCTACCTTTTTTCCTCTCTTTGGCCTTGAAGATTGGTCCATATATAGGTTTTGGAGTTTATGTGGGTTTTTTTAGAGAGGGGAGAGCACTGCAGTTTCTCCAGGCTGTTTTCCCCACCATCTGCACGTGTTTGCAGAGACTTAAAAAAATTCCATCCCTGCCTCTTACTTTCGACATCTTTCTGAACCTGTTGTCCAGGAACCCACATCATTCCTTTCTGAACTCATTTATACTGTGTTTTCACTATTCCCTGTATCAGGAAATTTGACTGGCTTTTGAATTCTCAAACTTTCCCATTTCTGGATTGTTATCTTTCCACTGTAGATCGGAGTCTTCATTGTTCTGTACAGCTGTGAGGGTGGGTGAGGTGGGTTCTTTACTGCTGTTGATTTGTTTTCATTTGGAAATGTTTTATTTTTTTGAAAACCTTTTATCTTTGCTAATACAAGGAAATAAACGGCCAGGCATCCTTTAGATTGCTTCCCTTTTATTTGGGATCTGCTCATCCTCAACTGTCCAGGGGTTACACACAGGACTTTTTTTTCTGGTGGCTGTTGCTGCTGGGGTTTTTTTTCTTTGTGTTTTCTTCATTTTTTGTACTTGCTTCATGTTCCTACCTTGACATCAATTATTTATGTATTGGATTGAGTTGGTTGTTCTCTCTTGCTGCAACATTAACTGGAATAATATTGGAATGGCTGCTCCAGAGAGGCTTTGTCAGTAAGAGCCCTTGCCACTGAAGGCCAAATGCTGCCTTTCATGACCATTTTTGAAACCAGTTCTATTAAATGCCTGATTTTCCTGTGGAATGATGGGCAAATGGAAGGTGAACAAAGCTCTGTCTTTGAGGAGTGCAGGGGACAGGCTGTTCAGGGTGTGCATTTTGAAATGGTTTCAAGGAAATGGCTTTGTGTTGCAAGCAGAATTTATGCTTTCATAAATTAAAACCTTGCAAGAGTTTGAAGAAATTTACATGAATTTCCCTGAAAGTAGAAGGTATTCATGTTGATTCCTTTGCACATTACTGAAGTAGTAAATCTCTAATAAAAGGGTTTATGGGAGGAAATGCAGATATTTTATTATAGTCTATATATATATATGTTCCCTGTTCTGTCATCTTTTGAAATTTGTCTTCCAGAACAACAACTTCATAAATTATTTGGACAGAAACTTGTGCATTTGCCTGGACTAGGGGGGGAAAGTGTACAAAACTGCATATTCTACAATTTTTTTTGTTAATTGAGTGTGAATAGGGAAGTTAATTATGGGAAGCACAGGTTTAGGATGCAGCCTTCTAGCTTGGATAGAGTTCCTCCCACTTTCAAAGCCACTATGTTCCTGATCTGGGACTTTCTGAACTTAGGTTTATGAAAACACTTTCCATCCATCTTAATCACAAAGGTTAACAGTTATTTGTCATTCCTAGCTGAATTTCTTTGCATTTTTGAATTCCAGACAAAAATAAACTTTTGCTATGTGCTCAGGCATTTCAATATTTTCAAATAGCTGCAAACAGTTAAACTTGGTGCTATGTTGCCTATTTATGTACCAGCTGCTATTCTTTTTATGAACAGAATGACCATTTGCATCCTCCTCGTTTATTTTTCGCTTCCAGCATTTTCCTTCAGTGCTGTTTGTCCCCCTCTCCAACTCCACAACAGCCCATAAAAATATTATAGTAATTCAAGTTCTTCAGTTCAAGCAAAAATGTGGGCTTTGATCATAATATCAAATGATTAAACTAATGCAACCATAACATAAAAGCTTTGATAATTTGTGTTTTTCAGAGTGTTTTAGTGGTTGATTTCAAGGTTAACTCTCAAATGTTAATTTAAAAGCTACAAGGATTCTGTGGTCAATATAGATTCCCACCCCACTTGAATTAAGCTTAAAAAAACTTCCAGTATAATTCTAGGATTACATGATTAGTAGTTCCATCGGTACCCAGTATGAAATGGATAAAATTGAAAATAAAATCAAGATAATGGCTGCTATAAAGACAGCTCTATTGGTGCCTTATGTATCTGAACACGCTCGTGAAATCAGTGTTATGGCTGATGTGAGTCTTTACTTAGAATAGAAATTGATTTTCTTCTGGGAACAGCTTCCTTATTTACCAAATTTTTACTTCCTATGTGCTGTTTTTCAGGCCATCGTGACTCAATTTCCTCCTGCTCTTTAATCTCATGTAGTCTCAACACCATTTTTTTTTTTTTTAATAGCAAGAAAATAGAAAAATAAACAGTTCTTTAGAAAGTACTTAGTGGAACTTCTGGGCAAGCTGCTTTTCAGCAAAAGATAATAAATAACTCCTTAAAAAAAAAGTAGTTATTTGCTTTTCTTGGCTACACTGAGGGAAAGGAGTCTTTGGATTCTCTGCTTTTTCTTAAAAGCACTGATTTGTGAACTGTGGAAGAGACAAAGAATGGGAGAGAGGCTTGGGTTCCAGAAGGTAGCTTTGACTGAAGAGGAAGTGTTTGTCCAATGGTTCTTTGTGATAAAAACAAGACTGACAAATGGACCTCATGGATGAAAGTCATGCCATGAAAGTCAATATTTTGAGTTCAGATTGTTTTAATTCTCCAACTGGACCAGGAATTTTTCTGCAGAGGCTCTGTCACTTTTCATCCAGGTCTGGAATTTCTTTGTGATGTGGGATTGCTTCACCTTCACAATGGTGCTGTTCTTTTTTGCTCACAGGATGTATCAGTTAGGGGTTGTCTAATCCAAATTAACATCACATTGCTTTTCATTAGAATATCTTGTCACACAGCAAACAGGAGTTCTTCACAGTCCCCTCATTTTTTTAAATTAGTGTGCTGTACTCTGAATCTCTTAATTCCTTTTGATTATCTGAAGCTTTTATTATTCAGACCTACCTTTGCTATTAACACAGCTCTGGGCCCCAATATCAATGTAATTTCAATGTAAGAAAAATGTTTAATTTTTTTTCGCCCCATGTCTATTCTTTAAATCATTCCTGCAACAGAAATGTGCGTTAATAAGATCATTCATTTAACCAAGTACATGCATTAGGAAGATGAAATCTTTTTGAACTCTAGTTAGTTTTTAATCTTTGAATTAGATTTAAAAGAATATCAGAAATAATAATATTAGAAATATTGGAATTTTTACCATAAATTTGAATAGAAATGGAATAATTTGAACTAATGGTAGAATTAAGTAGTGACATTTCAATGTTAAATATGATGATCTGGTATATTACGGTAGATATTTTCACTTTATTTTTATGAAGGGAAGGATTTTTACGAGCAGTAATTCAGAAAAATATGAGTCTACTTAATGGAATCATTCTCTTTCAGCCTTTTTCTACTGACATTGTTTTTTCCCCTTCTGATACCCTTTCTGGAATCTGGAAGCTTTATAAACTTTTTTTTTTTCTTTGCCCCTGTAGTTTCAGCCCAGACTCTGAAGAGCAACCTTGACTCAATGAACCAGCAGATCCAGCGCCTGGAGAAGGACATTGAGAATTTCCCCAAAACCCAGGATGAACACGATAAGTTTGTAGAGAAGATGAGCATATCCTTTTTGTTTGTCCTCACTGGTGATCTGAGCATTCTTATCCTCTGCTTAAGTGTTTACAGCACATGAAAAAAAATAGGTTGTAAGTGTCTTTTCATGCATTTCTTCTAGAGCAGAGAAAAGTTGTCAGTGGATGTGGCGAATGTAAGCAAACAGAACTGAAAGCATCAATGATCAGAATTTCAAGGGGTACCCAGACAGCTTTCCTGAAGGAAGTAGTTACAGTGAGCAGACAAGCTCAGTATGGGGATTTTTTTTTTTTGTCTGAAGGAATTATTGAATCAATTTTAGAAAACTTAACAGCAGTAAAATTGATTTATTATTGTAGCTCCAGATGCGGTGGTTTTTGAAGGGCAGAGTAATAATTTTGTTAATGGTTTTAAGTTAAATTTGTAACATCATTTTAGAGGAATATTTACATTTGTTTTCACAAAAGTATGATGTCCTTTAATTTCTGTGGAGAATAGAGACTGTGGATTCTTCAAGCACTACCAAGTAAAATCTGTGGCGGACTGTAATATGATGTCAGTCCAGGTTGTTTTTGTATATCCACTTTTCATTTTGTTCAAAAGTTTAAAGTAACAAGTCTGCTGACGATACAAGAAGCTCACAAAAATGCAGTAAAGACTGAGAAAAAGCCTTAAAAAAAAAAGAAAGGAAATTCCCAGGTTTTTATTGTGGTCAAATTCCAGCTCTGTGGAGCATTTGGAGTGTGGTGCTTGGCCAAGTCCATAAACTCAGATAATTCCTGTGATATCTCTCCTTTCTTGCTGCAACAGAAGTCGTGACAGAAGCCATGGGGTTTGGGGTTTTTCAGAGGAAAGAAAAAGGAGGGGATTGATGTTTAGATCCATTCACAGCTGCTCATCACGTTTGGTAGGTGGATGTAATGAAGATTTCTCTCCGCTGCTGTGTTTGTGCAAAGTCAGTTCTTGGCAGGATTTACCATCTGAATGGAGTCAGTGACAGAATTTCACAAGTAGATATTTAACATCTCCTCTGTATGGATTTATTTTAAGTTTCTGACAACACTGCTGGAAAGTAGCTTAAGGGAGACAGCTCCTGCCTAAGTGGAAAATTGTTTCTTATTCCTTACGTCTTCCCTTTCACCTTGTCTTATGTGCAAGGTTAAGAGACTTGCTGCTGGTAATCACTTCTATCAGTTCTGCTATTAAACAAAGCTCATTATTATTTCCCTGAGATTCATTCACATCAGAAAAACTTTCAATATTGCCTTGTAATTGTTCTGTGCCTTGTCACCTCATCAGAGGCTGAATTCTGTGCCCACTTGTGTTCATAAATTAAACCAATTTATGAAATCTACCTTTACCACTGTTATTTTCCTAAGTTTGACATGTCTGCTTTCCAAGTTACAGAAATTATTGTTCACTTGTATTTTCATTTTGCTGCCTATGTGTTTACTTACAGACATATTTAGTCACTGAGATGACTTGGTGAGGAAAAAGAGCCGAGTATATTTATTTAAATGTTTAACATTTTTTTCTCTGCAGCTTATCACCTGAATTACTTGGAGAAGAGTAAGTTTGTCTGACAATGCAAAAGAGTAAAAAAAAAAAAAAATACTTACTAATTTTTTTTGTATTGGCAAAAACAGGAGGAGCCAATGAAATGTCTGAAAATGAATTATTCCCAGTGTACTGGGCAGCCTGGCTTCAGTGCATGGATGTTGATTCCCAGGTAGATTGCAAGCCCTGGAATTGAACCAGGCCCCCAGAACTGTGCATGCCTGCCTGCTTTTATCAGCCCTGGGACTTTGGGGGCTTGACAAAAGAGAGAAGCCTGTTAGCAATGAACTGATTGCACTGGGATTTGTGTTTGCATAATTAATAGATGACCTGATAAGTGGTGTGTTTCTGTTTCAGAAAGTCATCTCTCCTTAGATCAAGTGATCAAGTTTGTTTCTGCTTATCACTGAATATTTTAAGGTTTTCTACACTCCCATATTTTTTATTAGATTGAAGAATCATTTTGGAGGGTGTAAAAGTGACACCCAGTCTGCAGTATGCATTTCTTTGATTTCCTCGGCTGCCTGAAGATTTGTTGGTGATGGCACATCCTGAGATTAGAAAGTTACAAAATTTCAGGCTGAACATCTCTCTGAGTGTTTCAGAAAATTTGAGATGTCTCAGTAGAGTTTTAGGATGCAGCAATTATAATATTCAAGGCATATTTTCTCATTCCTGTCATAAACAAAGCTATTTACCAGTGACTGTGGATGAGAATTTCTTCAGAGGATGTGAGAGTGATACTGCTTGGGCTATCAGTTTAATGTAGGAGATCAGTGACAAGAAAAATACCATTCAAAATGTGAATTTTGTAATAATGAAATTAATATTCAATATACAGAAGCAAATTCTGTCAAACAGCTTAAGTAATTTTTTTTTTGTCTTTTTTTTTAAGAAATAAGATTTGGCACTGTTAGTGACAAAAAGATGAATAGAAATTCTATCTGCATTTTTATTTTGGATTTTTTCTTGGTCAGTTTCGACACAAGATAATTTTCCCTTCACTTATTCAGTTTTTTATTGAAAACTTACAGTTATTCATCTCAGTGCAGTGTGGCTGAAGAAAATAAAGGGATTAACATACCCCTTCTGTGAATTTCTTGCTATATTAAATAACTTATATGTTATTCCTGAAAAAACTTTTTCATGATCTGATCTGTGGTTGGAATTGTATTTTACCTGAAGATCAGTTTGTAAATAATTCAGCTTTAAATGGGAGAGGTTTCTTTTATAATTAGCCCTGCTGCATGCAGCACTGGGGAGTCTGATTCAACAGTTTAGAAAAGTAATTATAGACTATGCCAAATCTTGCTTTCACTCTTTGTGTTATTTCAGTGTTTGTGCCTCTAATTGATGATCTTTTCTAAAGTGCAAGACTCTGAATTTCATATTTGCTTGCTGTAGGTGTATACAGTGATTTCAGTGATGTTAAAACATGAGTGTCTGGTTGGGGATTGAGAAAGGTATTCAGATTAATGGAGTTCAAATGTAAATGCTATTAACAAAGATTAAAACCAGCTGAATTGAAAAGCAATTTCAGAGGGAACAAATGGAAAGTTGTACAGAGTTAATATTAATATTGATTTAGAACTATAAATACATGAATAATAAATACCACTTCTTTTTCCCTTCCAACATATTCACACACTAAAGTTTATTCCTCTAGAAAATAATTTGTTTCTCTAGAAATACACAGGAACTTTGAACGTTGTTCCAAGGGGCAGCACAGCAATTATTTGGTCACTGGGTTCATGCTTTTTGTTATCCTGCTACCTGGACTAAAATAACTTTGGCTCTGTATATTTTATAAAATATGTGGCCTGAATTTATTTCTCCAGCGTGTGCTACGTGAACTGGTGTATCCTTAAATGGAGACCTTGTTTGGCTTTTCAGCAGGATCATTTACCTTAATAAGACACATTAACATGCCTAAACTTATTAAAATCTTTTGCCTACCAGAGCAATCAATGCTGCCACGTGGGTGTTCTAACTGATTGCATACATGTGAAGAATTAAAAGCTTATTTTTAAAGAATTGCAAAATTAAGGGAATGATGAATGAAAGAGCAAAAATTACTGCAGATAAAAAAAAATTCAAAGCACTGTGCATTCATCTTATCATTAAATGGAACAGCAGCAATTTGTGAACTAATTTTAATTTCCAGTAAGGAACACCATTCATTAGAAGAGAATCCTTTTTATGGAATAAAAAAGCTGCCTTCCTGTAATGCATGTATCCTCACTTGATGTGCACTTATGCTTCCAGTTCTGTCTCATATCCATTACAGCCTCACAGCTAAATATGAGGGGTTTATTTCCTCACTTGAAGCACTTCAGTTGTACAGAAATGATCTGGGGGCAAGTCTGGGGACTTTTATGCAGTGGGGATGTTGAGGATTTAATGTGCATTAAACATCAGCTGATAATTCTCTTGTAGGAGCTGCACTGAAGGGTCCCTTAGAGTAGCCCCAGGGGAAGGAGCAAATGTTCCCAAAGCACTAATCCTTCACTCCCAAAGGGTCTCAGCATCCTGAAAGGGCTGGGAGCTGTGCTCCTGTCAGTGCCAGAGGAGCAGGACAGCAATTCTAGCCTGCCCCAGAGCAAGTGGGAATGGCAGGAACACTCCTGGCATCTCTCAGCACTTGGGACTTTCTCCTGGCTTCTCAGGGAACAATAATTCCTTTCAAGTGTTTGGAGATGGTATTTCTAGGAAAGGCCTGGTTTTGTTTTTGGAGCTTGAGATGTACTAGTGTCTTCATTTCTGCAGGAAAATGTACATTAATATCTGCATTTGCTCATAAAGAGGGAATTCTCACAAATAACCCCACAGGGAAATGGTTCTAGGAGGTTTTGTGTATGTCCCTCCATTTGAGGTAACTACCTTCTACCTGAGTGTATTTAAATGTGGTTTTCAATGTGAAGGCATTTCTCAAGGTTTTGGGACCTGGAGGAGAGAACCATTCAATGATTTTTCAAATTCCAGGTCATGTATAAACCTTAGAAGAGTTTTATATATCTGCCTTTTCTTGCAGTGTTTATGTAAAACTTTTGTTCTCGCTATCTACAAAAATGACATTTGAAAACAGTTTAGTTTGCAAGTGCAGCCCTTGACCAAAGAAAAGTTATGGTTATTTAGCCATATAAAATACTTTTCCTGAGTATTTTGTAGGGAGAGAAGCCTATTTTCCTGCTTCTAGATGGAGCATGCATTTTATTTGTTGTATTTTAAGTTGCTGTTTCATCACAGAAGTCATCGGTGTTTTCTTAGAGTGTTGAGCATTTCTGTAAATTTATTCCTTCTTCTTACAGTTCAAAACAAGCTTTAAGGGGCAGGAAGCAGAAAGTTGCAGCTGTTTAAGATGAAACAATGATGAACTTGTTGAAACTTTAGGATTTGCTTAATATTAATAAATAATAATGAGCATCCAGCAGTAGGAGGAAACTTCTATTTGGCATTGATTATTTAAGACTTTGTTAATTTTATAGTTGTTTGCATTTAAGTATGAGAAATTATTTCTTGGAAAAGAAATATGTGACTAATTTAACTTTCCATTAGCTTCATACAAGAGAACCTCTATTTTTTTCTAAATTAAAATAATAAGTGGAAGAAAAAGACTTTGCAGTGCCTATTGAAGACACAGCATGGGAAAATAATGATTTATTTACTGTTGAATCTTAAGTTTTATGAGTTTTACGTTTAAATGGAAAATGTCTTATGCAATAATTATAGGCCTTATAGTGCTGTACATCTGCTTTGCGATTTATTTTTTAGTATATAAATTGTTCAAGTTTCAAGGAACTTTTTGAAGCAGAGCCTGTATTTAAGTGCCAGGAATACTTTTTTTCTTTTTCCCTGTTACAGACTTGTGTCAGTTTGAATTCATTGGTAATAATAAAATGTTCTTCAGAATATCCACCTTGTACCACCTCTTCTGTAGGGTTTTATGCAAATTGGTTAACATGAGCAAAGAAAAAAGTATCACATGGGTGGTGTATGATAAATTTTGCATCTAGGATGCTCTCTTATGAGTTTTTGTAGCTCTTAGACAGCAAAATTTGTGATTTGAGTCTTAGATTCGAGATTCCAGTGATTTGCTTGGCGGTTTGACAGCCCCGAGTCTGCGTGCCCCAGATTTGCATTATTTTGTATTGCCCCAAATGCGAGAAAAGGATCCCTAAAATGCACTTTTGGAAAGGAAACTGACAGTGAATCATCTTCTGAGAGGTTACAGTTAAAAACCTTTTATCTCTGAACACTCGCCTGATATTTAAATGGGGCTGCCAAAGCAACCAAGACACACTTGATTTAACTGCTCGTGCTTGTAATTCTGAGAAGTACATCTGAGGGGCTGCTGGATTTCATCAGCACTGGCAGAAAATCCCCCTGCTGATAGAAGATAGGAAGAATTAGTTTGTACAAATAATCTGCTTTTCTTTTCTGAACTAGAGGCTTTTTTCAGAAATTCAGGGCATTGGTGAATAAAGAGAGTTTTCCTTCTCCTTTTTTTGCACTGCTAATTGTTTAAGGTCGTGGCATCTCAGCAGTTTGAATCCTATTGGAGAACTGACCCTGCCAAGTTAAAAATCAGATTACAAACAATTTGGGCTATATTTAGTTACTTATATTCAATTGGCATTATTAAGCTATAGGGGAAAAAAACCACCGGTATTTGATGTTGTTGAGCTCAAATGTGCTTCAGTTGTTTACTTAGTCTTGGGAGAGTGTGTCTCCTCAGCACATAAAATGATCTGTGTGCAGAGCTGCTTTTTATAGGTAAAAGTTTGTAATTAGTGGGTCAGAAATATGGCCAAGCAGTTAAGAGGGAACAGCATCAGCAACACATTCTGAAGTCTCAGCCCTGAGCAGCCATGCAACACTCACACAAACAATCCCAGAAGCTGAAATTTGTCTCTTTAGTTGAAGTGCCTGTTGTTCACTGACAGTTGTGATAGAACTGTTGCCATTCAATTTGATTTCCACTGAGAAATGTCCTCTGTGGCCCTGTGGCATTTTCTAATCCTTCCACTTACCTGATTTTTCACCCTTGAATAAAAAACAAATAATCCCCCCACTAAAAGAGCTTTGAAGTATTTGCATGACTGGTGTCCAGTTTGGTGAAACACTGGATATTTGTCATGAAGGTCAATAGATATAATTGAATTAAGATGAGGTTAAATGTTCTGATTCTGCTGCAGATAAATATTCCAGACCCGCAGCTCATTACCTGTGTTTGCTGGGATGTGCAGGAGGTGAATGCTGTGAATCTTTGGACAAAGTTTTCTCCTAAAAGTATAATGCTAAAAAAAGGCAAATTATTATGCTGTTCTAATAGAATTACTCTCCTTTTTCTGGTCATGACTGAATCCAGTTGTGTTTGGTTTGATATTTAATACAGTAAATGGTAGTCTTGCTAATTATTGTCCCAAATAATCATCTTTCTAAATTAGTGGGGGGAAAAAAATCAATCAATTTGTCATGATCCCATTCCAAACCTAATTTCAGAATTGCTGTGCAGGTTTTCACTCTGGCCATTTAAAGGGAAATGCTTTTCCTTCATTTACTCTTGTGCTTTGAGCATACATGGTTCCAAAGCTGTAACCCTTGTAGAATTAGATATTTCCCAATTAAAGATGAGTTTAACCTTGTGGAAAAACAACTTTAATCTCCTTCTGCTTGGTCAAGTCCAGTTTCCCTACTGAGAGCCAGGATAACATGAACATTTCTTTGGTAGGGGATGGCTGAGGAATTAAGGTTTCAGCAGTCCTAACTTTGTTTTTTCTGCCCTCTGCTTTGTTTATTTGGGGTAAATTCTAAGAGAGATGTGAGAAATCCCGGTGGAAAGGATTGTCAGTCTGTCTTCTGTTAAATCTGAAAGTTTTAAGAGTCAGGGTAGTATTACAAGGGCTTCTTGCAGGGTGTGTGGAGCAGCAGGTTTATCTTGAACCACAGCACCACACCATTTCAAACCTCAACCCCCCTCTTTGTTTTGCAGCCTCTTTTTCTCAGCTTTAATGAGCCATGGTGAAGCTTTCTGGGATGAATGTGGGTGATTCTGTGTGTGTGGGGGCTTTAATCACTCCAAGCATGAAATTTTCCTTAAGGTATACTGAAATTCTGTGTTTTCCTCTGTGGTGCACTAGGCATCCAAAGAATTGTTAGTCTGTTTTTATTGCAAACCATCAAGTAACAGACGTGCTGTTTAGATATTTCATGTGAATTGTTTAATTTGATGTAGTCTGCATGTTGCTGGGTGAAATGGAATTTGAAAAACTTCAAATTGGTCAGGTCTCTTTTGGCAAGATTCCAGATGTTTATTTTTATCCTAATATGAGTTTTTTACAGTACTCTGTTTGGTACCTGGCTTTATTTCCTTTATTATATCTATGTATTTTATTATCTTGATGTTCATTGTTGGGAAAAGAATTCTACCCAGGCCTGCATAATTGATCATGAGATATTCCATTCTTTTATGAACAAAATGTGATATAAGCCAAGAGGGAGCTATTAGTAAATCAGTATTTCAGTGCTTGACCAGTAATGTGAAAATTGTTGATTTGCTTTGAGACAAGCTCAGCCTCAGACTCCAGGCTGCCTTAAGGGTGTGAACACAGCATGATGAGAGGTAACAAAATGTTCAGTAAGGATAAGGGATCATTCAGGTTCTTCAGGGGCTGTTGGGAGATCCATTTTTATCTACCTCCTTCAGAGAGAATCTGTAACAAAATTTAGTTTATCAGCTGAATTTCCAGATTAAAAAAAAACAAAAACAAAACAAACCCCCCCAAAAAAACACACACACAAAAAACCCCCAAACAAACAAACAAAAAAAAACCCACCAAACAGAAAACAAACCAGGATACAAACCAAAAAAACACAACCAAACAAAAAAACAGTAAATAGATCACATGCAAAGAAGAAAAATATGATGGACCAGGAATCAAGACCTAATAATGTGAGGAAAAACTTTGGAGAGGTTTTTCTCCACTATGATGGAGAAAAACAGGAATGGACTTGTGCATCTAGGAGGATGTAGTTTATGGCAAAACAAATTGTGCACTGTCTGCTCTTTTTTATGAGGTAAAAATCCAGAAAGTCAACACAGCAGGAATTGCAGTTTTAGCAATATGTTCCTCATAAAGTAAAATTAATTAATTAGAATATTTGCCAAGGGTGTGTTCTTTATTTTGTGGTGCAGAGATGGCACTGTGAGAGTGCTGATTTCATGTTTTTCTGTTTGTAGAGATGCCATACACCAAAGAAGTCAGGGCACTCTGCAAATTGTTGGGCAGGGTTGAAAGTAAGGCTGGGAGGGTGATGGGATCTCACAGAAATACCTGTGGGCAGGCCTGGGGGTTGGGAAAGTACGAGCATTACACAGAGACAAAAAATATGAAAGAAAAGATAGCAATTCATGAAAAAATCCTATGATTTTTTATTGGAATATTGAATCTGTGAACTAACATAAAACTTTGTGTGTATATGCCCTCAGTCATGTCTAATAAAAGCTTTTGTAAACTTTCCCAGCTGGTGAATTTACCACTTCAGCTGGATTTTCAGGGTCAGGTGGGACTCATTTTTTTGTTACCTTACTGTTGCTCTCTAAAGGGGTTTTCTCTCCTTGTTTCCCTCTTGTTCAGAGGTGTACAGAAAGAATTCAATCTCTTGTCTTGCCAGACTCAACAGTGCTTTTTAAAGAGCTTTCCACTCCCTTTCTTATCACATAATATTTCTTTTCTTTATTATTTTTTTTCCTCTTTGATCCATCTTAAAGCAAAGTGAAAGTGCTTGCTGTGTTCCAGGTGATAACTATAGGATTATTTAGGTATAATCTTTGCTCGGATTGAATTTGAAAAGCACCTAATAATGTGTCATGTTTTACTGCACAATGTTCATTTCTCTTACAGCTATTTGATGTCAGTTAAAAAAAAAAAAAAAAGAAAAATCTCTTTGGAAAATGATCCTTTGTATTTTTACTGGTCTGGACTAAGGCAGAGTTTTCATACAGTTAATAGTTTAAAATACAAGAACTTTTGAACATTATAAATGAAAATTGTGTTATGCAATGCACAATATCAATTTTCTTTGACAGTTTATTTCTACCTTCAGATTTTCGTTCCTTTTTACAAAGGGAACCCATGATATGAGGAGATGTAAGGTTATATTGGTTCTTTCATGTTGGGTTGTAGTGAGAATTCTGTGAAGAGAAGTGTACAGATAATATAATCTGTACATTCCATTGTAGTGTGAATAAAGGAAGAAATGGGTAAATGCCACAAATGGGGACAATAATAACGTTATACACATGGGGCTACAATAATTATATGCAAGAGGTGCAGCTGTGTGACAATCAAGGACTTCCAGTCACTTTTTTGTCCTAATTTTCTATCTCTTGAAAAAGTGATGTTCTGTAAATTGTGTAGTGTGGACTTTTGTACTTAATTTTGTATTTAATTGCAGATAATAGATCAGAGATCTCTGTCAGATTTTTGCTGAGTCCCTAAGAGGATGGAGCTGTTCCCCAGCAGGGAGCTCTGTTCTGCTCTGCACCTTGAGACATCCCCTAAGATTGTGCTGAGAGCTAAGGTCCAGAGAGGATTGGGGACAGGGAAGGAGGAGAGAATAAAAAGAGCCTAAGTTGGCTGTATGGGGACAGAGAACATTCTGACAACAGTCTACACAGCACGTGGAAAATTATACAGGAGCAAAAAATCACGTAAAGATTCCAAAGAGTAAAATGCCATGAACAGAGCTCTACTTCTGTACCTGGAACAGAGATTTAATGGCTCCTTGATTGTGAATCATTACCTGAGGGAAACTGGGCTTTTGTTCTTAAGTTTATGTTAAACCAAGTTGTCCAGGTCACTGAAAGGTATTTTTTGTTAAGTATTGTGCCTTATTAGAGTGATAATCCACTAGAAATCCATTCCCTTATTATTGTATGCTTATTTTAAAATCAGAAATTGAAGGGGAAGTGCACTCTATAAATCCCTGGAGCTGCAGCTCTTAGATCTCAAAATCAAAATGTCCTGAGATTCTGCTTTAGCAAAACTCTTGGTGTTGATGGAGCTGCTTTTTGCCGTCCACACTTCTCCACACTCCAAATGGAAACATTTTTTTATAAAGGCTCAAGTGTTTTGGAGGAGAAGGATGGCACTGAGCAACAAAAGGTGCCTGTGAGTAAAGGAAACGTTGATTTCAGATCCTGGTTGCCCTGTGAGTCTGCTTGTGGCTTTTCCCTCTGGCCAAAACAGTTTTTTAAGGGATGTTTTCAAGTGTTTGTTGTCTGAGATAGAATTTTGAGGAATAACTTCCCTTTCCTGACTTTTCCTTGGTTTAATCCCAGTCACTGAGGCCAGGGCTGTTTGTGTGCAGGCAGTGGTGAGCTTCTAGAAAATGACTGCCCAGTAAGTTATTAATCCCCAAAATGCAGAACCATTTCTGGGAAGGAGGAGTGGAGGGACATACAGCACTCAAATCATATTTGACGTGTGGTTTTACATAGGCACCTGCTAGTCAAAATACCATTTAGCTGCAAAAAAAATTAATTTTAGTGTAATCTTTCTTTTCTCCTCTGCTTGAGTTTGTGAACACTTCATTGCAGCAGTTGTTTGTGCTAAACAAATCTCAATTTGAATAAAGGTATTCTATGGTTTGTTTGGGTTTTTTTCCCTCAGGTGACATAAAATTCCTTTTCCTCCTTGATTTGGAGCATCTGGGCTCTTGAAACATTATACAATCAGCAGTTTTTCAGATTTCTCAAAACAAGAAGTTGAGGGCTTCTGCCATGGCAGTCCTAAAGGAAACCTAAAAAACACAGGGGCAGCATTTCCCCTTTCCTTCCCCAACCTTTACCGAAAACTTTCAATGAAGTAATCATCAGATCTCCTGATTGAAGCTGGTGAAAAGTGACAGCTCAAACATCCCTCCCTTAATTAAACCCAGCTGAAGTGAGGAAAAGCTGCATGATCAAAGAGAGGGAACGTGGCTGCAGCTTCCCTGAAAGATTCAGGGCACACCAAGCTGTAATTATTGTTTAAGGCATCTGATTGTGTGATCCAAAGCTAATAGAATATTTCTAGGAGTGGCCACCAGGCTTTTGCTGAAATACCTAAAAACTGTTTTTTTGTTGTTGTTGGAACATGTCAACACTTTGCGTTATTTGAAACAGTCACAACTAATTTGAATATAATATGCAAAACAAGTTTTACAACAGCATTTCATTTGTACAAGCTGCATTTCTGTTGTTTTCTTTCTTGTTTTTATTCATCTAAAGAGATTTTTATCTAATTGTTCTCCAGGGAAGGGATGCTACAAATCCATTACTCTGGCAACATTTTCTGTCTGATACATGCTTGACTATCATGTTCTCTGTGTTGCCTTCTAATTAATGCAGGAATAGTGATTAATTGTTTACCACCACAAAATAGAAAAGATATTTGAGTTTTTAAAAGCAGCAAATACCATTCTTCATGCTACTTCAAATTATTTAAAAATCAATATATCACAAATGAGCATTAAGGACTAGATTATTTTAGTTGTCAGGCCTTATGAAGGCAGTTTCAAAATTCTGGTGGTGTCATCAGTGGAGATAAAGCATTTCTTTTACCTTGATGAAAGGTTTGGTTTGCTTTCAGGGGTTGTAGAGCTTGTAAAAACTTTCTGAAATGGGAGCATGGAATTCGGGGATTATTTCTCTGTTACAATAATGGGGAAAAAAATCTTGAGTTCTTTTTCTTTGAATAATAAAACCCACAGGTGGTTCAGGTTAATGCCTAGCTCTAATTTTGGTGTGCCTTTTTCTTTTTTTTTTCTTTTTTTTTTTTTTTTTAAGATATGATCTTGCCTTTTCTCTAGCCTGTGGCTTTACAAATTTTGCTTTTTGTGTTCTCTTTGGAGAGCCAAAAAACCCTGTATTTTTTAAGTTTTCTTTTTGCTACCACAGGAAATTCCTAATTTGCCACCAAAATCTTGGAGCCAACTTCCCCAGTATAAAACTGTTCAATACACAGCCTGTGGAGCTTTGCTTCTTGGGCTGAATATTTTATTGAGTATGCCCTTGTTTATCAGTTTTTGCCCAGAGACTTCCTCTGGGACTTTTAGAGAATTGAGCAGTGATCTTTGTGTTCTCATTAACAGGAGTATAAATAAAAAAGTAATATTGAAATGATGTTGACAAAAGCTTTCTCCTGTGCATAGCAATGTGGTGGAATCAATGGAAATTGTCTTTTCATTATTGAGAAGTTTGAATGCAGCAAAGTTCAGAACTAATATGATTGCTTAGAGCTGGGAGGAAGTAAACAGTGACAGATTTTTTAATGTTTACTAAGATGAAAGTTTTATGGCCATTTAGGCTCAAGTCAGAAAGCTTCATCTTAATTAACATGAATTAAGGGGTATTCTGAGATTTTGGGAGAAGGAGCAGGTCAGAGCCAGGGTTGTCTTGGATGGTTGTGACCTTTCTGTGCTTCATTTTCCACAAGCACAAACCCCACAGAAATCCTCTGTTTTTACAGTGAATGCAATTGTGTTACATAATTCTGATAGTTAATGATAATTTCAGGTACTAATGGAACAAAGGGGGAGGAAGACCCCTCTTTGCTCAAAGATAGCTGAGAATCCACTGGTTTTTTTGTGGTTTGGTTTGTTTGGGTTTTTTCCTGAGCTGTTCTGTCAAATGCTGAATGATGAGGTAATTTGCTTTGTAATGAGGAAGAAATTCTCACACTGAGCTTTTTATGAGTATTTTATTAGGGAATCTTTAAGCTTTTCAGAAGCACATGATTTTGTCTACACAGATCAAGTTGGGCTCCTGCTATGGCTCTTGGTTTCTTTGGGTTCTAATTTGGGTAGAGTGAAGTATATCGCAATGAAGATTTCTGCAAATTTTTTGTTTTGTTTTTGCAAAGGCTTCCAACAGGAAGAAAAGATTAGGGATGTAATTGTGGTTCATAATTATCTGTGTATGCTCCAGAAGTCTTGGCTGCTGTGCAGTCACAGAGATGCATTATGGATGGAGCGTGAGTGATAAAATTGTTAGCATGTGTTTACATCCTGATAGCAGGTGAAAATAGAGCTATCAGTGGAAATGACTTACTGCTGTTAAAGCTGAATTTCTGTCTTCAGTTACAAGTTCTGTTTGCATTGCCACAGTGCAATTCAAAGAATGCTCTATTATGAATGAGCTGGGAGATTAGAAACTAAGAGCTCCTGTGCATCCTTCATTAAAGATGACACCATTGACTCAAACTTTCCCTTCTAACAAGTTAAAATAGATATTTAGCCTGGTGGTTGGTTCCTCAATCCAAAATCCTGCTGTGCAGTGGTATGCAAGAAAATCTGGAAAAAACAAGCTTTGAATAAAGTACTTTCTCCTTCTTGAACAAGCACTTTTAAACTTGCTAGTGAAAAAATCTGTGATTTTTAGTTTGATTTAGAGTGGCGAGAATGAAACCAAGTTCAGAGTTTTTAAATGAGCACTTGGTAAATCTTCAGTCTCTTTTCAGGAAAGCTGTTGGAATTAAGTATTGCTATTGCACAAGGTTGGCATACCTCAGATTCCTCACTCATTTTTTTTCATGAAATAGTGTTGGCATATCTGGCTCTGCTCCTCTGGAATAACTCCATTGGCTCAATCAGTACGTTTCAAGGGGATGTTTTAAACTACTAATATTTTAGAAGTAGGAAGGTTGGGTGAAGCACAGAGTGTGACAGTAACTTTGTTAATATTGCATGGTCTGTGACTGAGAGCTATTGTCTTTACAGCTCTGCCTTGTCTTCTTCAAAATTAAGCACAATTGAAATACTCAGTTCTCTCTTTGTTCATCTGTCTTGCTGACATTCCTTTGTCTTGCAGGCCATCTGTTAAAGATATTTCTTACTTGCAGTTTGGTACTTAATAGATAAAAAATAATAATGTGGAAATTACAGTGTCTATTTCTAGAGTGGTGCTTTAAAATATCTACTTTCAGTGGTAGTACTGGGGTTTTGTAGTGCTTACTATTATTTCCTATGTGAGTGTGCAACATCAGTGGAGAGCTGCTAGCTTTGTCTCCCTGAACAGGTTGCAAATCTGGAGTTGTCGAAATATTTTTCTTTATTTCAGACATTTTGGTCATTTTTGGGTTTGTATTATATTATGTCAGATTGTTTTTAAAGGCTCCACTAAATTAATTTGTACATTTATAGGTATTTCTTTTTGCTGAGTTGCTCACGACAGTAACCTGCTGACTCTAAGCCAATTCATGTTTTTTCTAAAATTTTTAGACTGTGCTCAATAATTCAGTAATGTGCCATTATTACCTGTTTAATGTATTCTTGCCATTAAACTTTCATTTCCTTTTGTGCAGTTAAATGTCACTGAAGACTGAACTGTACCAGGTTTATCTTGGGATGAGCAACTCATCTCAAGCTTGAAGTCCAAGCTTGCAATTCTAACCAAGCAGGTTATATTTGTTTTCAGTAAACTGAAAATTAGATATTTCCACTGCTGTGGCACTATATAGGCAAATATTGTTTCAAAATTTTGATTAAGTTAATATCCATCACTGTGTTGGTTTCTGTTTCTAAATGAATTTTATGAGCTACCAGCTTTGCTCTTAGGCCACCGAGGCTTCAGTTGAGAGGATTTCTTGGAAAAATTGTTATTGATAAAGTTTTCAATCATACTTTTAAGAATCAATTTTTAAAAGTTTATTTATGTACTCTCCCATTAGTTATAAGGGGCAAATCCAGGTGGAATACTTGGTCTCTTTCCAATGGAAGGTATTTTCAGCTTTGTTGTGCTTGCCTGTAGCTTGTGCAGTGACAGGTACTCAGCAGCATCCAAGTGCTACAGAAGCATTGTGAGTAGAACATCCACCTGAATTTCCATGCTTTATTCTGCAGTTTGCTGACTGTTTCCTGGAGGATCACTTTGGGGTTTAGTGTAATCTCAAAAAGAAACAGAGATTTTTTAGGATTTCTCTGTATGTCTCTATCCCCTGTTTAGTTTGCGGGCTTGTTGATGTTTTGCAGAGAGCCTGGGATCTCAGAAGTGGTGTGGAATTAGAAATGTGACACCAGGCAGGCTCTCAAATGAGAGGGGAAGGTCTGGGGGGAGGCTGGAGCAGAGCTCTGCCCTGTTAACAGCCAGAATTCACATGGAAGGAGCTGTTACAAGGAAAAGCCACGGGGAGCCAGGCTGCAGGGTTTCTGTAGCTCAGCGAATCACTTGTGTCTTTTATTCTTGGGGGTTGATATGTGCAGCAAACACTTTCATCAGCCACAATTCACTATCAGCAGAGCAGGTTTAATCCTGGAGCAGATGTGTTTTTCCCAGTGATTTGTGACTCTGTGGCTCCAAACAACCCCACAGAAGAAAAGAGCAGACTAAAACGCTCTTGCTTTGAGGCAAACCAATATTTCCTTTAGTAGCTTGCACCCTTTCTCTGTTTGCAAAATAATTGTTAATTTTTTTTTTTTCATGTAGGGAAAAGAAAGCACCACATTTTTCTATTTAAAAGCATTATGTCAAACTTTTAATGATGGCTGCTGGGATGAAAGTCAATCTCAGTCTCCTTTCTAGGCTTCCACACTTCTTAAGGGAAAAAAAAAAAACAACAAGACTCTGTTGTTGTGTGGTGTTTTTCTCACTAATAATTTCTCAAAGCTGTTTGTCAGTTTGTTTGTGGATATTTCATTTCTGTAAGTTCAGTGAAATTACAGAGTTGAGATTGTGCCCCAAAAAGTGAACTTAATACAGGCAGCCTGAGGCACTAAAGAATCCACAGAGAAGAATTTTGTAGTAAAAGGCAAAGAAAATGAGATGTCATACTGTATGATTTTGTCATTGATAGTATGCACATTTTACCTTTAAAATGTATGTGTGTGAGGTGGGGGACACGACTTCACTTGAGCAGTGAGATCACAGATTCTCACAGCAAACTCAATTTCACTGTGTGTTTTTCATAGAATTCATTTCATAAAGTTGTTCATCTCTTCAAATAAAAATGCCCACAGTATATAAAAATTTTATACAGCAAGTTGTATTCTCTGTCAGTGGCAAATCTTCACCACTGAAAAGGCATAATTTAATGGAAGTGTTGGTAGGACATTAATAATATTGATAAAATGGATTTTTAGATATCCATTGGTATTATTATCAATGGATAATTATTAATATTACTATTAATATTAATTCATAAAAATGTCCTATTTGGAAGCAGAACAACACCTGCACATTTTGCAGTTGTAACCTTTGTACTGAGAGCTCTTTCCTTATGTACTGTGTTTCCTTTATTAACTGTGGTTTTATTTTTATTCCTTTATTTGTGCTGCATTTGAGTCATTTTCCTTAACAAAACCTCACAGCTTTGCTGAGAGTGCCCGAGAGCAATATGAAAAACTGTCCAACATGCACAACAACATGACAAAATTGTATGAAAATCTGGGAGAATACTTCACCTTTGATCCGAAAGCAATAAGCATAGAAGAATTCTTTGGCGATCTGAGCAACTTCAGAACTCTGTTTTTGGTGAGTAATACCTGCAAAATGTTACCTGTTTTCTTATATCTTTTTTTTCCTCCCAGTTTTAATTCTTTCCCTGTCTCTCTAATTTTTTTTCTGTTGTGTTTAATTTTGTGTTTTGTTCCATGGCAAGAAATTGCGTGAACATTTCCAGAATTATTTAGATTTTGGTTGTGACATCTTGTCCTGTAACTTTGCAACTCAACTGTGAATAAGGATGAGCCAAATTTAACTCAACTTTGATATTTTAGCAATGTAATGAATCACTTTAAATGGACCGGGGCAAACATTAATAGTTCACAGTGAAGCTTTTTTTTTATCTGTAAGGGACAAAAAAAAATTACAAAAATAATTAAGATTTTCTGCAACATTTTGATGTTTGCAAGAAGTTTCCCCAGAGGAAAAATATGCTGAAATTCCTTTAATCTGTGGGATTTACTTTGAAAAAGTAATAAGTACTGATAAGAATTCAGGAGCAATCAGATAAGACTGAGGTAGAGAACATCTCCAAACATTCCCTAGAGCATGCACATGTGTTAAATTTGTCCAGTTCACATTGCTGTAATACCTTCCTGCTTTCTCTAAGTGGTTCCATCAACTTCTTTTAGCATTTTGGTGATTGGCTGCAGTATAATTCCAAATACTTTATAAATATTGATGGTTCATTTTTTCCTGTTCATCATTCTTTTACGTTCTTGCTGATGGCTGTCTATTGAATGAAGCTCCTTCCTTGTGCCATGAGCCAGTTTAGTTCAGAGGTTCAGGAGTTCTTCAGGTTGCTGGGGTATCACAGGAACGAAGTAAAGCCTTTCCACAGGATTTTTTCCTTTGCCAGTGGAACATGAGTCAAATTCAAGCCAGGAGAATAAAGAAAAAGGTGCATTCTCTTGGAGGTGCATTCTCTTGGAGATGCATTCTCTTGGAACTGCAGAGAAATTGAAAAAAAGTAGCAAAAAGGGTGGTTTGTTGTGGGTTTTTCTTTTTCCCTCTTTGCAATTAAAGATAATAATATCTCTTTAATATTTAGAACTCTTCTGAAGAAGAAACATTTTTTAGATTTTTAGTCCTTTATTCCACTGAAAGTAAACACAAATTTCGATTGTCCTTGAGGACAACTGCAACCTGATCCGACATCAAACCCAAAAGGATCAGGCTCTTATCAAATAATGATTAATCAGTTGCCTAGAGCAAGATGCCAGTTTGTTCTTTTCCATTTGTGCTCTTTAACTTGCTGTCTCACACTCTCTGTCAAGTGACCTCTAATGTTTTCAGGCTGTCACTTTCTGAATGTTTGTTTGTCTTGGTGTCAGAGGATTTAAAAATGTCCACCAAATCTGTCATGCCTACAATTTGTAAATGGAAATCAACTTCCTTTCAATCTGATTGTGCTGTGGAAGTTGTACGAGATTCACCTCAGCACTAGATAGGAAAATTTCCTTTTATCTTACCCAGTTTTGAAATGTTTTAGATGTTGTTTCCTCTGTGGGCTTCCTTTCATGCAGATGGTCTTAAAGGTGCATTTTGAGGCTAAAAAAACAAAGTTGTATTTGGAGCAGGAAAAGGGATTTTTGGATGTAGTTATATGAACTGCAAGAGAGGCTGTTTTGTTCAGTGGAGCGTCATTTTCTTATCTGGTAGACAGTTTTATCAGTGGTGGCTGCTTCCCTCACGTTTGTGTAAATGCAGCTCTTTGAATAAGGAATTAAATCTTAAAGTACATCAGAAATATACTTAGAGAAAAAGGGTTGTATTCCAGTTTCAAGGCAGTATTTAAGTAGATGTGAGTAACTCATCAGATGGCAGAATGAGAGATGGGTTTGGTAAAACACCAGTGAAATAAATTGTCCTCCTGTATCAACACTGGTATTGATTGATGGCTGCTGTGTGCCCTGCAGTGCAACATCCACAAAGTGAAAGTCTCCCCAAAATGAGGAGACACATGAAATGATCAGCAAACTGAACACTTTTTATTGGTGACCACTACTCTGGGCTTCAAGATTTTGTAAGATTGATGCCCTGAACCAGACAGGACACATCTGTTATGTTGCCTTCATAAAAAACAGTTTTTACCACAGTGGATTCAAAGTCCTGAGTAGAAATGTACCTGTAAGACCTTTCCTTCTTCCTAATATTTGTTTGTTTATAGCTTGATTCAAAGTAAGTTTCAAGCTCTGTGATTCAGTAGTGGGGGTTTTTTGGTGATTTTCTTGAAATGTCCCTAGAATGCAGCCGGTCATTTGCTACAGTAATATAACTCAATGAATATACAATACATAAATAAATACATAATAAACATCTGATTTACTATGAAATACAGTGCATAGTCAGGCTAAATCCCCAGCTTTCAAACTCATAAATTGAGTTTGTAATTCAGGAGTGGTTTAAAAGAAAGGCTCTATTTATTCATTGTTCTCTCTGGTTATTTGTCTGGGAATACACTTCATCCCTTCTGCCTAAAAAATAACAGTTCTTTAATGCATCCTGAAAGAGAAGAGTTTCCAGCTAGCAGGAAGCTGGGAAAAAATAAAGAATAATGAGCAAGAAGTATTTTCTTCAGTGAAATTTCCCAAGAGGTGGTACCAAAAGTGAAACACTGTCCTTATTAACAAGCAATATAAGCAAGCCCTTCCTCCCCAAAATACAAACCCTTTGTAAGCCCTCTCAGTTCTCATCTGAGTGTATGCATTCAGCTAGTGCTGAGCAGGGTAGGTTTTAATCATTATCCTGAACAAATCAGGAATTAGGTTTAGGCTAGGAAAGGATACAGGTGGTGGAATTCACACAGGAGCAGTAACAGCTTTATTTACAAGGGGTTAGTACTGCTGGAGAAGAGCTTTATTCATGATGTAAAACACAAGGATGGCATTTCACTTGGAAGCTCCCCAAAAGGTGTAAAAATAACTACTAATAAAGGAAATTAAACTGAGTTTGAGTACGCTGTGTTGGCAAGTGTAGAAATAACTGCCTAGATGGAGTTGGATTTTGTTCTGACCTAAGTTGTTTCCTCTGTTGAGGTGGTTGCCTTTGTGGATGGGGTAAAAGCACTGGATGTCATCTCACAGGGTAGAGATGCCACTGATGAAGGAATATTTTCAAAAGTTATAGGGGAGAACAGAGTCCAGAGGAAAGCATGAAGTTAAATTTCCTAATCTTGAAAGGAGCAGGATTAAACATAATAGGATTTTCTTTAGATTTCTTTTTTTGTTGTTTTATATTCATTGCTGGTAGCAGTGAGTCCAACTGAGAAATGTCATTATTTCCAGGCATTATCTTTGGAAGTTTGTAATATTTAAATGAGGATTCTGAATCCTCATTCCATTCTGAAAGCAAACCATGGTTTGGGATTTTGGCTGAGGCAGAACTTAAGCTGTTGAAAAGCTCTTGTGAAGCAGTGACTTCATTACCTGCTCTGCCTGAGTCCCTTGGGCCTGATCCTAAGTCCAGAAGAGACCCTTCCAGATGATGTGTGCAGGCTACAGATGCCAACATCTGCACTTAAATATTTCTGAAAAGGTCTTTTATTAGAATGAACCTGTCTTCTCTGAAATCTCCACAGTTTTGTTTCACATATATAATCTTAGTCTCATCATTCTGTTTGTTCCTATAACCTATTAAGATAATTTGATAATTGGAATCCGTATTTGTCTTAATTGTGATTTCAGATTGATCACTGCATTATTGCAGCTTCATTTAGTGTGCTGATGTTGGAGTAAATTACAGCTCATTCACTTCCTGAAGTTCATATTTGCTTGCTTAGCACGTTTAGGAAAATCCAAGCAGGCAAATGGAACTGGATAATCCTGTCAGAACACAGAGTGAAGCATGAAGTGGAAGGTGTAGGAAACCTCAAGGAAAAAATTGCAGTTGTGTGAGCCTGTCCCTTCAGTGTTGTTTTTTTCACATTTGTTATTTCTTTGCAGTGTAATGCCACACACCCTCTGCAGTGCTTCCTTCCACAGCCCATCAACTATGTCTTTCAGGAAGCCTGCAAAATGTTTCCAACCCAGGCATTTTTGTTATTTAATTACATTATGTCCTTATATACTATGCTGTGTGTAATTATCACAGTCTTTTTAAAAATCTGTTGAGAATTTCAACCCAGAAACTTTGAAACCTTTCAGTACATCACATTCAAGGTCTTACTATTAAAAAGAGTAATCCATTTTTTCTTCTGGATTCAGGCTCTTGTATTAACAGTTCTTACAGACTTACCTTAAAATGATTTTTTCTTAGAAAATCTAAGGGATTGTGCTCACATGATGATGTGCCAGAACATTGATTTGTCTCTTCCTTGATCCAGAAAGATTGCTTTTGGAACAAAACAATAATTGGTCTGCCCTGGGCCTTGGTTTCTCTTTTAGGATTGTACTCAAACGGACAACATTTGCTTTCCTGGGGTTTTCAAGTTGAGTAGTTTTTGTAAAGACAACGATACATCTTTGTTTTTTGTATGTGTACTTCAGCTCTGTGTCTCCATCAGGAATAACCTGAGTGAGGTGTGTGTGTTTATTCTGCTATCCAAATGTTGATTTAAGGGAGCTGGAAAAACCAGTCCCAAACCTGTCCACTCAAGGGCTGTTTAATAATGATTCCAACTTACACAGTCGAGTAATTAAGTGATAGCATGCAGCTTTTCATTGGGAGTGTAAAATTTGGTTTAGTGAACACTGCAAACCTCTTCTGCCTGGTCAGTTTGAAGTATTTTTACATGCCAGCAGCAAACCTCTCTCCCTGCCTGCCCAGGCAGCAGCAGCTCCATTTGCCAAGCCCTTAATCTGTCCTGGCAAGCCCAGGACATTTGTGCCACTGGGGTGGCCCTGCTGTCCCAAACCTCATCCTCTCTGCTCACTGCTCCACGGCCACCCAGCAGGAAATTCAATTTGTCTGCTCTTGTTTAATACCAGCTCCTTACATCTCTTTTCCATTATTTTCACAGGGATAACAATGTATTTAAACGTGTTATCCTCCAAGGAACACCCATGAAAGATCTTCCTTTTACATGGAAACTGATTGCTCAGTCTGCTGTGTTTTAACTCTCTGAATTTCTGTAGATTAACTTCCAGTTAATCTGAGTTTGTCATTCCTAACGATTTATGACTGAAGAAGATTATTTTGCTGGAACTTCAGCTGACATATTTTGCAGTTGCAAGGCAAATTTGGGGGAAGGCCTGAGGGATCACAGGCAGCCCTCATTATTGGTGCATGACCGCTTTGTAGCCAGCTGCATCTTTAATATCCAGGGAGATTTGTGCATTACAGTTTGTTTTCTTTCTTCTTGTTTTTAATAATTTACCTTCGAGAGTCTATTTACAACCGTGTCGATGTGTGAATATGTTTGTCTGTCAAAACTTAAGATATGTACAGAATGCAAGAGATGCATTAATTTTTTATTTGCTTCTTAAGGAAGGCAAGCTGTAAACTGGCAGTGCTGAGTACCAGAGCTGCAATTCAGTGAATCCTAATAAACACAAGGGGGAACATCAAACTATGTGCTTCTTCAACTAACTCACTTAAAAAGAGATAATATTCCTTGCTGAATCTATTTCTCAGCTAGGAGAGGCAATAATTCGGTTTTGTTTTTATTATAACAAAGCAAACCCACACTCCAACTTTCTCTAACTTTTAATTTGCTGTTGAATTAGCAAAACTGTGCCCTTATGCACCAACCAAAATAACAGAGGGTCATGAAAAGCACATCAATAAAAGGGGTTTATGCATTTAAATAATTCTGTCTGCTGAGATTCAGTCAAAAATAGTTTTCCTTTTTGCATTCACTTACATGTTTTCAGAAGACAGCATCTAGATGAGTACTTTACAGAATGTGTTCTAAAGCTGTTGAGAAGGCTTTTATTCTTACCAGAGGATTGCCTCTTTGTCTGATTTATAACTGTTAGATTAGTTTAGTTAGTTTTAATTGGAGAATAAATTTAGTTGTGTAGTAGATCCCTATGAACAGTTCTTTGTCACTTTGGAATTATATTTCAATAACAAAACTGCTGATTTTTATTCCCTCTTTTAAAAGCAGTGCCAATTACAGAGAGATTTTTTTTCAGTCTTGAAAACTGATCATTACCTTTTGAGGTAATTTAGCTTGTAAAACTACACAGAAAGGGCATCACTGGCATTTGATAGTTGGAAAAAGACCTGTTAATCTGGAATAACACTGTTCTGTATTAGAAGAAATCCACTGCAACTCAAATGCTTGGAGGAGAAAAGGTCTGGGGGAGTATAAAAGCATGCCATGAGAGAGAAAAATAACCTTTTGCAGTAGAACTGTAGAAAATGAAACTGAAAGCCTTGATGTAATTCAGGCAGAGCAAATGCTGTAGAAACCACTGTACACCTCAGTCAAAATTCTCTTTATTTACATTAATCATCAGTCAGTTTTGAGAAACTGTGATCAAATTTGTTAGCAATATCAATTCAAATATGAAGTATGTTTATAAATATAGATGAGTATAGATTTATTTTGCTTTCTGCACTGACTTTGATAGCAGGTGGGAGTACGTTCTTGCCAATGATTTATTTCCAGCTTTCATCTAACTCTGACTAAATGTATAGCAGTAAATGACATAACAAATACGGAATGGTTGAGACTCCAACTGCCTGATAGAGGGTAATAACAAGCAAGCATATTCCAGGTGGTGGATGGGTGTAGATAGATAAAAAGGGGTACTCTCACACAGAGTTAGCAGCATTTTATTACCTTTCTGTTCTTCGTGAACAAAACCTTTATTTTGAATGACTTTTTGGGTTTTTGTGGGGTGTGGTTTTTTGTGTTTGTTTGTTTGGGGGTTTTTTTTGTTTGTTTTTTGGGGGTTTTTTTGTGTTTTTTTTTTTTGTTTGTTTGTTTGTTTGTTTTTGGTTTTTTTTTTGTTGTTTTTTTTGTGTGTGTGTGTGTGGTGGTTTTTTTTTTTTGGTTTTTGGTGTTTTTTTTGGTTTTTGGTTTTTTTTAATCACCATTGGTATCCGTTGTATTTTATGAAGTGCAGTCTGAATTTCCAAAGAATCTTCCTTCAGATAAAACTCATTCATTTTGGCTCCAAAAGAATTTCCAAATAAAGTAACTTTAGAGCTTGTTTAGTTCAGTGTGCTATAGATTTCTGGGTAGAAAATGTGACAGAATCTGTGATCTAATCACTAAAGGCTAGTGAGCTACCAGTGCAACCATAACATTTCATATTTGCTTTCCCTCCTAAGACTGGGGGCATTTCCTTCCATTACAGCCTGGGAAGCTGCAGTAAAAAGAAATCTCTGAACACACAGCAATAGAACTGCCCAAAGCCAAAAGGGATAAAACATTGAGTTTGCCCTCTAGTTCTGTTTTTTTTCTGAAAGAAAAGGTGTTTCAGATGTTTCTGGTGCAGCTGGCTCTGTGATGGGGCAGTGAGTGCAGTTCTTGGTGCAGTTTGAATTGAGTACCTGGTGTCCAGAGTCTGTGCAAACCAAGGGTGAAATGTGGTGTTTGACCTCAGGAAACTCCTGAAATGCCACACTGAAAGATGCTGCCCCCTGCTTGAATGAATATTCTGTATTTGGAAGCATTTGGGAGTCTTAGATTTTTAATTTGCTGGTTTGTATTACCTGTTAGCTCAGAGACTTTTTAGTTGTAATCTAAAAATTCGACTATTTTCCATTTCTTTTCCTGTGTTTTTCTGTATTTTAGTCATCCAGACTGGCTATTTCAACAAAAAAAAAATTGATGAATTGTATTTAAATTCCAGCACCTTATTTTAGCCACTTGTAATTGAATTTCCATCATAGTGCAAACTTGACTTCCTCCCCACTCATCCCTCCTAAGAGCACAGCACAGGCTTAAGGTAGATTTGTAATCTTAATAGGGAGGAACACAAACGTGTTTCTGCTGAAAAAAATTCTTTCTTCCTGCAGCATAAATGCAAAGCTATTTCAGTTTCCATTGCTCTGATCAATAATGCTCACATGTACAAGTGATGTGGTACATTATGTTCCTTCCAAGATTTATGAGGTTGCTCCAGGTATTGGGTCAAGTCCCCTTTTTTTTTCTCTTCTTGTTTAATGTAAACACAAGATCTGTGAAAACCATGTTTTTTGGTTTTCCTCGGTGTACAGACACTCATACTCATTTCCTCTAATGCAGGAGGCATTAAAGGAAAACAACAAAAGAAGAGAATTGGAGGAGAAAACCAAGAGAGCCAAGCTGGCCAAGGAGAAGGCTGAGCGTGAGAGGCTGGAGAGACAGAAGAAGAAGCAGCAGTTGATTGATATGAACAAAGGTAAGGCAGCATTTTTAGCTGAGAGATTATCATTAAAAAAGGCAAAACCAAGTCAGGAGCAATAAACTGAAGGCTGTTTCTGATCAATACGAGAAATACTTGCCGACAGTTCTGAAAGCCGAAAAAAGTTCACTTTCCCAAATGGAAAATTGTTTTGTTTCAGCCTACCTGGTCATGTCGTTATTCCATTTCTGCCAGTTAATGTGTGCAATGCTCCTTTCAAGGCATTTTGTTGTGAATTATTGGCTTTTTTTTCATTTGTAGCACTTAATTGATTTTTTTTTCTTATGGATTGACTTCCAAGAAGAAGTGTCTTCCTTTGTTGTTAATTTCATTCTGTAAATATCTCTGTAATCAAGGTATTGTGGCAATTAATGTCTTTCTTTTTGGGCTTGGGGGGCTCTGTTAGAATGGATGTTCTCCCAGTAGTCCTGTTGGGAGCTGGAAAATCTAGTTGAGCTTGGAGCCTGAGAACACAGTGACATTTCAGCATGATAAAAAGCAATATGTTGATCTTGTCAGCTGGGAGAATATTGTATTTCACATGAGACCTCTCTGACAGAGAGGAAGGTAAGAAAGCAGAAGGAATGGGGTGAGCTCAATATTGATGCTGTGCAGATTTCCAGAAGGTTGTAAAATAGAGGCTTTATTCTTTACCTGACTCCAGAAGACAAGTAGAGGTAAAAATGGATTTAGGCAAGAGATTACTTGCAGTTTTTTGTTCAGTTTCTATGAGTTTGTGTTAATCTGCTAATCTGACCCAGCTATAAAAACACCTGTCCTTGTTATCCATTTAACAGGGAAAAATGCTGCAATGGTAGCACAAATCCTGTTATTTTTGGCCTTGCTTGAACTGGCACTGACACTGCCTGGAATGTTCTGTAGCAGAAATTCTTTTCTATAGATGACAAACTTTATTATCAGATCATTTAAAGATGAGTCTAATTTCAGTGTAGCTATAAACAAAACGTAAAATTTAAACACAGGGGATGTATAAATACATTTTCTTTGTGAAGTTAAACTAGTGAAGGTTTCTAATGAGACTTTTCTAACTCATTCTTTCAGCACACGATTAATATTTCTTTAATATCAGCCACCTGCCAAAAAATATCCACGGTAATATGGACAGGCACTTTTCTGTGAGTGGGATAAGAACCAGCTATCCCTTCATCCCCCTCCCTCTGCCAGAGTGCTTGAGACAGTTTATTTGAACTACCACTCGAGACAATGCAAGCCAGAATGTTTTGTGAGCTGTTGACAAGTGTGGAAAGCTCACTTGGATGTGAGTGCTGTTGTCAGTGACTTGGGCTGTGGTTAAGGGCTGGAGCTCTCAGTTTAAAGCTACAACTTGTAAAATTGCCTCAGCTCAGTCCTGAGAGCACACCTTCCATTTTCTGTATCCCTTCACTTTTCAAGCAGGTGAGTGGACACCACTCTCAGCAGTGGCACAGATGCCTCACTACACTGACAGCATTTTGCTTTCCATCATGAAAGTATTTTCCTATTAAATGATACAAATAAAGGTTCATTTTGCATTGTAGTCCTCTCTTAAGGAAAATGCAAATATATGAATATCTTTACATGGCCCAGTGCACCAAAACTGGCATTTAAATAACTAATATTTGTAAACCTGTGACACAAAGTTAGTTTAACACTTCTAAAATATTTTTCCAGTTTGTAAATGTTTAAAAATAACCATTTCACATCTTACAACTCTGCTGCTGTGGTAGGAGGAGGGCTAAACCTCCATCCCCACTGGATTCCATGACATTGATATTCAATTGACTGCTTTTGCCAAATACCTAATTTTTTTTCTTGATGCAGCTACTTCTGTGTGCTCATTGCTGCTTATATAAATAGTTCGTAAATTTGTCTAAGTGGATGTGACACAGCAGACTTAGAGGAAGGAGGCAGATGTCCTCACAAGCTGTCACTTTGACAAGGTGATTTTCACCCAAAGGCTCGTTTTAACCTCACCCTCTCTCAGCTCTGGATCTCCCCGAGTCAAATTTGATCTCAGTGCTGCAGCCTTTGAGGTCAAAGCAGTCGGGTTCCTGCATTTTCCAGCTTCCTGTGTAGTTCTGTAATAAGTGTCTTTCCTGTTTTCTGACTCTTCAGTGACCACTTTTTGGTGTTCATAGGAGAATCCAGATTAGGTTAGTTATAATTAATCAACTTAAAATTAATATCTGTTTCTTGGTGTAACTGTACAAAACCTCAGTGTGGCCAGAACTAAGAATTGTTCTGAATATTTCCTAGTGATGAAGTAACTCAGACTTTGTCAGTGTTTTGAAGATCACTTCACTCAGTTTGGTGGCTTTGTGCTTTGTGTAACTGAGCTGCCACATAAACACTGCATGTAAGCTGATGAAAAACCTGCTGAACATTCCAAAATAGTTAAAGATAAATGCAAATATATATATATATTAAAAAAAAAAAAACTCGATAAAAATGAATATTCCAAAAAGGTATCAAGATTGTTAGCATTAGGTGAAAAGTCTGGGTTTCCTGGTGAGGCACAGAAAAGTTTGTGCCTTATGCACACACCTACAGATCTGAAGTTTCACACTTCAAATCATGAACAATCTTTTCTCCTTATGGGAGATGAATTTGGAGGAGAAGCCTTCCATGACTTCCATCTGATTCAACATCTGCAAAATTCTTGCAGCGTTGTTTCTGTGTGCATGTCTGAAGTAAAAAGAGAAAAAGAATTGGGGAATTCAGCTTCCTGGGAGCTACAAAGTGTCTAACAGCAATTCTGATGCAAATGTTATTTAATCAGAAACAGTTTTGCTCTTCATTATATCTGATTACTGTGGCAATTAAAATCACCTTTAACCACCAGTATTCGGATAAAAGACAGAATGAGCTTCCTCAGTCCCAATTAGGATTGAATTAATTGTTTTGAAGACATATTAACATTCTTGCCTAATGAAGATAATGCAAGTGAAGCTGTGTGCTGGAGGTTGATGGATATTCCTGCTTTCCCTTTCCAAGTACCCCTATATAAGATTTCATGTGGTTTTTGTTCAGGCTGGTGTGTTCTACTGTGAGCAGGAGCTCTGCTGTGTTTCCTTGAGCTGATGTTTCATTTCACTGGGGCAGGCTATCATTCCAGAGGTTGCTTTTGCTGCAGTTTTCTGATGATTTTGTGCTTTTCTGGTTGGTTTGTCTTCCTTCCACGTCCTTTAGCATAAACAGAAATCCATACGAAGCTGATTACGAGTTACATGTTGTTTTGTAAATGTCTTTTTGAATTTCTGTATTGGCTGGTGATTGCATGGGCTACCTGGAGTGGTAAAACTTGGGTCTTATTTCCATTTTAAAGATGATTAGTTTGTGGTGCTGGATGTCAATGAGGCAAACGTTCAAATTCCTCTGGGAAGTCATTATTTCTCATATTGATGTCGATGGTCTGTTTGAATATGCTGCACACCTCCTGAAACCTGATATTCACAGAACAAAAGATAGATTGAGCTTTGCATTATGCTTAAAGGTGAGCATCTACAGGATGAGGTTTGAGTTTTCCCCTTCAAAGCAATTCTGCAGGAACTGCTAAAAAAATTTCTAAGATCTTTGTGCAGGACTTGAAAGCCGTCTTGAGAATGGCTTTTCAGAATTCCTGAACTGCTGCTAAATGGGTCAGAAACAGCTCAGGAGAAATGCAACTAGATGTGAGTATGGACAGGAAGTTAGAAAGGAATTACAGCTTGAAATTGAATCTCACCTTTAAGTGTTTTGCTCTAGAAAAAAATAGGGGTTGATAATGAAGATGGCCCATATGGTATTGAGTTTATCAGGGGGAAAAATTATTAGAAGGACAAATCCGTGATTTGGGTAATTGCAGGGAAGAAAAAAAAAGTGGGTTCTTTTCTCTTAAAAGTAGGTTTCTTGGGGACTATTTACTGAACAGTAACAAGTAGTAACTTTAGGGACTTTTCTATGCAAATTCAGCCTTAGAGAAATTATATTTTGTTTCAAAAAGCAGGTATTGTTACTAATTTTTAAAGTAGCCATAATTTTGATTATCTCAATGAACCTGCTGTATAACAACTGATACTTTGTAGAATTTGCAACGTTAAAAAGCATTTCCGAAATAATTATTGATCAGCTTTAGTGTCAGGCTGGTTCAGGAACCAGGGTGGGATGAGGTGAGGAGCAGAAAAACCCTTGGCTCTGAGTAAGGGCTGCTCAGTGATAAGAAAAAAACCCCTCAATTATCAACACTGTTTCCAGTTCCAAAACACAGTCCCACACCAGATGTTGTGAAGAAAATTAACTCTATCCCCGTCAAAATTATCACCAATATTTAAAAAAAAGACAGTAAAAAGTCATCAAGAATGTGTAAGAACTCCCCTTTCCTCAAAATGTGTTCCCAAAACTGCTTTTTTCCCTGAAATGTTAGAGCAGTTGTTCCGTTTTAAGGAACTTTTTAAGGGAAATTATTAACCATGATATTATTAACCTTGATGACTTTGTTCTGCCTTACATATCTGCTCATCACAGAAATTAAAAGTAGCTCAGTACTCTTAGCTTAAATGTAGCCTTGAAACTGCAGCAGAACTTTATTTACAGGTGTAATTAGTGAGGTATCACATGGGGTTTTTGTTTTGGTTTTTTGGGAGGTTTTTTGGTTGGTTTGTTTTTTGGGTTTTTAATGGTGGACTGCACAGTCTTTTCCTTCCCCCACAGAGGTAGTCTCTTCCCATTTGTTCCAGGTAATTCACATTACAGCCAATTTTAAGTGTGGACCTTGACCATTGGGACGTTTTTTCCCAATAAATAAAAAAATGCACATTTCAGTCATTGTTTTCAATAGCCTGCCTCGACAATAAAGCACTTCTTTTCTCTCCTCCTATTAATTTATTTAAGCCTGAGGTCAGGTTATCATCAACAATATTCTTAATTGGTGTGTAAGCAAGGGTTTGCCTTGTTTTGTAAACTGACATGAGCTTGGGGTTCACTTCTCAGTCACACTGTCCTAACTTGTTCTCCTTTAATTAAAAAGTAAATAAGAATCACGAGACACCACTCTGCTGCAAACTGCAGAGCAGGACTGCTTCCTGGAGATATTTATTATGCATGCAAAATGAATTTAGCAAATGAATAAAATGCAAATATATGAGGAGAACACAAAAACACGCTTTCCCAAAGACATTGAAAGCTGACCTTTTTAAGTGAATATATTGCAATTAAAAATTCTGGTACTGGTTATGAATAAAAAGTCTTGTTTAAAAGTTTCTACAGGACGCACATTAGACTTTGAAAAGTGCTTAAAAGTTCAAAGCAAAACAGGGTAGTGCAAGATGTGAATAGAAGCATAAATTTAAAACCCTTTGGAGCAGCAGGAGGCAGCCTGTGTTACCTAATGTAGTATTTGACTGGACTCTTTCAATAAGGGCCCAGATTTATGAAAAATTCCCTGTAAAATTCCTGTAAACCTTTGCCCAAATGGCTGGCAGTACCAACACTTCTAATTGACTTGGATCAGTATTATTAACTTATTAACTTTGCAATCAGTATATTTGTAATAATGAGTACAAGATGTTTTGCAAGTGCATGTGGAAAATACTAGAAAATAAAAATGTACCAGCAAAATTTGTGGCTACTGCTGCAGTAATCAGTGTAGACAGCAAAAAGGGAGGGCAGCAAAACACTCCAGAAACAAGAGCATGTTCCCAGCTGTGGATCTGAACTGAGGAAAGCAGATTTATTGGAGGTGGACCATGCTTGGCTGAGTTCTGAGGCTTCACGTGAAGAGCAGTTTCTGTAGTTCCAAGTTATTACAGCAGCTGGTACCTTCTGAATTATCACCCTTAAGTTGGATTTAGAAACCTTTTGGTCAATATTGCTGCCTGATAAATCTCACCTAAAGCTCAGAAAGAGGTCCCAGCCTGGGCAGATTTGGTTGCCAGGATATTTGCAGTGGCAGCCTCGATGTTGTGCTGCTGTTCCTCAGCCTTCCAGCCCTTGGGAAGGTTTCTGTTGGGATGAGTTTGCTCTGCTGGGACTGTCCAGATTCCAAAGCACAGGAGGAGCTTGCCTTATATCCTTTCAGTGGCTACTTTCTGCAGTCTAAAGAAATTGTGCTGCCTCAGGCATTTCATGTTAGAATCCACAGCCTGGTTAGATGAGGGGCTTTTCCAGTTGTGATTTCTGTTCTGTGAGTGCTGTACTCAGCCTCGTGCACCACTGCTCCTAGAAACACAGGATTCTGGGTTTTTATCATGCTGGCTCTTTGTTGTTTCTTTGGTCTCCTCTCTAGACTGGAGCTCTTGGACTTTCCCTGTTGAAGAGCTCCTGGCTGGCCTTTGAAGTTACACACTCTCATTCAGTTATTTCAGCTGATTTTATTATTCCAAATCTTCTGTATGTTGGGTCTCTCCAGCAGTGCAAGGAGGAATAATGTTGTTCTATGGTAGAAGAAAGTTATTTTTGTCTTTATTACTATCATTAAAGTAATATGAGCCCCAAATATAACAATATAAGGCTCAAATCTGTTGGGTAGCACTGGTCTAAACCCTGGGACCTGCAGGAGCACAAGTATTTCTGTAACCTCCTAAAAACATCCCCACACAGTCTGGATCTCGAAACCAAAGCTGCAATAGAATTAGTGTCAAATCCAAATTAAAACAAATGGGGCTCATAGTTAACACATCAATTAATGATTGAGAATCCTTTAGCCTTTGCAGTGCTCTTTAATACCTGTAGTCAATCTGGCTCTTTGCTAAGGCCAATCAAAGTAAATTGCCAATTTTTTTTTTTTTTTTTTTTTGCATGTCTCCACACATTTGCTCTTTCTTAAATGCTTGGGGCCAACTTGGAAAAGAAACAATGAGGAAGAAAATTACTTGTTCCAGATGAAACTCGTGTCCTTGTGTACAAGGAAAGACATCTAAAAGAGAAATAATGATTATGTATTTTATTTCTGCTGACAGAAATGTTGGAAATAAGTTTTTACTTTTCAAACTTCTGGCAATTTCTGTCTTTGTTTCTTATTTGTGTCTATACATTGCTGTGGGTGCTATAAAAAAGACAAATGCAGGAGGTAGCTGGTACTGTGTGAAGAACTGCAGCAAGAACTGTAGGGAAAGACTAAAATTTCTCTTGAATTTTATGTATCAATTTTAATCAAGGCTCCCTGAAAATGCAATTCTATGTCCAATTCCCACTTAAGCACCTGAAGACTTTGATTAAGATGCACTGCTGAGATCAGACCTTGCATGAATTTTACTTTGAGGAGTTAAAAATCTCATCACTCTGTCCTACAGCTTCCTTAATAATGTGTTTTATGTTGTATATTCTGGCATCCCAAAACCAGGCTGGGTTTTGGCAGTTGCAGTAATTAGCAGGTAGAGCAGCTCACTCAGCAAAAAAGTGGAAAGCTGCATAAACATTCACGAAGTATTGAAGGATTTTTGTCTTTTTTAATAAACTCTGCCAACTCTTAATGAAGATCGAAGAATATTGTAATTTTTCTACACATTAAATATTCTAAGATATTAACTAGTTCTGGGTCTGCAGTCACTGCCATTATATGTTTCAGACCAACTTGATGTGTATTAGTTTGGACAAAGTGTATTCACAGACCTTTGATTTTGAAGGTAAATTTAATACAGAGCCAACAACAAATCAATGAATAAGCATGGGCAGGATAAGAATCACAAAGAAAAACAATTATGTTGTACAGTTTAGAGAAAATTCTGGCCTTGTATCTGAGTGGGAATTGAGAGAAGCTAATTTGCTTATTTGTTTTGCAGGAGCTCAGTTGTTTAAGGCTTTTAGATGGAATGTAATTAAAACTGGTATTTCAGAGTCCTGTGCTGGTTCCTGCACTTGCTCTGCTCCCTTTCCTCTTACCCTGGAGACAACTCTGTGGATGTTTTGTGTAGTGTGCATAGAATGGTTTAAGTTAGGTTGATGTATAATTTAAAGGTATCAAGTAGTTGTTCTCATAACCAGCTTGTAGAAATTCAAACCAGTTACTGTTTTAGGTGTGCTCTTGCATCAGGTCTGGATTGAGTCTAATAAATCTGAATGTAACAGAGAACCAGGACAGAACAGCTTGTTCATTAATAGGCAGCTTTTAAACTTGAACATTTGAGAGCTTAAATGTGCATTTAACCTCCTACACTTGGTGTGAGTCAGAAGTTTTTTACCACAATGTAATTTTTTTTACATGAAGTAATGATCTTCCTATTCCCAGATGGGGAAATTTATATTAGTTAGGAGTCTGAGAGATGTGGATGACATGTCCACCTACCTGCTGAGTCTAACCTATATTTTAGTTTTGGGTTATAGCACAGATATGGGAACAGAAAGAGGCATTCATCAATAGTTTTGTAACTTTGCAGTTCTTTGACCTCTATTTCTCATGCTGCTCAATGCTGCTGTCAACTGTTATTAACAGACTGAAATGCAAAGGAATGTAAAGACTCAAATATATAAAAAGAAGTAATTTTTCTACCCTGATTTCCATAATGCACCATAAAGTCCAGCAATTTAAAGGCTGCGAGTTAGCTTGGATATGAAAAAAGCAAAATAAAAAATTTAGCAGTAGTAGAAATTCAGCTGTTAAGAAATGTTGTAGCATTGACTTCCACTGCATGATTATCCCCTCTTCATTCTTTCCTTATGTCACCTGAAGAACATCCATGCTATTGACTGTATAGATAATTTTTTCCCAAATATTTAGTGACTCATGAAGTCGGGAGGCAGCATAGAAAATATTTTCTCTGTGCTGCAATATTGAACTTTCTGCTGCTCAGTGTCATCAAATGCATTGATTAGATTGACCTGTTTCCACTTCAGATACCCCAGCAGCGACGCAGCCGTCGCTCAGCAGCAGCTGCCTATCTGCATGCTGAAGATGCCATCAATAACGCACAGGATGACATCTCCAAGTTGAAGGGAACAGTAGGATTGGCATCAGTTTTGCCTAATGGAGCCATCACCCCCAAAGCAGGCAGTGCTACCTGCACTGCCAGCAGCCTTGCGCTGAGATGTGGCCGTCTCTCATTTGGCAGCATTATGGAAACGTGACAACACTTTGACTTCTCCTTCTTTCTAAAGTCTGCTCTCAGTTGTGCTGATTTAATTTTCTTTTCCTGCTGCTCTCAGAGGGTGACGAGACAGGAGTGATGGACAGTCTGCTGGAGGCCTTGCAGTCGGGAGCAGCTTTCAGAGACCGCAGGAAACGAACGCCGCGAGCACAAGGTAAGAGAATTTCTGCAAACTGGGTTAGCAACCGAGCGGGCTGAAGCTGTTTGGCAAAGATTTGCCAGCAGATTCTGTTTTCACTGGAAACCATTGGGCTGCTGTTGGGTACTGAGCTCCTGTGAGAGGCCAGCACGGACTGTGTGACCACGGATTTTTAACCTGCGGCTCTGTGTGCTCTAAGGGCTCCTGTTGTGTTTGAAATGGCATTCAAACATCCCTGCACTAAGTGTGCTTAATTCTTACAACTGTAAGTATAATTAATTTATTGTAGGTGGTGCCATGAAGAATGTTAGCTTCTTAACTAATAAGACTTTGAGTGTTCAGCTGATCATCATTTCCAAGAGCTGCTCTTGAGTGTGTCCTGCTTTGGTAGGAACTTGCAGTATTTGGAGTCTTAAAATTAAAAAATACATTAAGACAGCTTTGTTTTCCTGAGGAAGACAATAGAATTGGACCGAACTTTGTCCAGTTTAGTGAGCAATTGCTTCTTCCTCCAAAGATAGTTTTGAGAAAATTTGAGAAGTTAATCAATGGCAGTGTTTCCTTCGTTCAATTCTGTTCTTGTGATATTCACACAGTTTGTGAAATTCATTTACTCTGCTTTGACTTTTCATCAAAGCTCATGGTAACTGTGTTTTGCAATTTTTCATTTGAAACATGTCTTAAAGTAGAAAATGCAGTCTGAAAAATCTATACAGTTGAAGTTATTGGCATAAAAGCTTGGTTTGGATATGTTTGGCAAAAGAGAGTCATAAATAAGCCATGTTTATCCACCTGAACCTCAGTGAGTTGGGGTTAGGTTCGTGTTGGCTGATTACTTTTTTTTTAGAGGAACAGAAGAGTAAAGGCAAATTCTATTACCCTCTTTAATAGCAAAGGTAGTGCATAATTATTTTTAATTTGCCATATGCATGATCTTATGAAAAAAATAAGTGGCTTGATTTGTTCATACTGTGAAGTCAGTTCTGCTGCAGTTCCAGTATCATTCTTAATTCAGGGCTTGTTTCTGCTCTCAGATCAGACCTGAAAGAACTCGTCGATCAAAATTTGTTTTTTTCCCTATCTTGAGAAGTATCATTTTGAGAGATGCTTTTTCTATATGATGACTTGAGGAGACATTTGTCACCAAGTGGTGACAAAGCAAAGCTTCCCAGGGACCAGAGGAGATTGCACAAAATCCGCTGCAGCTGAGAAAACCAAGAAGATGATTGAACCTGGGTCAGAACCAGGGGCTCCTCACCAAAACTAGGGGACAGAGCTAATTGAAAAAAAAAAAAAAAGCTTTGAACTTCTGGTTTATGCAGTTACTTTGACTGCGTTTGGAATTTCCTTGAGTCAGGTGATATTCCAGTGGGGCCTGGCTTTTCAGTTTAAGGAGATGATTGACTTTGGAGAACTCACTCTGGGTCTTCCAATTCCAGACTCTGGCCAGCTGTAAGTGCTCTGTAAGAGTAGAAGAACATAAGGTAAAATTTTCAGGGATATCTAAAAATTGAGAATAGGAGGCAATAAAGGTTAGTTCCAGTCAAAAATCTCATTTAAACTTTCATGTAAATTTTCTCATGTGGTTTAGAAACATACATGAGTGACTTGTCTACACACCAAAAGGTACCTGAAAGTGTGGCTGTGACATTTCTGAGCAGTGAACTACAGCATGGAAAACTTGGGACCACATTTACAAGCTTCCATATCTCTCCTTCAAAAACAGAAGGAACAATGACAATTCCCTCTTTGGTGCCACTCTGTCCTGCAGAGTTCCAGGCAGTGAGATTGGAATAAACAAGAACTCCATGCCTCCTGTGATTCAGTGGAAGGGGGAGAAAAGGAAATAAAAGGCATGGAAAGAAGAGATGAGGGGGTTTCTGGTTTTGCTGGGTTGTGATTGGCAATTGTATAGCAAATGAAATTATTCTGTCTGTGGGCAGTGCAGGACTTTTCTGTGCATTATTAGAGCTGAACTCCTCCTGTGTTTGGGACACTTACAGAGGAAAAAAAAAAAAAAAAGAAAAAGTGAAAAAAGTGCTGCTATTTCCAAGGTTAGACCTGTCCAGGAAAGTTTTGGGTTTGAACTTGTCTTTGTTACACATTCTGTTCTGAGAGGAAAATCTATTGTTTTCTGTTTGGACGCAGATCTCATTTTCCTGTGTCGGTTGTGGTTGTCCTTTAGCAAGGAGAACAAACAGCAACTGCTTGCCAACTTTTAGTGACCTTGCTAATTACTTGGTAACAGGTGGCCCCTACAGAAAGGCCAAAAAACCCTCTCCAAACCCTAAAAAACCCACAAAGAAAATGCCCCCCAAACCACTCAGCAATACCATGAGTTCACTTTTGTACATTGTTCGTGTATGTTCTCTAGATCTTTTTCCAAACTTGCTTATTCTGTTTGCATCTTCTCATGGTGAAAATTAAAACCAGAAAGGTTTCACACCCTCACAGTGGCTGCAACCAGAAGATCATGGAAATTTAGCTTTTGTTGTGTTCTCTTCCAATGGTTTCACAAAGGAATTTAACTCAAAAGGATCAAACTGTATTATCACTACTAGTGCCATTTTTGATCAGTTTGGCTCAAACCCCACAACTCTGCAAAAAAAAGCCCAACTCTCCCCATGTATGTGTTCCCTGCTGGCTTTAGGTGAGTGGGTTGGACCTGGGAGGGATTAATTAATTTGGATAACAGAGCTCCAATTACTACAGGCTTACAGCCTGCCCCAAAGTGTCATTACACCTCTTAAATTTGCCTTTTTTACAGGAGTTGCTGCTGTACCTTGTAAAATATCTGTGCTTATATGGTTGTGTCTTTAAAATATTTCCAGTCAGATTCAGACTGGGTAAGAGGTGGAGAAGGGAAGGGAGTGGTGCTCTGTTCCTCTAGAGCACAGGGGGACTGCTCAATATTGCAGCAGTCCTGCTGGGCAAAAATCAAATGGTGAAATGTACAGACAGGTTCAGAAAAATAAAACCCATTTCAGATATGTTTAAGTGCATTATGTTTGTTTGCTAAGCTTGGAAATGAAAAGCTATGCTTTAATGGGCTGCATTAAAACCCCAGACTTTTCCAGTAAAAATGGTTTTGTTATCAGGTCATGGAAGTAATAGTAATAAATTCCTGCCCCCTTCCTCTAGTTTTACATTTAATTCTATTTGTATGTGTTCTTTCTTCTGTAGACTTCTCAATGTGCAAAAGCATTGTGTGGTTTCTCTCTTCTGAGCTCATTACTCCACCTTTATTGTTTCTAGCCTTTGTATTTTAGGGAGAGAGATTGTCCTTTCAGTGAATTGCTTTGCTTACAGAGCCTATAAAATAATAATTAGAAATCAGTTTCTAGAAATGCTGGTTCCTCTTCCAAAAATATACTTGCATTTTGCAAGTTTGTCAATATTGGTCTACTAAAGAACAGTGTTGGGTGGCATTTATCACAGGGTGCCATTAAAATCTGCATCTGGCACTGCTACTGCACAATAATCCCTGCCCTTTTTCCTGGCCCTGGGGTATGAAATTATTAAAAGAAGACCAATTCAGGAATAATTCTTTCTCTAAATTAGCTTAAGCAAATTTCTGCACAGAGCTAACTGTTCTGCTAAGGTTCTTTCTATTAAGTTTCTTAGGGTTTTGGGGTTTTTTTTTGCCATGGGATTTAATTTCTTTAAGAAATGGTAATAACAGTGCCCTCTCCCTTATATACAAACTCTGGCAACCTCCCTGATGCTCTGGGCCATTGTTTCTGTGGGAATGCAGTGCTGCAGAGGACATGGATGAAGATCCTTCTGCATTAGATCTCAGTGAATTTCTTGAGGATTTCCTGTACTCTCTTAGCACACATTTTGGATTAATTTTTAATTTCTGCATCAAAATCAAATCAGGTGCTGCTCTGTTACTATTTCCATACTAAGACTACACCTTGAGGGTGAAAGGGAGACAATGAACCTCCCTGGTTCAGTCTCAGCATCTGGTTTGTGTCTTTGGTGGGAGCCATCTGAAGGGCTTCCACTCCTTGTTTGACTTTTGCCAGAGAAAAAGGAGTTGTGGCAATGGAGTGTTCCTATTTTTTAATGTTTCTTGATAATTTTCATGTGGCATTCAGACATTCTAATTTAAAATATGGGTTTGTTTAAGCAGCTGGCTATTTTACATTGCATCAGAATTCTAATAAAAGGTCATCACTTCAGGAATATTGTGTCTTGTGCTTAAAGACCCACGCTTGCTTGTCTACCTTGCCAAACTAATTTTACCTTTGCACTGATTATATTAAATAAAATCTGGAGGGTGAGTTGAGTTTCTGGGTGCACAATCCTCATTTATCTGAACCACATTCAAATAAAAACCTTCAGTCAAAGCAAATTTGCTTTCCTGAAAGCATTGTCACTCATTCTGGATGTGACAGTTGTCTAAATAAGCTGGGTTTTGATATGCTTGCATCTGTGAATTGGTGAGAATATCATAAATGTTAAAATGCAAGGAGGTGGGAGATGCACTGAATTTGTGCTCAATAAAATGTCTTTCAGAGGAACAGATCCTTAACATTAAATACCTGTTATGAAGTTGGAAATATCCATAATGGACTATAAAAATTTAGTCCCGAGTTTAAAAATCAGTTTGTATTTTAAACTTCTTCATCTTTTCAAACATTTTTACTTTTAGGAGCTGAGTATTTACAAGCATGTTTGCTATTCAGTTGTGTAATGGAGGATTTTTGCTTACAGTCAGGTCTTGTGGACTAATGAGGTTCACACATGATCCAAGTGCTTCAAAATTACCACATCTGTAATAGCAAGAGCTAAAGAAGATCACCAATAATAAATCACTCATTTTGCTATCATGGCATTATTGTAGATTTAAGTTTGCTTTTATTTCTAAATATAAATATGGGCACCATTCAAACTGAATCTCAGCAAATTACCTGAGTCCTGAGAGCTCCATAAACAGTCCCAAAGCTGTTTAAAAATAGGTATTTGTGGTATCATCTATTTTTACTGTGTCTGCATTTTGTCTTATGGCTTTTGTAATTAAAGGAGTAGGTAGATAATACATTTTTCTGGTGGCCTGGCATGAAAGAAACAGCTTTAATATGTGGAGATTTTATTTGACGGGGGAAGGTGTCTCTACCCATGACAGAGGGTTGGAAATAGGTATTTTTAAGGTCCCTTGCAGTCCAAACTTGAATTCTATGAGTTTTCAGAGGAGTTCTCATTACAGGCAGGATGGAGGAGATGTAGACAAAAAGGGACTAGAAAAGCTTCAGCCTCCAGCCTGCTCAGGATTCTCCAAGTTTTTAGATGGACACCTTATTTCTTTGAGCAGGCAAGGAGTGAAGAGGCTGTAGAAACACCTCAGGACCACAGACTGGGCAGACAGACAGAAATTGGAGAATTCTGTACATTTGCATAATTGCTTTCACCTCTGTTGGTGTGTTACCCTTCTGGAGATTGAAGCAAGTGCTGGAGCAAGTGCTGGAGATTGATTTGTTGTCTTTAAAACTGATTTGCTGATCTTGGTATGCAGGAGATTGTTCACGTGTTGGCCTAGAGCGTGTGCAGGGTTTATAAATGTTTGGTGAACTCGACAGACACAGAGAAATGACATTGTGAGCTCTGGACTCTGTATCTATTGCTGCTGCTGTCTCTAAACCTAAGTTGTTATTTGCCATTTAATGTATTCTTACTTCCCAAAACAAGAATGTTTCCTGAACAAGTGAAAATGTGCCATCAAATGGCAAAGCCACGTGCACGTTCTGCTAAATGTCCTTCAGAAAGTTGTGCTGTGTAATTGTAACTAATTACCTCTGAGTTTGTTGTTCATCTAAAGCATTCAATTATTTACCCAGGCTAAGGAGAGTTCTGTACCCCTTGCTTTTATTTGTGTGCTTCAGAGTGCATTTCAGTGCAGTGGGGGAAGTTTTCTCTGTAAAGTTCCAGAATATTTTTCAAGTTTCAGCATTTTAAAAAATCAGCACTGCTGTTATTTTACACTCATTGAATTGCCTTAAGATCCAAAAATAGGAAATTGTAAAATTTTGTGCCTTTTGAAGTAAAAACCTACTGTCCACAAATGATGGTGGGAGTTCCACTGAGGATTTTTCTGCAGCCTCATGGCATTTGCAGTTTGTACACACAACATCTGAGCTTGTGCCACACAGGTGCAGAGCTGTGCCAATTGCTCCAGACCTTGAAATTGAGTGTTGTATTTAATTTTAAATTTTCATACATATTTGTCTTTTGTATATTTATTTCTTTAAAGTTGTTTTGGTCTGTTTGATCACAGGAGTCTGCAGGCACCCAGAACAACTCTAGAGTCACACACAGTGTTTATTATGGAGCTTCTTTCTCTCAGAGTTGATTTGGCACAGTTGCCTCTGAAGCTCCTAAAAGCCCTTAGAAATCCAAAAATCTCTTTGAATGTCCTGTGTTGTGAAACAGATTTTTAGAAATAAAACAAAGAACCATGGAATTCTTTACATTAACCAGCCTATCAAAAAGAGTGATCCAGGAGGAGGCTGCTGAGGTCACGTAGGAAGATTTTGTGTGAGCTGGAAGTCACTCACTGTTCTGAATTCATTTATTTATTAATTCACACTGAATCTGAAAACTGTTCTATTTTAATGAGCTAAGTCCTGCTAGATGGGAAGGCCTCCATTTCCAGGGATTGATTGCTGAGTTTCTGCTACATCTTTATGCAGTAGCTGAAGTTAGAGCAACTTCTTTTACATGCAGAAAAAGGATATTCATGCATTCATTTACCAACTACATGAGTAGTAATGAACGATATGCAAGGCTAACTTAATTTGCATTTGGCCATTTGAATTTTCTTTGTCAGTGCTGACACTGTTATCATGCAATTATTGTGAAACACTTCTATTTGAAAAATTTTCTCCCACAGTGCTGTTTACTGAGGTAAAGCACATTGGCTTTAATATTTTAATATATATACATAATGAATGGAAAGGAAAGAGATGAAAATCACTGTTGCAGTGTATGACTTGGGAGGGGATTAATTGAAGTGACATTAGGTCCAAATGGTTATTTTGTAGATAGGGAGGATTTCTGTTCCATCCTGTTCTGGGCACACGGTGTAGAATTGAGTCCCCCAACCTCAGCACAGAGACACTGGCCCAGAGTTCTTAATTGTGGCTGTCACCTGAACTGTAAGAACTCAATTAGTTTCCTTCCTGCAAGGACAATATTTACCCTGTGGGTTATGATGTAACGGAGCAAACCATGAAACTTATCATTTTCTTGTTGCATTAGCAGGAGAAAATAAGATTCTGTGTTCAGCACACCCAAAGTAATGGTGCTCAGTTACAGAGTGCTGATATCATCTTAGCTATGTCCTTCTGTGAGAGGCCAGCATTGCAGTTGCTTCCAGTAATTTTATTTTCCTGATGTTTTTAGCTTAATAATCTCTGAGGGGATAAGTTAAAGATCTAACACAGGTGTGCAGTGGCAGGTCAAGGCCAGCAGTGCTTTTGGAGAAGCTCTGCAGAGGAGGACACCACGTGTGGAATGGACAATGCAACCTGCATTCTGTGCTTAAACTTGTGCTGTTATTATGATGCTCATCAGAGATGGGCTACCCAAAATCAGAGTTTGATCTTTACAGCTTATTACAAGTGGAAAATGTTACCAGTTTTGTGGTATAGATTTTGTAATATCACCTCGTCCTCAATTTGATTGCCTTTTATGCTTCTAGGAATTTGGGAGGAGATCATTTTAGGGAGCTGTTTTGTGTATTGGCAGGTTGTTGGCTGGTTTTATACTGTGATTTTTTGCATCTTTCTGCAAAGCATCTCTGGCCATTTATTCACCATGTATTGGGCTTAAAAGACTGCAGGCCTGACTTTGCATGACAATGCACTTTGTCAGGGTGCATTCAGTGTTGTGCTGCAGGCAAGCTGGAATTTCAGGAGCTGTGTTGAGACCTGGTCAATCATCATTTCAAACCCAATTTCCTGTTGGTATCTCCACTGCATTCCTGAAACTGCAGCACAGGTGGTTCATCTAATTATTGCACATTATTGCCTCAACGTAATGTAGCTGAGCTGGTACATTTGTAATGTATGTAGTTCCAGAATTGCTCTCACATCCTGAACACCATCCATGCTGGTTAATTGTAGGACATTTGCACTGCTAGGTTGTTTCAGTTTCAATGTTGTTATATTCTAAAGGGTGCTGCAATTAGGGTGAAGTTATTTTTAATGATGACTAAAACCAGATGTGAGATATTGATGATGTACATTAATGGTAATTCTGGTAGTCCTGTATTTTGAGGAACTAGTTTCAAATCCTAGAGTTGTCTTTATTCTGTAAAAACCAGACACCAACCTTGAAAGAGTTTGTTTTATTTAGCTGTCCTCAAAACACACTGCAGAAGTGAACCTTTGAGATGATTTGTTGTCTCATTAGGAGACCTCTGGATGTTACACACCTGATTTCTCTTTTGAAGGAAAAGGTGATATAATAGGCTTTGATATAAGATTTTGTAAGAACATTATCACTAATATATCTATTAGTGTGTGCATTAGCTCATCTCCTTTACCCTCTCATGGAAGTATATAATGTCATAATATTGTTATTTAAGAACTATATACACACTGTACAGAGCCTTCCAGATGGAGGTCTAAAAATAACAAAGATACTAGAGTTCTTCCTTAGATCTACATTACATTCACTTCTCATTTTCTCTGTGATTTCTGCATTTTTTTCTTCCATTTTTTGTTGCATTGGGTATTTCTTCTTGAAGAAGATTCTATTTAAATAATTATAAGGCGAGTATATAAAATTTTACAACGCTGTCTATGTGTCTGTAATTCCATGAATATATTACTAGAGTGGAATGGCAGCATTCCTGCATTTTTCCCTACAAATTTAAATTACAAATTAAAATAGACATACCATACTGAAATAGGGAAAATGTTCAGTCATTGTGAGGATGATTTTTTTTTTTCATTTTAAAGGAACACGTTTCTAAAATAACATAATGGGGGGAAAAAAGGCATTATTGCCAGTATTCCCTCAGGAGGGGGAGAAGTAATTCAGCTTGGAAGGCCCCAGCATTTTCTGTTCTGTGATCAGGTTCCATTGTCAGCTCACCTGGCTGTGAGAATACAGCTGATTCTTACAGCTCACTCTGTGAGAATTATGTCCAAAACACAATGGGATGGAGGACCCAAAAGGTCCTTATGACTTCACAGAGCAGAATTTACATCTGACAACAACAACAAATTCCATCACTACTGGGGGCAGATTAAAATCCAGCAAGATGTTGAATCAACAATTTGGAAAATAATTATTTCCTTTCAAAAAAAAACCCCTAAAACAAGACAAACGACCCAAAAAACTACCAAAAAAACCAAACCAGAACAAGAAAAACCACCTAGATCTGATGATTCACTCCTGAAAAAATACTTTATCATTCCTGTCAGACATTCCAAAGATGACTGGCAGTTTCTTTACTTGTAAAATCTGTTCATTACAAGATGGTTTTGATGAAAGCTTATTTTATTTTTAAATCTACTTTACCAGAGTGTAAACCTTAAAGGGAGATTTACTAGAAATTTCATTTTTTTCTCCTGATGGGTAACCACTCAGAAGGAAGCTGGAATTATGTTTATGGAGTCTTCTGAGTATTTATTTTTTTGAAATAATAGAAACACTATTACTAAGGAATACACATTTCAAAAAAAGATGTCTCTTCACTGAAGGCAATCATGATTTTGTTTTAAAGGATCTCATCATCTCAGTGAACAGATATGAATCAATTTCTGAGTTGTCCTTAAACTTCTTAGGAAAATCTCTTAAAATATGTTGTTAAAGAATCAGAAAGTTCTGTAGCACTGAGGGGGGAGAATTTAGGGAGATGGATGAACCTTTATAAAGCAGCTTTAGCAGTTTGCTGTAACTGCATTTGTGCTAAAGCCCTTATTGGTAGGACAGGAGGGGAAAGGATGGAGCAGTCAAAGACCAAGCAAGGCAGTGGAACACAAAGCCTGTTCCAGAGGGGTTGCTGCTCAGTGTGGGGTGGTGCTGTCCAAGGTTTGCAGAACTCTGTAATTCCATGTAGGCTGAACTGGAGGATGAAATTCTGTCATGGGAGGGAGAGGCAGAGAAGCCTTTAGTCCTTGCCTGTGTCCCTGTGGTCAGACACTGCAGCACACACAGTCTGGGGCAGGGGCTGGTGGCCCTGCAAGGCTGGCCTTGTCCTCTGAGTGACCACAGTTTGCAAACACCTCAGCCTTTAAATACCCACTGAGACCTCCCTCTCTCACCATGTGTGTTTTGGGTCCTCCATCCTACTGTGCTTTGGACATAATTCTTACAGAGCTCACAGCCAGGTGAGCTGACAATGGAACCTGATCACAGAACAGAAGATGCTGGGGCCCTCCAAGCTGAATTATTTCTCCCTCTCCTGTGGGAATACTTGCAATGATGCCTTTTTTTGCTATTATGTTATTTTAGAAACGTGTTCCCTTTAAAATGAAAAAAAAAAAAAAAAATCATCCTCACAATGCACACCTGTACAGATTTGAGGGAAAAACATCCTGAAAGGCTTCAGTACACCGTTGGTCTCTTGGGGTTTTTGTTTGTCATCCAGAAGAGCAGAAAGGCTGTGGGTGTTTGCATTTCCCAGGGACATTTAATGTTCAGAGAGCTCTCTGAAATGGTCTGCACGACTCTTTGGCACTGACGCTTCACATGCTCTCAAGATTGTTTTTGAATTTTCACCAATGGTTTTCTAGACACAGCTCATTGCTTGCCATCCTTGGGAGGTTTTGTTCTCTGCAATTTCCTGGGATGCTTTCAGACTTGCTTTGCCTTCACACCTTCCCTGTTATTTCCTTTCAGGATGAATACAATAAGCTGTCGTAAATAAAAGTAGGACCTAACATTAAACAAATCATTATAGGGCAGGGGAGATGAGTAATAAAACAGAAAGCACCTTGTGTTTCTTAAGCAATTGTTCTTTTTGAAACCCCTCAGAGCACCACAAATCCTGTGCTGAGGCAGCTCTCCCCTTGCTTGCTGTCCAGTGCCTGATTTTGGAGCACATTTTGCCCTCCAGATGTCAGTAGAAACATCTTCCAGGCAATTTTCGATTCTTGTGTGTGGCTAGAATCCCTGACTTAGAAAAACCTGTTGACGTTTTCAGGGAAGCAAAGGTTTAAACTGCTTAAAGTCTCTATAACTGGAGGTTATAGAGAAAATTTTATTTTAAAAAGAAATCATTTTAAAACTAATCCACAACCCAAACAAAACAGCAACAAACCCACCCATAATCTTTGTTTAGGGCCTTCAGCTGCTGGAAATGTTCTCTGGCCTTTGTAGTCATGACTAGAGCTGATAGCAAACTCAAGAGGAGTTAGAACAGGACAAAAATAGTTCAAATCTTCATGTTTCTGGTAATTTTTCCAATGCACATCTCCCATGCCCTGCAGTTTCTTTGCAGTTCATGTATTGAAGAACAAAGAGACCAAATTCAGGCTTGCATATTCATGTCTTTGTTTCAAAGAGGCTCATAGATGGTGGAAAAAGGGAGAAATTATTCTAAAGCCTGCCACAAGATCAAAATATCTCAGAAATGATGCAAGAGGATTCTTCAAGGATCACTGAAATACCAATCTGAGAGACAAGTTCCTGCAAAATATTGATAATAAGGCAGTGTTACTCTGAGAATTTCACGTATGGAAGTGTAAGAGAATCTGTGGATTTTAATTGCACGTTGTCATCTTTAAACACCATGGCTGCAACTTTAGATTGCTGAGGACTTTTAGCAAATTAGCTTATAAAGGAACTTTTTAAGGATAGAGGTTAGAGTACATTTGAAAAATACTGTTTGAACAGTTTGTGTTTTCTAGCATAAAATAACTTCTGTAGGGTTTAGGACTACAGATTTTGAATGTGACACAGCTTGCTGTAAATGAAAAATTGAGCTCTTAAAATGCTTTTAATTTTTTTTTTTTTTTTTTTACTTCCAAGGATTCAGGAGGAATATAATAGAAGAATTAATTTCAAAAAGCAATTAGGAATTTCTAATTAGACTTTGTCAGACAATACCTATACAATACTTTTAGATAGATCTGTTAAATTTGCACACATTACTGGGTTCTTGTTTGACTTCATTGATGTTCTAAGAAGTGTCATGAACCCAGATGGAAGCTGGGATCTGCTCCAGAGAGGTATTTAATGGTCCATTATTCCATTTACAAAATATGAAGATGTATTCCTTCCTAAAACATCTTTTCTTGTAAGTGAACAAAAGGCAGTTGAATCTCAATAGAAGCCTCTGAATACCAGAAGAAAAAAAAAAAAAAGAAACAAATTGCAGCTCCAGCTATTAACAGGTTGTATTTAATATGGAAACAAGAGACACTTGTAGGAATGTTGAGAAGCAAACTCAATTATTTAATTGCAAAAGCAATGGCAAATAGGGACCGGATGTGAACAGAAGTTCTGTTTAAAAAAAAAAAAAAATCTTTTATCTAGAAATCAAATTAACAGCTGGTGTTTTGTACAGATTGTATCAGGAATTGAAATGCAGAGAGGGCTCTGGTTTCTCTTACTGAAAGGGGCTCAGCAGTGTGTTTTACTGATGTGGGTGATGCAGTGATGTGACCTGGAGTGACAGGAAACAGGAACATCAGCCCTGGGTACTTGAGAGCCCAGGAAATGTTGTCAGGTGAGTGCAGCATCACCTGGAGAGGATGAGCACGTGTGAATCTCAGCACTCCGAGCTGGGTGAGCCTCAGTGCCAGGCACAGCCCACACCTGGAGCTGCTCTGTCTTGTCGGAGAAGCTTTTCCATAGCTTGGGAAGGGTTTGGGTTTTTCTGGAATTCAGGGAGAGCAGGAGGCTGCAATCTCCCTCCTCCTTTCTGTACAAATATTAATCAGTGAGGAGCAGATTCAGAACTTCTCAATTGGACAAAGCCTCTCCCATCCCATTTTTTGTTTCCAGTGCAGTTTGGGAACTCTGTCTGGCCAAAAGCAGCTCCACCTCTCCTGTGTTACATTCCCTGTTCTTTTCTGAGAGCCTGATCCACAAATCAGTGCAGGCAGAGCAGAACAGAGGAGCCAAAGGCAGAGTTGCAGCCCCGAGCCTCCAAGCACAGGAGATTTCTGCCTCTCCCTTAGCAGTCCTTGCACTTGTTCTGCACCACCCATTGCAGCAAGAACGGATTCACATTGCTGCAAACTGAAAGATAAACATGGTTTTCTTACTTCAAAATTATATCCTTTTTTGTTTTCTAAAAGTCTTTCTGTGATTATGATTTTAAATGTTTTTTTACCAGATTTTTCTTACAGATATGAATATCTTTATAATGGACTTACCTTCAAGTGCAATTGCTGTTCCTCGGTATTTTTTTCCTTTATTTAAAACATTATATAAAATATAGAAGCAATGGAAAAATTATGTTTATGGGACTGTGTAGCCTTTTGATTTCCAATTTCAACTCATTTTTTCTGTACATAGATAACCCACAGAAATCACAGAATATTCTGAGTTGGAAGGGATCATCAAATCCAAGTGTTAAGTGAATGGTCCATGCATGGATTGACCCTTAACTTTAGTGGGTTTAGCACCCTGCTTTTGACCAGCTGAGCTTATCTCTGTTTAGATAGATGTATATTTTTAGGTAGTTTTTTTTAATGTCTATTTTAGAAAGGGCTTCACCTTGAACAATTGGTATGAAAAGGTTGCATTTGCTGCTTTTTTAGGAAGAAATCTCTCCCAATAGCTCACTGTTACTCTCAGTACCTCAGGTTAAGTGTAAATACTCTGGGCTCTGGCTTTAGCCTTTCGAAAATTACTCAATATGAATTTACTGTAATGATGGGCTAATTAGTTAAAGTTCACTGAGTCTAGCTAAACACACAGTGTTTGATTTAGAGAGATAAATCTGTGCTCTGTCAACCTTTTCAGACATAATCCTACTCCCAACATTATGTGACAGGTAGTCAGCCCGTCAGGCCCGGGGATGTGCTGCAGCTCTTCACTCTTCACTAGTTATTTATCTCGTGGAGCAGAATTCACAACTGCCAGATGGGAAGTGGGGAGCACCAAAGGAAACGTTTCCAGCCTTCCTTTCATGCAGCAGGAAATGGTCTGGAGATGTGGCTGTAGCTCATGTTGCTGTGTTTTGGGGTTTTGGGTTGCTGTAAACTCTCTCTTTGCCCTGTATTTTCTGAAATTTCTATATTTAGAAATGCTCTGTTATAAATAAGGCTCTGTTATAAACAAGACTCTGCAAACATTTTTAATATTTTGCATTTTCAGGATATTGTACAATTCCAAAAGATAAATTTCAGAAATGCCTTTGCAAGTGAGGTATTCAGACTTTACCAGACAAACCAAAATCCCCAAACCTTATTTAGCTAATTTGTGGCATCTCTGGATGTTATTTTATTGGAAGGAAAGGAAAAATTTCCTTCCTTTATTGGAAGGAAAAGGATGAGTTGTTTCTGTTGCAGTTCCAGGCATCCAGAAAGATGTGTTTATATCAATCATTTACTGTAGACTGTCCCTGTAAGTGGGGAGATAAAAGTCAGTGAAACAGGGTGATGGTCCTCAGGTTCCTGTGCTGATGGGTGAGCAGGGCCACTGGATAAAAGCAGCTTTCTTGAGAGAGCATCAAAGCCCCCAGCAGCAAAGCTCTTTTTTCTCTTGGCTGCTCGAGCAGTCTGACCCAGGAAGAACTTGCTCCTCTGCCACAGATGAGAGCAGTTGTTTAAAAAAAAAAAAAAAAAAAATCAAACAACAAAAGGACCCACAGATGTCCTCTTGTACACAGAGTTTTCTGACAATTCATTGTAGAAATCCTTTCATTGTAGCAAATGAATAAATTGGAAGGGACTCCTGGGAAGAGCCCTTATGGTTTAAGGAGAAAATGGCACTGTCTGGATTCTGGCTTGCAATGAAAATTAACATTCAGCAAGTGGATAACTGAACTGACTAACTTGTACAAACTGAAAGCTTATCCCTTAAATATTTGATGGACCTATGAGCACGTGAGAGCTGTGATGGGTTGAAGTGATGTCACCAGGAGTTGTGGGCCTGGGGAGCTGTTCCCAGTTTGTGTCCCAGTGCTGCCCACTGGGGCCGTGTGGATACCACTAGGTGGAACCATCAACCCTCCCTTCCTGGCAGGATAAAGCTCACTCACAACTCAAAGAGCCTTTTGAAAGGACGTGAAAAGAGAGTTTTTGTATTATTTTCCCGTGCGTCCGTGAGGGAAGAAATAAATTGCTGCCTGCTTGGCTGAAATTGTTTTTACTAAAATAGGCAATACAATCTTTCCTATATGACCACTGGGATTATGTGTACTGGCAGTAATGCAACCTTTGCAGTGTTCTCACCCCAAAGTTTTTGGGTATGTGTCCCAGTTCCTGCCTAAAATCCCTTTCATAGTATATAATCAGTTGTCCAGAAATTAAGGTGGGCTTTAATATAAATTTCATTCTTTGTAAGTTCTTGAATGAGTAGAGTCAGTGAAGGAGAGCCCTAGAAATACACTTTTTAGAATCACATTTAGTATTTATGTACTTTAATTCTCTTCTTAGCAAAAGAATAAATAGTTTTTCATTAGGGAAAACATGAATTCCAAACGATGACTGTGAGTAAGGGATAAGACTTTTTGGTTTTTTTCTAATTTACTGTGTTTGCTTGCATCGTCCTGTATTGTACATGAGTCCTTTCATACAGTAATTAATCTTTCAGTGCTGTCACAAGGCCGTGCTCACTCCAACTGCAAAGCCCTGACACATTGCTGGAAGTGGGGATCTGTTGTCAAATGATGCAACAGCACTAAAAATAACTGCACCCTGAAATTGGGAACATCTAGGAATGGAAACAGTTTGTCATTGTGTTTTCTCTTTTTTTTCATTGACAGCAGGGATTGTAATAAAAGATCAGCAGAAAGGAGAACTTTTATGGTGAGAGTTCCCTGTGTCTTATTTCCTCTCTTTTTTTCCCTGTCTTTGGCAGTAGCAAAGGTGGAAGCTTTTCTTCTGGGGACCCACAGAATGCAGCTGCAGACAGCAGGGGGAAGAGTTTGGTCAAATTGCCACTCTACCAAACATCTATAAAGCAAAACAAAAAAATTTACATTCCCGATGACAAATCCAAGCTGAAAGTTGGCCTTGCCTGTTGTCATTCATTGCCATTCATATTTAGGAAGCAGACTGCTGTGATAATTGATTTGATGGTCCAGCTTGAGTGGAAGCACTTCTGGGCATAGCAGGCCTCAGAGATGCCAAAAAAGAAGAAAAGGTGGGAATGAAATAATGCACTACTTTCTCCTCAGAGGCATGTGGCCCAGTTTTTGAGAACAGAAAAACATGCTTTAGAAGAAGGAAGAAAAAAAAAAACTTAGTAACTCAGTAATAAGTACAAAAATGACCATATAGCCTCAGTCAGATAAAAATAGGCATTCAAAGAGAGACAATGAGTGTACATATTTTACTGGCAGGTGAATAATAGGAGAATGCTGTGGAAATAATCTGATTTTTAACGGACTCTGTCCAAGGGAGTACCTTTCTTGCTTCTTTTTTTTTTTTTTGTGTAACAACAAAAGAGGCTCCCTTTCCTCAAAGCACAGACACATACAAAAAAACAAACCACCCCAAAAACAATGTTTAGGGTTTTTTTAAGTTTTCCAAAGAGGAATTGATAGTTTGGAAGGAGGGAACGAATGCAATTATTGGATTTGAAAGGCAATATATGTGCTTGGATTATGTGAACTCCCGTTGGGTTTATTTACTTCGAGCATAGGTGATAATGAGGCTTTTCCCTGTATTTCTGGCCATGGGGCAGTGTTCACCCACAGCCTCCTGCTGGTATGAATAACTCAGGACACTGAGTGCTAGTTGAGGGAAAAAGTAGATTTAAAAACTTTTGTATTCCATGCTTGACCTCTTAATCACAACTGCCAGCACCCTTTCATCGATTTAAAGACCCAAACAAAACCAGATAAGATGTGAGCCATTGAAACACAAAACTGTAATCAGAACTGGTTTGTCTTTTGAGTGATGCTTATTTACTTGCAAAACCAGTGTGGTCTCTCAACTTGCTGAGCTCTTTGTATTCATAGTCCTGAATCTTTTATCCAAGGCAAAGCAGAAGTAACTGAAATGTACCAGTAAAGATTGAAAAAGCAGGGCTGGATGAAGGAGCAGGAGGTTGGGAGTGTGCTGTTCCAGGTCATACATGAATATTTCTCTCTGATTTTCAGGGTTTGGAAGGACCTATCCTGCGTCAATGAGATGATAGTTGTTGTAAATGTAGAACGTATTCTACACTTAGAAAAGGGTGTGTAAAAACATACTCATTTATTGGGAGAATATATCAGATTTTCTTACGTGTTAGGACTTTTTAAAGTCCTTTTTAGTATACTGAAAGCAGAAGCTCAGAGTTTCCTAAGCCATTAAACATCTAAAAGTGAGATAACCTGTGTTCCATTCCTGCTTTGAATTCTTCTTTTTTTCTATCTACTTATCTATAAAATTTCTTTTTAAGTATCAAAGCAGTCCATTAAATTGATGGATAGGAAACATCACACATGGCAGATGCTTAAAGGAAATGCTGTTTGTTTACCTCACCAGAGGAAAACTTCTCTGAGTAGCTTTGGTTTGCAGTGATGCTGAAGTTCAGGTGGGCTGCTTGTCGTGGGCACAGGGAGCTCAGGTGGGGCAGCAAGGGAACAAGTGGGACTTGGAGAGTTCAGGTTTAATGGGAATTGATGCAGAGTACTGAATGGTGGCAGGAAGAATCATCTGATGAGGGGAATGCCTGGGTTACCCTGACTCTGGGTCAGTGGTGGATCACTGCTGACTTAGTCTGGATCTGCACCACAGATCAATTTTCTCTTACTCTGACATGTGTGAATTCTCCTCTGTGTTTGTTGGGAAGTATGTTCTTCCTTCCAGGGTGTTTTGGAGACATTTGTGACAAATGACTGTGTTGCCTGAGCACACAGATCCTGGTCAGTTTATCTGAGCTGGAGCTAGGAAAGTGCTTCCAGCTGAGCACACTGCAGTAAATATTATTAGACCTTGATTAAAAGATAATTGGAGTAATTTAGATTTTGACTGCAAATTCTGTATGACCCATTGTGTTGTAGTGGTAATGATTAGTAATTATTTTTATTCTATTTTCAAAGTGGGCAGCATCTCCATGCTTCACTAACTGCATGCTCCTGCCTCTCGGGCAGAACCTGCACAAGGCTGAGGCCAGAGGAAATCCAGGGAATGGCCCATGATGGGTATTCCAGCTGGAGAGCTCTGCCTGCACATGGAACATTGTAGGAGCTCACTGACCCCTTGTGCAGCTGCTGGCCCTGGAAGGGGGAGCCTGGCACCAAGGAATTGGGAAACCTTCTCATAGCTGAGTGGACTTTCCACTCTAGTGTGTAATTTACTCATTGTAGCTAGCACAGGTAAAACCCTTTTCATCCTTTCAAATTCCCTTCCTGTGGCCATCTTCCTCCTCATGGTGATGCTTTATGTGTTCACAGCATCATGGAAAGGTCTGCTCTGGAAGGGACCTCCAGGTCCCCTCATCCAGCCTCCTGCTGAAAAAAGGGCCATGGATCAAGGGCTGCTTCCCTGCCAAGCTGTCCTGGGTATTCCTAGTGAAGAAGTTTCCAGCACTTGTCTGGGAGGCCTGTGACATTTAATTGTTGTCACAGTGGATTTGCAGGTCACCCTGAAGGAACTCTGGCCTTTTGTCCCTTATCCTGCTCCCACACACCCTGGTTCTGTCAGTGCCATCCTAAGCACCACTTGGGGAGTTCAGGTAGTTCTGTCCCAGTGTTAGGCTAAGCCCAATCTGATTGCCAGATGCCAAAACACGTCAGGAGAGGGCTGCATGTTCTGTGACTGGTTAAATGTGCCTTCTGTGCTGTCACATCATTTTTAATAGTCATATGCAACTGCTACATCATAAAAGCAGCCCATCCAAAGCTCTGCTCAAAGCAAAGGAGAGATCAGCACAAAAGCACCTTATTTAAAAAGGAAGAAAGCTATTGGAAGGTGACAGCTGGAATTCCAGTGCTTAATCTGTGTAATTAAAACTTCTCTAAGGAGCAGGAAAAGCAGGTTGGACTTGAGGTAGTTTTAGGAGTTAATTAGCAAGGTCTTTTTGAATATTAAGAATGCCTTTGAAGGATAAAGTTTTAAAAAACTAGTTCAGGGCTTTCAAACAGCATAAATTAAGGCAGAAACTTTCTTTTTACGCATCCTGAAGATGCAGACAGAGTCATCCTCCCTAACCATGCCATTTCCTCCCATCAGAAATAAAATCATAGATCCTCCTCAATGTCTGATCTTCATAAGGATTTATTAACTTGCTAACAGTGCAGTGGTAGTTTAACTGGAAATAATATTTTACAGGAGTATTTTGCACATTCACCATGGCAAATACTGAAGTCAGTAGCTCTTAAGCCATAAACTGAGTTCCTTCCTGGGCTGGGTACTCTGATATATCACCAATATTGAAAACAGCAACCTGCATATTTCAAGGTACAGCCATAGAATTATAGAGTGCTGTGGGTTGTAAGGGAGCTTGAAAATCATCTAAACCATTCCAACCCCCCTGCCCCACCTTCCATCAGCCCAGTTTGCTCAAAGCCTTTCTTAACCTGGCCTTGAACACCCCCAGGGAGCGAAGGGGGGGCATCTGCATCTCTTAGGGCAGCTACAGCCAGGGTCTCACCACCCTCACATTGAAGAATTTCCTCCTAAAATCCCATCCAAGCCTGCCCTGTGGCAGTGTGAAGCCATTCCCTGTGTCCTGTCACTCCATGCTCCTGTCACAAGTCCCCCTCCAGCTCCATTGCAGCCTCTTTAGGCCCTGCGAGGGGCTCTGAGCACTCCCAGAGCCTTCACTTCTAAAAGTTGTTCCTTTTTTACAAGAGAATGCAGCTGAAAATATGGCCTTGCTTGTTCTCACACAGCTCTGGTGGGTTTTTGTAAGCATTTGCCAAGAAATAAAACTTAAGTACACTGAAAATTTGGGGCCATATCTCTTAAAACACATGGAGAGTATGGGCTTGTTCTGTTCATATTTTATCTGGGTTTATGCTTTGTTGTGTGAATGCACTCACTTTCACGGGGAAAAAGAGCTCTGTGTTTCTTTTACATAGCTATGTGGGCAAAATTTAGAAGATGTACTTTACTTTTACTCACTTTTTATTAGTTTTGATGTACTCAGCTCTTCGGGAATTTCTCACCTGTGAGCTGTTTTAAACAGCTGTTACAACAGCAGAGTGCATCTTGATATGAAACTAAATTAATTCACGTGGTTTATTACCTGTGGGTTTAGGAAGCAAATCAACCTCAGAATTCTCTATCAACAATAAATATATCAAAGCAAGACACACTCAGTGAATGGCAGTAAAGTTCTTGTGGTAGCTTTAGGCATGGTTTAAAGAGGAGTGCACTGTTCCTTAGGTTCTGCAGAGGAACTGCAGAATTTTATAGGACTCAGTCTTTAACAAGGCCTTATTTAAGTATATTTTAGTAGAACATTCCAATCTCTTGAGCATTTAGCTTCCCAAACATCCAGATTTAAAAAAAAAAAAATCAACAGGCTTCAAAATCACTTGATGAAGAGTCAAAAAATCCAGCTCTGAAAAGGACAGTGGAGGTATAAATTGGTATTTAAAATTTTACCTCTGCCCAATGGTGAATTATTTAGAAGTGTTGCACTGATTGCTTCATGAATCAGTACTTATCTTACTTCTTAAAAATGGATTGTTCTAGAAATTTAAAAACAGAACTGTCCAAAAGTAAAATGCTCTGCTGCCAGGATGAGGGGGCTATTAGGGTTCCTAGTTAGAGGAAACAAATGACAAAAAAAAACCCCAAATAACAAGAATAACAACAATACCTGAGCCTGAAGTTTATTATAAAACAATGTAAAAATACCAGAATTTAATGGAAATATTAAGCATTGGCCTTACAGCAGTGCAGTTCTCCCAGCTGTGTGTTGAATAGTGCTGGTGAAAAGGCACATTCCAGTGGTGGACTCAGCTGTGCTCAACCACCAAGGATGATAATTTGTTAACCCTGAGAGCTGCAGCTCCAGCCCAGTTTGGCCTTACAGCTGCACAGATTATTTCTCAATTAAAAGGATGTTTGACACACAGAGAAAGCCTTCATGGTTTGTAACTGAAGTATACTGAAGAAATAGTGTCAAGCATGAAATAATTTATTCAGTTGTTCAGAGTGTTGTGAGGTTTATGGTAATACAAAAAGAAACACAACCTCGTGGTGGAGCATATGTCACATCTCTTCTCTGTTCTACTTCAGGCTCATTATTTAGGATTTTTGGATGCCTTTTCTTTGGCACTGTCTACCTCAGAATCACAGAGAGTGACTCTGATGCTTGTGGTGTTTGTCAGTGTGCCCTTGCCCCGATTCCAGCAATTTTCAGCAGGAATGATGAAGAAATGCTTCGTGGCATGTTACACACAGGAGTACCTCAGACAGCATTTGAATGGAGCAGACAAATCTCTGAGTAAAATGCTCCATGAGCAGGGCTGATGTATTTAAGAACATATTTTAGACAACCTGTCTGTGGTGCAAATTAAAGATGTGAGAGGTAAAACACTTTTAACATAAACGTCAAAACATTTTATCATTCAAAAACCACCATGTCTTTTTTATCAGTCACTTCTTGGTGCTGTGTGAGGGGGAATGTTCAGACCTTAAAAGTCACTTTTGCTGCGCAGAAAATGAGACCAAAAGCTCTGTGTATGTATAGATATTATACATGTGAATCTATGTTGGATTCTGTATAGACAAATACACGTGTAAAAAATTCTGTGCTGGCACCAATATTTCATGAAGCTGTAAAATTTTATACTGACTCAAAGCAGACAGTTCAAAACTGGCTCTGCATGCAGAAATAACCTGAAATGTCCAATAACTTCTGTGAGAAAGCTAAGATGTAGTTTTAGTGTGTAAATTTATTTTAGCTGACATGTAAATTTTCCTTTTAAGACAATCCATACTGGCTATAGTCACCTCACCATTTATCTCTGACTCTCATCATGCTTTGAAGAAAATGTTTAAATTACAAAATAATTACATCTTTAAATATTAATCCAATTTGTCTTTTTCCTCATTTTCTACACGAAAAGGATCTTGCTACTGTGGTTTTTTTTGTCATAAAATTTACTAAGCAGAAATGTTCAATTTGTGATATTTTCCATTCAAGTTATTTCCCATACTTGGTAATCTGACTCCATCTTGGGTTATTTGTGGACTTCAGAAACCAAACTCTAAGAAAATATCTTCCCAAATGTCATTCTTCTGCTGAATTTATTTCTAATTTGGTACACGCTGGGCAAGGTAATAGTAGCATCTTCTACTTGTAATGTTTATCTTTTTAAACTATGTTTTAATTTGTTTTATGAAAGCAGGGTTTTATATCCTGGGACAAGATAAAGCCCTGTTATTTGTATTAAACATGTGCTGAGCTTGAAAGTCTTATTTATAGTGCAAAGATGGAGATTGTCTCTTCGTGTCAGGCTTGTCACTGGTAAACAGTCAGTGCTCCTTGAGAGGAAATATTTCTGTCAGCAATGGAAATATGATTGTTTGGTCAAGTAGTTGTGAATTGGTGTTAATTTTAAATACCTGCTTGTCAGACCTTTATTAGGGCTCCTGAATCAAACCCCACGCTCCAAGCTCTGAAATCAGTTTTGGTAAAAAGGCTTTTGCAGGTGATGGCAGCCCTTTCCATGTTTGTTTTTCCTGTGATGAGCTTCCAGGTGACAAGTTGCTATAAAATGGGTGAGATTGTGCTGAGGGGTGTTAGCAGGTAAACAGCTTTTTATTTATAGTTAATCCAAGTTGTTTTTCTTCACCTTCTTCTGCCTTTAAAAGTGGTAAGAATCATCATTATCCTATAACTAACCCCTTCAACAGCTGAATATGAAAGTAATGAGATATTTATTTTTACAGCATAGGGAAAGACAAATACTCCTGAAGTAAGAAAATGCTTTTATCATTATGAGAACTGTTTTGTTCTGTTTCACACAGCTTTAATTACTGACCTTTCTTGAATAATGTGTTACTCATAGTTTTTTTAAGGATGGCAGAGCATTCCAAATTTCAATTTATCTTCAGCTCTTTTATTGACAAGGTAAGGCATATGAGAGTTCACAAAATACAGCCAGCATTTGTCTGTGGAATGGGGTTTCTTTTTCATCATAAGATGCAAATATCTAAAATATTTTAACTTTTTTAATATCCTCTGATACTTTGTTGTCAATTTTTTTTGCTGACTAGTGTGCATATTAAAAACTAAGAAACAGTAAATTAATTATAAACAATCAAATTAGACAAGTCAAAACTAATGATAATGTCTAGTGCAGATGAACAGAAAATTGTTTTCTGTCTTTGTTTCTGGTGCTAACATGGCTCAAAGAAACTTTCCTTGTCCTAACCCAGTTTCTTCCAAGGATAAGTTTTTCTCAGGTGCAAATAAGGATTTTTGCAGCTCCAGACACCTTTTCACATCCAGTGTAGTTCTTGTACTTCTAATTCTGCTACTTTTAATTCTGCTGCCTGAATTCCTGTACCAGTCCCAAGGCTTGCAGGAGAGCACTGTTGGCCATTTGAGTTGTTAGTCTTCACAGATAATTTTATTTACAGTTAATTATCTGCTGTTTACAGTCACATATTTGTATCTGAAAAAGATATTTTTATCCACTGAAGCTGCTTTGTTGAGAATAATTAATAATAGTTGCTCACATCTCTGACCATAAATTCTCAATATCTCCCACAAACATCATTGAAACAGAGATTTTCTAAGTAACAAAAGATAATTTTAAGTGACTTCCCTCTTTGTCACCGTACATCTCTTTTCAAAGTTTAGAAATAGCCGAAATAATATTTTAGTGCTTTCTTGTGTTTTGCTCTGACATAGTGGGTGCAATGGTGTTGGATAATGAGTTTTAGAACTGTAGTTCCACTGGACTGTAAATCTGTAAAGAAAAAAATGCCTCACATAGTATTTTCAGTAGTAAAGCAGAGTTCATGATAGCAAGAACACTACTTGTGTCTTAGATTTTTTGTGTTTTCAGAGTACCTGAAGCTACATTTTTCTTGGCTCTGCAGGGTGTGATGATGAAGTGGTGTCCGGTTTCCCAGCTGGTTGCATAATTCATAGTCCAAATATAGAGCAAATTAGTGTAGATTTTGGACTCTGTTGGAGGAAGTTCAGTTTGGGAGTGATTTCCATGCAGGTAAAGCCACAGTGGTCTTGTGAGGTGTGTCATTTTATTGTAACATCTTTTCCAAAGGGCAATGAGTTGTGTTTCAGGCAGTGTTGGTTTTTGGAACATAACCTCAAAATTAGTTAATTGAAAACCATTACTTGGGGTTTCTGCATGCAGCTTCAAATGTAGTCTGGTTCTTGATTTTAAAGGAAGGTGTGATTGTGACCATAATGAAATGAAAATTACAGTTCTGAAATAAAGTGTTTGATGCTTTTGGGGGATGGAGAGAGGTGAAAAGGAGCATTTTGGCTGTGCTGAGGGGCAGTGATGGGGCTGTTCCACGGCACTGCCTGCTCCTGCTTCCAGCAGAAATGTGCTGCCCTAGTCAAGGTGACTCAGAGAGAAAACCCAGGGGCAGCCTGACTTTACCATCCCCTCGCTGGATTATGCACAAATGAAAATAGACAGGGCTGTGGTATTTATGTTTTATAAAGCTGAGCACTTAAAGGCGTCCTAATAAACTCCTCCTGAAAGCTCTGCTGGTTCTGCTGTGGTGGCAGTGCCCCTGCAAATGTCTCTGGTCCTCTGCTTGGGTGTTGTGACACCTCTGGTGTTACCCTGCCATCTGCAGCCTTTGCTGTGCACGTTATTGGCCAGTATTTGGGGATTTGTGTGTTTGGCCAATATTTGGGATCCGTGATGTTCCTGCTGAGCACTGTCAGGGACAATCTGTCAGGAAACAGCCCTGGAGAGCACACACAGACACCTCACTCTTCTCACAGGGACACACAGCTTTGGGAGGGTGATATTGGGAGTTTTAGAATTATCTGTGCCTTAGGGAATTAAAGTGATTAGGAAAATGCATATTTTGTGCCACGTGACCAAAATAGACAACTGAACTCCAGGTGCAATGGTAGCAGTTTAAAATCAGCCATGTGCCTCAGCACGGGAAATTTTCTGTGTGGTTCATGTGTGACAGGTCCTTTTGCACTCAGTTATACTCAAACCACTGAAATTATTCTAAAGATCTCCAGACAAAAATGTTCAGAAAGCTGTAATTGCATCAACCGTGTACCCACTGCTGACCTTCCAATCTGCTGGCGCTACACAGGGAAAAGAGGCTGACTTTAGGGACTGCTGCAAAAATTCTGAGGTCACATCAAGACTTTTGTTTTCCAGGAACGTGGGCAAGGAGTTCATTTAGCTTAAGTGCCCTTTATGAAAAAGGAATAAGGTCACAGATCTGCTGCTGCTCCGTAGCTGCAGGTGGATTGCAGGCAGTCACTGCAAAAGAACTTTATTCTCTTTCTGAATGAGGTATTTTGGTTAAACATATGTCCTCTGTTTTCCTTTTGAAGAAAAGTACAGAATTCATGTGGGATGGAGATGAAGCCTTGGCTTTGCTGTCTCCTGTAGGTGTTGAGGTTGGGAAATCCATTCTGTGCTTCAGAAGAGCTGGGGACTAATGGCACAGTCATGAATAAAACCATTTTGTCCTCATGGTGAATTAAGAATAAAGAATTGCCTGTCAGAAATTTTGTAGACTGGTCTACGTTGTTCAATCCTCTAAATTCCAAGGAGATGATTGCAGGTGCAATGCCTCAGCATCGGGACTGGGTTACACATTGGTATGCATTTAATGGTTTCAACATAATCCAAATAGTCATATTAATTTGCATTTTATTATTTTATTTACTCTGATATCATGTTTCAGAAAAAATATTACTTTATTGGCTCATCATCATCTTTTGAAACTCTTCTGGTGTAATTAACCACGCAAAGTAATGAATTCTAAATTACATTTTCAATTAGTCGTGACTAAAATTATCTTGAATTTTTTAAAAAATGGGTTTTTCCTCTGGAAAGATTCATTGCTTTCTCAGTGCTGTTGTGGTAGAGCTCTAGATTAGGGTAACTTGATTTTTAAATGTCAAATATCATTTACTGTTAGAAACATAAAGGGTATGCCTGTATTCTGAAAGAGAAAAAAGTCACTTCAGCATCATTTAATAGTGATGTGTATTTAAAATCAGCTTTTTACCAACTAGATAATGTCTAGCAGAACAAAGGAAGTTTTTATATACTTTTGCATGTATGGATCTATGTGTCTATGCACACAGTGCTGGAAATAGAGGAATGTGCAGTTTGGTCACAGATCTTGTGGAAAGAAAAGATTCCATAATTTAGTATTTTCCGTAAAATGTTGATGGCTTTAGAAATGTGAGATTGGTCTGTTGGTCTCAGGCTGATGTTGTGTGTGAGTGAATGGATTTAAACGTAAGTTTCCAATAAAACAGCACAAGTGAGGGGAAGGAATTTTAGCAGGAATTTAAACTTATTGAAGGAGTTGTAGGGAATTGTGTTTGAGGACTATATTTTAAGTATTAATTGGTACGAGTTAGAGTTATTCTAAGTTTTCATTAGCAGTCTTCAAAACAAAGAATTTTGTCTTCTCTACTGAGATGGGGAAAGGCTTCTAGTGAAAAGAAGCTCCCAGTTTTTCCTCATCATTTGCAGAAATGTGTTCTGTAAACACTGATTTCAGCCTTTGCTCTTGGAGTAGGTGTATTTCCTAGAAAGTTAAAATAGGAGAGTGATAATTTTAATTAAAATATTCAGGATGTTGGGATTTTTTGGACTGGTCTAATATAAAAGCCGTAGGGGACGTTAATCTAAAGGGAAGTGTGGGGGGTGTGGTTCATTCAAAACAAACCACAACAGCATCACTGTTGGCATCATTTATCACTCTCACTTCTGTTTACTGCGTGGGAGACAGCAATGACATCCATCCCACAAATGCCAGCATCTGTAATTCTGGTACAACCCTGGCATTTCAAACTGCAGACAGCAGCTCTGAGGGGGCTGTGTCCCCTCACAGGTGATAGTGAGAGAGCTGTATCCCCTCAAAGGTGACAGTCAGGGGGCTTTGTCCCCTCAGAGGTGACACTGAGGGAGCTGTGTCCCCTCAGAGGTGACATTGAGGGGGCTGTGTCCCCTCAAAGGTGACAATGAGGGGGCTGTGTCCCCTCAAAGGTGACAATCAGGGGGCTGTGTCCCCTCACAGGTGACACTGAGGGGGCTGTGTCCCCTCAAAGGTGACATTGAGGGGGCTGTGTCCCCTCACAGGTGACATTGAGGGGGCTGTGTCCCCTCACAGGTGACACTGAGGGGGCTGTGTCCCCTCAAAGGTGACATTGAAGGAGGTGTGTCCCCTCAAAGATGATACTGACGGGGATGTGTCCCCTCAAATGTGACCGTGCTACCAGAGCTGTGTCCAGAAGAGGTTCTGCCTATACTGTGTGGTGGGTTGAGCTGTCCTGAGCAGCTGCCAAAGTGCGCAAAGAACACCAGAACTGATCTCCTGTTAATCCTGTGATGGCTCTTCAAAATACTCATCCAAACTGACAGAGCAGAATGGGAAGATTGAGATGGGGAGGGTTAAAAAAAAAAGAGAGTTAATTACTTCCTGCAAATCCCAAGCTCCTCATTTGCCACTGAAGATATTCAGCACTTTTCACGGCACCTTTTAGGTTTTATGTTGAAAATAGCAAAGAAATGGATTTTATAGACAAAATGGCATCTTTGGGAAACCCAGAAGTCGTATAAAGTTAGCATGAAGGACAACTCATTCACCTTTAACTCAAGTGTGCATTCTGCAACCCACTTAACATGAGTGCTGTGTGCAAATTAAGAGCTGTTTTGATACAGATGAAAAAATTACACGGATTAAATGCATCGTGTCAATGTGTGGAGAGTGTCACAGAAAGATGTGGGACCCCTTGGCCAGTGGCAGACGTGTCCTGCTAAAAACACAGCTGCATTTGGGTGAAGTACATGATGACAGGGCAGAAACGCTGAAGGAGTCAGAATTGCAGTGGGAAGAAAGGAAATGCTGTTCTTGTCTTTCATCTTCACCACTAGAACATCATTTCCATTACTTCTGCTGGGGGAAAGAAGATCTCTAAAACCTTTTGTCAATTGCTCTACAGGCCAGTGAAGGCAAATAACATAAAATCAAACTGTGCTTTGTAAAAGCTTCTTGGTACTCCACAGTGATAGGTTTTCAGACTTTTATGGAGGGCAAAAAATTGAGATTGTGGTGTGATTTTTGTTCAAGCATTTATCATTCCTTAGCCCCTTACATGCTGGCAGCTGAGCTGAGGGAAGGTTTCTCAGCTGTTTTGGTCTCATCCCCTGAGATATAACCTGGTGTTGCAGGGCAGGGCACGTTCCCACCCCTTCTTGCTTCCGTTGGATGGGCTTTGCTGGAATGCTCAGGCTAAAACAAACAGATCGGGCATCAGCAAGAATTTCTTTCAGGGTTCAGATTAGCAGCAACCTCTAAATCCTGTTTCAGGTTTGTTCACCTGAAGGATTTTGGGGAAGCATCTGCCAGGGTTTTTTATTGCAGTCAGGATTCACATGATCTGCCTTTGGAGCTCACTTTGGCTCTCAGGTGTTCTGCTGTAATCTTTTACTCAGTGCAGGACAGAATTCCTGCCCTGGTTTGTGGGGGTTTTTTGTGTTTAGAGGAACTTTGCATCGAGGAGAGGCAATGCTACGTCTATTGGAGAGGAGCAATTTTAATTGATTTGAAGTATAAAAGAGAACGAAAGATGAGCAGTGATGTTGGACATCAGGGGAAGGTTCTTCCCCCAGAGAGTGTCAGGCACAGGAAGGTGCTTGCAGGGGATGGGCACAGTCCCAAATCTGAGTTCACAGGGCACCTGGACCAGCTCAGCCCAGGGTTTAGTGTTCAGTAATCCTGCAAGGAGCAGGTAGTCTCACTTGGTGATCCTTGTTGGTCCCTTCCCACTTGAAATATTGTATGATTCTGTATATAAATAGATTGTCATTGGCTTGTTCTTGGTTTTACAGTGTTCCTGCTGCCAGAGAGAGCTCTGGGGCAAAAAAAGGAAAAAAAAAAAAATCAATGCACAGGCTGTACAGCTTCTGCATCCCCATTTTTCACACCACTGTTAGTTCTAATGTTACTTCCCTGCAGACATGACCTGAAAGCTAAAAATTTACCTAAAAATCATTTACTGCATATCATTTTTGCTAAGCTGAAAACAGTTGCTCTATAAAATTGCACAAAGCACATTATTTTAATGTATTACTTTGGCCTGATGGGTCTGGGTGAATAGATGGCTTGATCTTGAGAGCAATGTTGTCTTAAAGTGAGCAGCACTGTTTCCACAAGGTCACTGGGTTAAAATTCTTCCATGCATTTCCCATTCCAGGCTTTTTTGAAGGAGCGCTTGAGGGGTTCAGTTTGTCTGTTTGATCAAAGCAGAGGGTTGAAGGTCTGCAGATTTTAATGAAGGTCTCCTTTTTCCTTCTAAACCTTTTACTGAACACACCAAGACACAGTTTTTTTGCTCTGTGTTTTCTTAAAAATTAGTTACTGCCCCATAGGAAATGCTTAAATGGGTATTCTGCATGACATTTTCCTTATATATGTAAAATCATTTTATTTTGTCTGAATTATCATCTCAGTTTACTTTGTTATTCCTAAGGGTTATCAGATGATCATTAAATCTTGATTTTCTGTCAGGAAGAATTAATAATCTTGACTTCTGAATGAATTTAGAAGCAATAGGGGATTGGAGTCAAATATTTGAATACCATTTCAGTGTTAAATCAGTTATTCATATTTCAACTTAGGCTTACTGGTAGATAAAAAATAAATTCAATTCATAAATCCTCTTTTGCATTTGAATATTTTATTTTTTTTCACCCCCACAGCTGGTGAGGATTGCTGCTTGAGTGTCCTGTGTTTAGAACATACTCTCATACACATTCCAGAATAGAATTTATATAGCCTTGTGCATGCATCATATATAATACTGTATTAAAAATCAGCTGTGTAGAAGAAAATAAGAGTTGGTTTCTGGGTGAATTGGTCAACTTTAAGATAAGTAAAGCTCAAGTTAAAGTTAAGTCTTAGATATTGTAGCACTGCCTCACGAAGAACTGCTCCTTGTGAGTCTGTGCTGCTGGTTATTCTCTCTTTGGTGATTACTTTAAATGGCTGTGCTTTTATTAATGAGTTATTGTTTCACTCCTCAATCACAGGGGCCTCTGAAAGAAAAATCAATGAAGCTGCAAACATCTCAGAGGTGTTTGTGGTCTGTTCCTGGGTTTGTATTTCTGGGCTGAGTGCCTACAGAGCCACATTGTCCCACACCTTTCATTCTGGGACAGGACTGGCTGCTCTGGTGGGCACAGAATATTCACCCACCACCTGGCCTGGCTTTGTATTTACCAGATATAGGAGGTCACTTCATTCTCTGCTTTCCCGAGTCTGTTTTTATTTAACTTAACTGTGCTGCTGCACAGCATTTAATGTCTTCTCCAACGCTCTATGAAAAGGTTTTTCTCAGCTCTGGTATTCCCAATTAATTATTTCTTTGGCTAGTTTTTCCTACTGTGACAGATTTCTGATCAGCTCTTCTAAATGCCATGGATTTCTCCCATATATATATTTGTGTACATCTATGCACACATCAGCAGTGTACGTATACTCCACATATTATGGACGTGTTTATAGCTTCAGGCTTGGAGTCTTTACAGTATTTTGAACCCATATGTCATCCCGTCTGTCCTTTGAAAATAAATCAAATTTCTTGCCTGTATTTTGTTCTTCCTTCTGTGTTTAGCCTGAGCTTGAGGACACAATATTCAACTCTCAGTGGTTTTCAGAATCTCAATCATGTTTTAGTTTGTGTAGTCCAGCTTCAAAAAGCCATGAATTAAAAGCAAAGATGTGTTGTGAATTCAGTCTGAATAAGTATTTTAAATTCTAGATCAAATGACATTGTTTAATTAATTAATAAATAAAGTGTCAATGAATCCTTTTGTGGATAACAAGCAGGTTTACTTAGAAGCTACAGGAAAATACTTAGTCAGAAGGTCAAAATCAGTCTGGTTTGCTATCATGAAAGCTAGTTTATCTTATTCTGTTTTCCTGTTGATTATACAAAGTCCTTCTATAAAAATTAATGTTTATACTTGCTAGAATAAGAGCTGTTTTTAATAATGCTTTGCTGATTTATAGGCTTTTTTCCTATTTTATCTCTAAGACAAAGATCCTACCTGAACAAAGGCTTCCTTGACAGATGCAATTTTCAGTGGTGGCTGAAAGTTATTCCACAACTCCAGAGAAAAGATGATTAGGACAATTTATACCAACTAGTTTATTCTTTCCTTGAAGTTGCCCTGTAATTTATTTTGCTTCCAATTTTAGCATATGTCGTAAAAAGCAAAGCTAAAGTTGCTTGTGCTTTATGTTTTCAGACCACGCACACTTGAGAGACATCTGTCAATCAGTCCAGTCCCTGCAGATCCCATCTTTGCTATAATAAGGCCACAAAAAGTAACAAAACAACACAAAAAAAGCCACCACATCACGAAGCAGTCTGATGGGCTTTTTTTTCCCTTTCGTTTCTTTTAACTTCTGAATTTCCTTCTGTTTTCCGTGCTGACTTTTCTCAGTTACATGTCGTTTTCCTCTCATGCACACATTCACAAATCAGTGACATCTCAAGAATTTGTCAAAACTTGCTGCTTTTCTTGGAATGTCCTTACTTGCTGTTATAGAGCAGATTCTGTCAGCCTTGCGCTTCTTTGGTGAAATCCATCAGCAATCTAATTAATCAAATTAAGCAAGGATAACTAAGTTTTCCCAGTCTTCCACTTTCCTTCCCCCTCCTTCCCCACCCTTGCCCAGCTTCCTCCCTGGGTGTTCTGAACGTGGCAGGAGATGATCTTGGCAGCTGATTTAGGGTTCTATAAACCTGATTACGGCCGTTGTAGTTGTGAAAATAGTATTAATAATATTTCACAACTATTAAATTCTGGACCATTACTGGTAGTTTGGGGAATCCTAGTTCTACCATATCTTCTGAGTCCTCAGACAGGGGTGAAGATCCCCTATCTAAAACTTTGGCTTATTTTTTCAATATATTCTGTAGCCTGCGGGCATATGTTGACTATTTTAAGAATGAAGCTAAATAATAGATGTTAATTTATTTTAATTTTGTACAGTTATTTATGAAGAAGTCTCACTGAAGAGTTCTGGCTTAAGCTTTGAACAGATTAGAAATGATAAATTGGCCAAAAAAAAGAGCCCTTTCCTTTTTGAAAAATGTCACTGAAACCGGAGCCTTGGCATTTAGAACTGCAAAGAGCGTGGATGTAAATACTGATGACAAGCCCGAAATAACTAATGTTAATACTTATTATTTCTGAATCCCTGCCATGTGCTTGCCAAGAGCCCGTGAGCTGATGGGGTGTGAGAAATGTTGGAAAGGGCTTTTGGGGTTCATCTGCTCGGAGCAGGATGAGCTCCACCCTGGTGGAGTCAGCTGGGACATGTCAGAGCAGCTCCTGCAAACCTGCCCAGCCCTGCATTTCTTGGGTAGAACAGGGGTGGGTTTGTGTTTTTTTTGCTAAACTGAAGCTGCAGGTTTGGGCTGCTGGCTCTTGTTTTACCTCCTGGCTGTGCCCAAGGTTTGGCTCAGGTTTCGTGATTCACCTTCAGGTAGCTGAAGGTGTTGTTAGATCCTTTCCCTGCTCTCCTCTTGACAAGAGCCAACAAGACCAAGTCCTTCAACCTCTTTGTAGTCCACAGGAGCAGTCTCCAGGTCACCTGGAAAAAAAAAAAAAAAAAAAAAAAAAAAAAGGCAGGACTAAATATCTTAAGAGACTGAATTTTCTTCCTTTCTTACAGACAGAGCCTGTATGACCTGAATTAATTTGGGGGTTTTGTATGGAAAGTAGATTTTGAGGAGGCAGGGGATTGGAGACATAAGAATCAATGATTTTTGTGAATTATCTGAATATGGGCAATATTAGTATTATAGATTAAATATAAATTCTTTAGGATAAGAGTTAATGTCTGGTTCCATCAGTTGTCAATTACAGGCAGGGAGCTTTTTAATTTCATAAAGCCAGGCTGGATGATTAAGCCATTTTCGGGGAGAAAGAAGGAAAGACAGCTTAACTTGTGGCTAAACTACAAGGATTAGACCCAGCATATCCAGGCCTAAGTGGTGTGCTTAAATGCTGACTCTGTATTTGACCTGGGATTTTTTAAAGATGCTTAGTGAGATTTTCAGCACCACTGAGATGTACAGGAATAATTCTGCCAGACATCTATCACTGGGAGAGAGGGAGGGGAGTGAAAAACCCTGGTGCTCTTATCCATTCTCATGTGCCACGGTGGAAACAGGGGTGGAAATAACATTGCTACTTCTTGTCAGGGGTTGGCTTTGGGAATTTTTGGGTGGTGCAGAGATCATGCTGCTTTGCTTGGATAATTTAGACAAGATTTGAGCTTTTGGAAGGATCCCTGCTATTTCAGAACAACCTTCTCTCAGCATTGGTTCTTCCTTTCCATCCAGTACCACACTCAGTCTGTTTCTCCATTCATCTCTTCCATAAATTCCCCTTTCTTTCCTGCAGTGGCTGGATTGTTGTAAAACAGCTTGGGGAAAATCAGATTGTACCTGTGGATTTAACTGCTCTGTAAGTTAGCTGTTAAGCTAGCTGATGTTTTATTTACAAAAATAAGAGTGCTCTGCATTCCTTACAGGCTTGTATTATTGGGACTTGGTGGGATGTAAATTATTTTTCTCAGTGCCAAATTGGTGTGAAGACCCTCCCTTTTTATTTTTTTTTTCTTTTTTAGAAACCTGAGGGGCTGTTGGTGACACAATTTAATATGCAAAACAGTCTTCTCTCTGTCATGAATCTTACCAGATAGCTCTTGGCAAACTGCAGTTAGGATAAATCTGTTAAATATCCCCACTCACACACAAAAATCATGAACCCTCATGGTTACTGTTGCCTTGCTTTGTTTTTTGCAAGAATGCTGAAACTTTATATCACATTTCCTTATTACTCCCCAAAGAGGTGGACACTTAGCAGCAGACTGAAGCTTTTGTACTTCATCTTGTGAAGCAGAAATAAATCACTGGAAGTAAAATTATTTGAAAAAATCATTTGATTATGAGCAAGCTCAGAGGAAGTTGAGAAAAAATAACTCAGAAGTGTACAAAGTCAAATTAATCTGTAAATGTACATAGATATTTCATAATAAAACATTGCCTTATCCAAGTTGAGAGATTTGGTGGTGGCAAATGAGAATGGAACATCCAAGAAAAAGTGAAAATTATGTCAGTGCTTAAAAATCTTCCTAAGGAGGAAGAATTAATATCTTGTGTAATAATGTATTTTCAGAAAATCTAGAATGTGCTGGAGCCGTATTTCTCTATATAATTACACTAAACCTGACTTCTCTGTTTGCAAAATGCTTCAGGAGAAGTGCTGAAAATGGTTCAATATTACATTTCATTGCTTATAAAAGCAAGAGTTCTGGTTCTCATTTAGTCAGTTTATCAGAACTCCAATTAATACTATTTTTATTGGGTTTGAAAACATTTTAGAACTTTATCTTTCTACTCAGATTTTAGATGGCAAAGATTTTTGAAGTGCTCTGAGAGTGAGTTTAAAATGCTAAGATTTACTAAATTTATTAGTGTCTTAAGTGTTGCCTTTAAACTGTAAAACCATAGTTGTTTTCAGCTGCTAATCAATGTTCAAAGACCCATATGTAACCAGGAATAGAGTGATAACCATTTTGACTGAGTTAGCAAAGCTTGTGAATTTCCAGACATTATACAACTAATCATTACCTATGTCAAAGAAAAATCAGAAATCCTGGATATCAGCTATTTATCATTTTTCCAGTGAAACTTTGCCTGTCAAAAGGTATAAGTTGGTGCTCCTCTATAATAATACACTTATGTGCACATATATAAACTTATTTTAAATTATACAGAGCATTTTTATTTAACTTCTGGAAGGTTCCTTCTGTGCCCAGGTTTGTTCATGTGCGTGAGAATGCAGCAGAAAAGGGATGATCTTTTTAAAGAGAGAAGGTTCATAGACCTTCCAGCCTGATGCAGATTTTTTAAAGGCACCCTGCTGTACTTTTCCTGTTCAAACTCTTGAATCATTCCCTATTTTAAGGATCTGCTATGCCCTGAAGGTGTTGTGACATTTTCTAATCCTTCCTGCTGGACTTTGCAGATATTGAGGCTCTCTCATGCTGGGCTGGACTTGAAGTGCATAAGGCTTGGGTTTGAATAAGAACTCAAAACAAACCAAATAAATCAAATTGCAGTTAGCACCTTGACTCTTTTACTGGTATTCCAAGAGTATTTAACTGTGTTCTTGTAAAAATAAATAAATAAAATTAAAAGGCATCTGAAAATACTTTGCATACTTAAGAGTATTTATCTTCCTTGGATTTTTCCCTTCTGGACTGAGATATCATTTCCAGCCCTTTGCAAGCATGCTGCTTTATGAAATAGTTATTTGCCTTAAACTGAGTCAGTAGAACTCTTGGAATATAAGTAGCTAGATTTGCATAGTTTATGGAAAAAAAAAATCTCTGTAACAAACTTTGTAGTAAACCTTTTGAAAATGTTTCATCTACAGCTTGCTTTGCTGCTGCTGCTGAGTAGGAAATTCCAAAGTCACAGATGTGAATTTCATAGAATTAAAACAACCCCATATTTTAAAAAGTTCCCATCCTCACAAAAAAGTCTCTAGAGATGGTTTTCTGTATCCAAAGCCTAGAAAACTTGCAAGTCAAGTTTTTAAGCTGAAATACAAGCTCTCTTTTATTTACCATTTCAGCTTTTTGCTATTTTCTGTTGAAATATTAGGTTGGAAAATTGGAGGAGTTTGCTGATTTCTTTTGGTTTTTTTTTTTTTTTTTCATTCATGATAAGCAGCTGATGAAGCACTTTTAAGAACATCAAAAATGTCTTCTTTTTTTTTCTGAAAGTTTATATAATTGTTTTCTTGAGTATCCAATACAAAAGATGTACTTGGACAGCAGCAGGAATTATCATCAAAGTGCAGCAAAGACTCAGCCCTGTTTTACAGAAAACTCTGTCTAGAACATCTATTTAAAGAGGCTACAAACAAAAAAAAAAGGTAACAAGTCCTTTGATCAAACGTTTAATTCAACAAAATGGGCTTTTCTGGTGCACAATGGACAAGCTGCTCTTGGTTTCCATTGATTTGGCTTTAAAAGCAAACAGAATCCCTTGGCTTTGGGAGCTGTGAGAAAGCCCAAGGAGGGGGTGGGTGATGGTTAAAAGGCCACCGTGCCCAGTGAATCACAAATAGGTGTAAACTGTGAACACACTGACTTTGTTATTTCTGAAGATGAAACTAGTTCAAGCGTGAAAAAATATTCCCTCGGATGAAATAGAAGGAGCTTGTAGTTAAAAGTGTTTATATACAGCAAAACATGATTCTAAAGGACATTACCAGCTTAGGGCAAAGAATAGCTGATGGATTAATGTGATTTTAGTGGCACTAAGGATGTATTTTCCTAATCATTTTATCCAGCAGCAAAATTTGTGTAAGTTCCTACTCTCTCCCACCCCAGAGAGAAACCCCTGACTGTTTTCTTTCACCCAAATTCATAATTGCCTTGTCTGTATGGTAAAACCAGTTTTGGAGTGGTGCTGTAAATGAGATCTCTAAATGGGAACAAAACTAGAAAGAAAATGCTGTTTGTTTTGTGGCACAAAACATTCTTTTCAAGTCTAAAGGCATTGAAGAGGTGATGGGAGATCCTGAAGCCTCTTCCACGTGAGAGTGCAAAAGATCACCCAGCAATCCTCATCCTGATTAGCCAGGCAGGCCCTCTGTGTACAGGAGATGCTGAAGGCCAGGATTTGTCCCAAATTGCTCATTTTTCTGCACTCTCAGTGGTCTGTTCTGAGCCTGCTCTGCTCCCCCAGACACAGCCAAGCTTCCCTTGCCTCATCCTTCAGTCTCACTTCAGCCTGGAGAGGGGTGAAGAACAACTTCAGTAGCAATCTCTTCCTGAGTATCTGGGTGTGAGGTGTTGCTGCTGCTTCCCCTGCAGCCCAGGTGAATGTGAATATATTTCTTCCATCTTTACACTCCCTCGTGCTCTGGGAGCTGAGGGAGGGGTCTGGTTCAGTCCCACTGCATCTGCAGAGAGAAAAACAGTCTGACTCGTGGTTGTTCAGGGTTTGGGGCAGCACAGAAAATATCCCTCCTCAGGTATTTGTAAACAGGTGATAAATATCTGAATGTTACAATATTATTTTATCAATAATATCAAATAATAATAATACCAAATGTCAATAATATCAAATAAAGTATCAAAAATATTTATCAAGATAAACATTTTGAGCTATTTAGGGGCACCTCTCCCAGCATGAACTGCTTCTACACTTTTTTTCTTTATTATGAACATAAAGGGTCAAATTCTGCTTTGTGTGAGCACAGGGTTCTCACACTGAATCATAATGGAGTTGTCCATGCTCAGCCAAGAAAGAAATTAGACTCCTAAGTTCTCAAAAGTTATTATATTTTACCTCAGAGCCTGCCATGTATAGACTAAATTACTTTCTTGTATGAATTATTTTAATAAGCAACAGTTTCACATTCACATAACCTGCACATGCAAATAATACAGATTAAAAGTCACTTTCAGGATCGAGTTATTCTGAGCTGAGGGGTGCAGAGAGGTAACAGGTGGTGGTGAGATCATCCTGCCAAGCTGGAGCAGGAGCTTTTCTTTCATGTTGTGTGGTAAAATGCAGATGGGCACAAAAAACCATGGCCTCTGCCAGCCAAGTCATACAGCAGTGATGTAGTTTTAAGTTTTCTCATAGCATATTCAACTCCGCTTAAATATTGCAAAATGCTGAATTGTAAATGTTAACCTAGCCATTAATAAAAAATGCTGATATTTTATTTAATCAAAAAGAAATAATTACGGATATTCTGCCTTTATTGTATTATTTAAAATATTTCACTTTACATGTAGGCTACAAGTCATTGCAGAGTGGGTTTTTTATATATATATTTATATAGAGAGAATTTTTTTCATAAAAAATAAAAAGTGCATAAAAAATACAGAAGACTGATTTTTGCAGGCTACAAGGAATATTGCCATTGTCTGGGTATAGAGAAAAATCAGTTTACATGAACCAGTAGGAAATACCTGCTTTTCAGGAGTGTTACCCAGCTCCTGTTTTGAAAGAATTTCCTTTGGAGCAAAGAGAGCTTTGCGTTTTCTCACTGTCTTTGAGCTCTTTGCTTTCCTGTTGTGTGCAGGGAGATGTAGCTGCAGTGTTGGAGCTGCTGGCGGAGGAAGCTGCAGTGCACATTGGGGTGATCCCAGCCAGGCAAACCTGCTCACGATGCCTTGGAGTGGTTCCCTGGAACAGAGGCTGGAGCCTGTAATAAATGCCTATATTTATTCTCTTAACAAGGTTAAGAGGAGAAAGTGGGTTATTTATTGAAGGCTTTCAACAGGCACACCTTGGGCAGTCAGAGCCTCCCAGAGGCTGCACCCAAGGTGGGCAAAAAGTCACAAGTTTTTCAGGCAATTATAAGTTTGGTCCATTTACATATCAGGGGTTAATTCTCCAGTTACAGGTCCAGGTAATGAAGTCATTTACCCCCAGTTTGCTCCCCCTCAAATTCACTTTTGTTTATACTTTTGGGGCTTGGGGCTGTAGGGTATCCTTGGATCTCAGGCCCAGAGGGATTGTTCTGCCTGACCAACATGTGAAGACAGTTAACTACACTTTATATGGAGTTCAGAGTTATCCCCTAGTGCAGCACAGGATTTGAAAATATAAAAGCTGAAATCCTAAGGCATCACCCTTGCGCCACTCTTCAGTAAAATATTGTAGGGAATGGCTGGCAAGCTTCCCCTTTGACTTTCATCTGTCAGCTTTTGATTGTGACTTTGGGAAGGGATTGGTATTGACTTCCATCAGGCAGTTTGGAAGAGGAGGTGAGGAGCCTTCTCCCCTGCCTTTGTGCCTTTTGTCAGGTCGAATCCTTGTGTCTGAGGCGCCGAGTGAGGGCTGACGTCAGGCAGCGCCCTCAGCACAAGCTGGTGCTGCTCTCCCGCGAGCTCCCTCTTCCCTAAAAGTCTCAGATTGGATGGGGAGGTGATGGCAATGTGGCTGGACAGGAACAGGCTCAGTGCAGGCTCAGCAGCCCTTGCACCTCGTTAGTGAGAGCAGCGCGGGGCAGGGTGTCAGCCTGATTCCTTTAAGGACAGATGCAGTGGGATGAGGGATGTGAACTCGGGGGCTCCCTGTGCACTTTGAGTTCAGAACCTATTACTGTCTGTACTCCTTGTCCTGGTTTGTAACCTTACAGTCACCTGGCTTTCAAAGCAAGTACAGATTGTAGGAGTGGAAGTGTTAATAGGGGAGCTGGGAATAGGACGTTTTAAATTACATTATTGATGAAGAATATAGCGTATTAGCACCAGGCAGATCTGTTTAAAATGTGAATACATGTTTTTTTGCAGTGTCACACACTTCTCCTTAGCAGAGAAATAGTAGGGACAATTAAAACAGGGAAACACAGCTTTCACAGCAGCAAACCTGTCCTCTCTGACATGAAGTGTTTTTGAGTAGAAGCTCTACTTTTACTTTTGGACAACTACTAAAAGTGTGTGTGTGTAGTAATGAAAGAAGAATCACAATCCCTGTGTTTTGAGATAGAGATTCTTTCAGTGCTGATGTAGACAGTTAATTTACTCTCTGAAACTTGTTTCACCCTTCTGATTCATAAGCTAAATCTTTTCTCTATGCAGGAGAGGTTACAAATGAGAGGTTCAAGGGAAAAATATCTGAAAAAATGTATTTTTATTGCCAAGGATCTCTCTTTTTCTTTGTTACTATTACTTAGTCCTGACCTTGCTGGATTTGACCCATCATCTCACGTGTCTGATTCTTTTCTTTGAGCTGTTTTATGAAGTACTTTCGTTTGTCTCATTTGGCTTAAAACAAATCAAACGTTCATGTCCTAAATGTTTCACTAGTCAGAATAATTAAGTTGATCAGGTCTGGGAGCATTGGAAGGAAAATAATAGGGTCATTGAAGCATTCAGGCTCTAATGGGAACCTGAGTTCATTCGGATATCAAATCTAGTAATTGCTTTACACCTGTACACACACTCCCAGTGAGCGAGTTCACATGAACTGTTCAGTGCTTTCAATACTGTTTCAAGGGAATATTAGTTCTGTTTTCAAAACACTAAGTTGCTTGGACTTTTTTCGACTTTGCTCTTGTTTTTATGTATCAGTTGTAGCTTAGCTGATTGCTTATCTTGATGCACAGGGAAGTATTTTCACATGACAATCTCTTATTAAAAGTGGGATATGATTAATGTATTGCAAATCAGATTTAATAGCAATCAGAAAAGGAAGAAGACTGTCAGCTGAGTTTCACTGCTATCAAACAATTTATTAGCCAATTTAAATGCACTGTATACAATTTAACAGTATTCAAAGGCTGAAACTGAGCCTATATGTGATTATGTGTACAGCACAGCAGAGGGATTGTAGGGATATTCATAGCCATGATTGCTCCTTGAAAAAGGCAATTTCAGAAGAATGAGGTAAAAATCAGTATTACTTTGTGAGATTTTATGGGAAATGAAGCAATAATTATAACTCCTCAGTTTGACTAAATCCTATGATAAATCTCCATGAATGCTGGTGGTACAGGCTGTCACAAAAATTCAAGAAAATTTTATCACAATCAGGAATAAAAAAATACTGCCTAGGAAAATGACAGCTATTCATAGCAGGTTTCAGTAAATTCCAGCCTCAAATGCTGGTCACAGTGCTGCTTGTTATTGGAGGGGATTTGAACTGATGCAATCGTTCCTCTTCATCTTCTTTTTATTTTCCCACCTTTATGAGTTTACCTCTCTCAGCTGAGAATTCCAGCTGAAAAAGAAATGGAAAATGGCTGTATATGTGCCTGCATTGTACCAACATGAAGGCCTATTTTTCTCTGTAATTTTAAAGGCCAATTACCCTTGGAGGAAAGGAGAAAAATAGATTGATTTGTCTTGTAACCCCCGAGGCAGGCATGTGTTGTCTCCTGCTAAGGCTTTTCCAGTGCAACTCTTGTGGAAGAGCTTTCACTGCACATCCCAAGTGGTGCTATTAACAAAGAAAGCAAAGGCAAATTAAAATATTAAATAGATCATGTAAAGGTTTAAGGAATCTTATCTTATTGGGCCAATTCTTTCTTTGTTTTTGGGGGTTGTTTGGAAATCTTAAGGCCCCGGAGTAAGCAATAGTGAAATTTCCTTTAAACTGATTACTTGAAAATAGGGTTTACAAATCCATTTTTCATCCTACAAATATGAAGCTTCAGCTCTAAATAGGGTAAGTATTTATTTCTTTATTGGAATGATGATACAGATGGCCAATATCCTCAGTCTGGGTTGCAGAAGTGTGACTTTTGTTGTGCTGCCACGCTGTATTGGCTGTGGTCACAGCTGGATTGCGCTGAGCTGGTAAATGTCATCACACATGCCATTTAGCATTAAAACTTCCCACATTATTCCATTTTAAAGCATTTTTGTGTCTAACACACAGGACACAAATAAATGGGTTTTCTACTGATGTTCTGCATTTTCCTACAACTCAAAGGCTGCAATTAACAGTGCCCAGCAAGCTGGGTCTGAGTGGCAGCACAAAGATTAGACGTGGCTTTGTTCCCTTTTAATCTGAGTAAAACTCTTTTGTGGCAGGGCTTAAATTCTTTAACTCTCTGTATTTTAGACCTGCTTCTGTAGTACAGCGCTGCTGGGTATTAACAAATTTATTTAGCAAGTTAAAGAGGATCCAAAGAGCTACATATCTTCTCCGTGAGAAATCGTTCACACGGCATAGTCTGGAAACCTTAAAATGGAGGTGCTGTGTGTTACCTAAATGACTTAACAGCTTTGAAGGCACTATTTTTGAACAGAACACGACACTCCTGACTCCTGCAGATAGCTCAGAAGATGTGTTTCTGCTTTTTTCCAGAGGAGGAACCATTCAGCCTTCGGAGACAACCTTTTAAGTGCTGCAGTTCTCCTTAGTGCTTTTCCGTCCTCCTTATTTCTTCTTAAACCTTTTCTTCCTCCTCAGCGCCTTACAGATCAATATATTTGTAAACATCCCAGTAACCAGGAACATATTTTTAACAAATTATGTCTTTATAATTAATGAGTTCAGCTGTGCTATCTTGATTTTGGAGTCTTAAAAAAAACCAAAACAACAAACAAAAGCAAACACCAAAAACCTTTTGCCTTTTTTTTTGGCCTAAGGGTAAGTTTCTGTTTCTCATTCATAACATTTATAAACCCAGGTTATCACTCAGTTTTCACATGGAAGTCTTGACCTAAACCAAAATAAACCAGGATTTATAGAATTTGACCTTACAGCTCCAGGGTTTGCTTGAAATCTCGATGTTTTCTTTGAAACTGATGCTAAAATAACCTTTTTAGCTGGCATTTAACTTTGATTGTCAAGAATTTGAGATTCTGTTTAGCAAAAAAAAAAAAGAAAAAAGAGCTGCAAACAGGAATGTTGGATCACTTGATGTGTTCTCATTTTTGCTTACAAAAATATCAAATCTAAGTGAATGTCAGATGCCCCAGTGTGATGGTGATAAAGGGTCGAGCTCAGATTTTGCCAGGCATGCTTAGCTTGAAATAAGAGTGGTTTAAATACTTAAAGATTAATAGGAAATATATTAACTGTACAGTCTCCCTTAACCCAGTTAGAAGGGTGTTTTATTTGCTTGTTTCATCTCTTGGCAATGAGGATCTTTTGAAAAGAGCTATTTCAGAGCCTTTTCTGCAGTGTTATTTCGGCTGTATTTCTCCCATAACTGATTTTTACCTTATTGCTATTTTTTTTCTCTATAGGCCATACATTCTGAAAGATCAATTTGAAATCAAATCTCACAGAGATGGGCTGAATCTTAACAGAATTGAGGTTAGGAGAGCCATTTTCTCTCAAGAGGGGTTTTGCTCCAGACAGCGACAGCAGTTTTGATGCTCTTAATTTCCTTTCCTGGCTCTTTTCTCAGTTGGGATCTCCAATAATGTCAGAGGGACAGGCCAGGCAGTACCACAGGCAGTGTTCAGCTGCTAAAGAGGAGGAGGGTATGGATGGACTTCCCTGCTGGTTTACTCTGGATCAGTTCTGCTTTTGCCTCAGGTTCTGTCAATTCCATTTCCCAAAAAAATTTACCTTTCATTGTGGGGAAGTTAAAGGTGATGAAGGTGCCTGCAGTCTATAAAGGAAAATAACATTAATAAAATAATAATAATAATAATAAATTAAACATCATCATCATCATCATCATCATCATCATCATCATCATCATCATCATCATTATTATTATTATTATTATTATTATTATTATTATTATTATTATTTGGGGTTGTTCCTTCAAGCAGTTGGAAATGTGCTGTTACAGCAAATGATAAGTTGGCTCCAGTTTTCCCTGTGCTTGGGTAGCTCAAGGAGAAAACTGGAGGCTGCCCAGTCTCAACTGAATTGAATTTAACCTAATGGTCACAATTTTAATCAGTGACACTTGAAAATGTTTAGTTATCCTGGTCAGAAAAAAGGGATACTGGTAAAACGAAATTCAGGTTTTCACCTTTTTCTATAGAGTAAATGCCAGTGTCATCATTATTACAGATGAAGTGTTTGATCCTTGGAATCCATCTGTTGTGAGACTTGATCCATTTAAAACCTACTCAAACGAGTAGTTTCCTCATTTTTTCTGTAACCATTCCACACCTGTAGGAAATTGTCTCGCTGTTCTGACTCTTCTCTCTGTTTTACTTCCTGCAGTACTTGGGACTTCATGGGTGTTTTTCCTTTGGTTGCTCATGAAAACAAGATGTGTTTCAGTAGGATTTCCTAGTGAACAAGATTTTACGTGAATGAAGAAATAAATGTTTGATGTAAAGGCTTTCATTGATTCCCAAAGGCACGGGCCGTACAAATTCCCTTACAGCACGCATTTCTGTCTCTTTTGCATAGTCAAAACTGTTTCAAAAAGATGAAATTTTAAATATTTTATTAACTGCTGAGAGTTCTACCTTCTTGCTGTGATCATTTTCAAGGCAAGTCAAACCAGTACCTCCTTTCTCTGAGCATTAAACAGCTTTTATTATTATTGTCAGCTGTGGAAAGGTCAATTCTTTCACCTTGGGGAGGTGATTTAGGAGGGGAAGAAGGAGTCAAATAAGCTACCAAGCCCAAGGTAGCAGTCTGTAACACATTTATAATTTTAATATCAGGGCTGAGAGATAATGATTCAAGAGAACTTTTTTTTTTCTTGTTGCAGAATAATGCAAATTCCAATCAGGTACCTTTGAGGTATGGTTTTATAGACTCTGTCTTTCCCATTATCAGGTATCTCAGTGTCATGACCAGTCCACTGGACTGCACAGCATCAATATTATTACTAGCATTGATTGCTCATAAAAAATAGGGTTTATAATTAGGAGAGCATAAAGTTACTACCTGGAAGAGTGGATAAGGAGAAAATGAAATGAAAAAGTCACTTAATCTTAGTACTGCAGTTCTGCAAAGTACCATTTATTTTTCTCCTCATATAACTGAGTTCTGTGTTGATAACAAGCTACTGAGTTAATAAATCTGTGGCAGCTATTGAGACTTCTCTTTTAATAACAGAGCTAATGAAGGAGCATTAAGGAAAGGAAAAATAGATTTTGCAGGGCTTATTCCCATCTCGGTACTATGCTGAGTGCAAGAAGACTTGAGCAAGGCATTGTTTTTATAGCAAAATCCATCTGTTTTTTGCATGGTCACCATTGCATTCTGGGGTTATGTGTACTAAAAAGGAACTGCTGATTTGATTCCTCAACATTTAATTTTATACTTACTTCATTTTCATTTGATCCAGCTAGCTGAAAGATGAAGAGTATTTTGTGATATAAAAATCTGCTTTGTTTCCCGTTTTAATCCTTCACTGCTCCGAGTAAGATCCTTTCAGCAGACTGAGAGGCCACTTTTAAGGTTGTGTGTTCACTTCTGAGATAGATTATAATGTCTGTAATGGGAGCAGAGTGGGTGTGCCCTGCTTTTAAAAGGAACGGACTCCGAAGATTAAAGTGGGAAATAAAATTCTCTTCCCTCTAGGTAGGGTTACCAGTTACTGCCTGGTGCATACAGAACCTATGATCATGTTTTCTAGTCATGTTTGCATGTTTTCCAGGTTCACCTGAGCCTTTGAGCAATGATCTTTTATTTCATTTCAACTGCTTTTGTCTTACTCTTATTCTCCCTCTCCATGCCCCCATAGTAAAAGGAAATAGTTTTCCCATTTATTGATGTTATAGTTAATTTTATGCCAGAGTAGTCAGTCATGTTTATGGGTCAGACTTGCTTTGTGTTGTATTCAATACAGTCTGTTACATAAAAAAGGTGAATACAGATGTTGGAGATAACTGAATGTGCATGTGGAAAGTGATAGAAATTTAATGATTTTTCAAAATTCTTGCTCAAGTAACTGAAATGCCAGGCCAATCCAGTTTCATGTCTGATATCAAACCCTTTGTTTTAACTTAACACATATGTATTAAGAAACTACTTCATTATTACATGAAGAAGGAAATTCTAGGGTTTTTATCATTTTGCTATGTTTAAAAAGTGTTTTCCTAAAGTTCTGGCCCAGCTTTGCAATTACAGGAGGCGCTGAGCTGTCACTTGCAGAAAAAACAGAAATAAAAACTGAAAGGAGCAAAAAAAAAAAAAAATTAAAATAAATCAACAGTTCTGAGATTCTCTTAATCTATTTTTAACCTGTGGAGTTGATGGGCTTGAAACGAGTCTTGAAGGCACTTGAAGGCCACCGAGAGCAGGTATCACTCCACTCTTTGCTCTTGGAGGAGCAGCAGCGCATTGGAGTTGATGACTTCCCTTCCTTTGTGCTTTAATTGCCGGCGCTTAGTGACACAGCAACCAGCGGAGAGATTTATTCCCGTGCAAAACAGATTGACTTAGGGTAATTTGAATACTTTATGCATGGCTGGATTCATTAGGAAAAGGAGGCAAGGCAGAACTATAAAAAGAACTAATAATCTTGCTAAAGGAGCCGTTAATTCCCCGTAGCATTGGGGACACTTCCACTGAGCAGGGGAAAGAGAGGCTGATTTTGCAGTCTCCACGGGCAGCCTCTGTTCTCTGTCCAGAAACAGATCACAGAGATGACTTTCTTTGTCTTCTTGAATTGCCTGGCCCATTTCTGGCTTTGCTGGGTTGGAGCAGTGGCTGAGGTTGGAGGGGACCTCTGGAGGTCACCTTGGCCACCCGCTGTGCCCAGCCTGGTTCCCTGGAGTTTGTCCAGGACTGGGATGGAATATCTCTGAGGATGGAGACTGCAGCACCTCCTGGGGCAGTGCCCGGAGCCCTGCAGAGTCAGGAGGAGTTTCCTGCTGGTCACAGTCGTGTCCTGCGTTGTGCCTGTTGCCAGCTGGACACCACAGGGCAGAGCCTGGCTGCAGCCTCTTGGCACCATCCCTGCAGGTGTTCACAGCCACTGCTGGATCCCAGCTCTCTCCGTGCTCCAGCCTTGCCCCTGGCACTCAAATTTAGCCAAAAAACAGCTCACAGACCGTGTTTGTACCCCCAGACGTGGCCTGAGCTCTGCGCCCAGCCCTCAGCACGGCACTGCCAGGTGGGCTGGTAGGCATGGGGAGCTGAATCTTTGGGAAAAGCTGAGGAAACCTGAGTGCCTGCAGTGTGCCTGGCAGGTGTTTTGCTTGGGAAGTGACTCTGATGCCTTGGGATTTTAGCTTTTCTATTTTCCATGTATTTGTCACCCTGCAGTTCTTTAGTGCAGAACTCCAAACCCCACACCCAGGGTCAGCTGCTGCTTCCCCACTTTGGTCAGACACAACAATTCCTCTGCAGGCCTGGGACTCAAGGACACCTCACTGCCTCAGGCCCCAGAGATGGAAACAAAAGTGAGTTGGGGGCAGCAAACTGGGGGTAAATGGCTTCATTACCTGAAGCTGGAATTGGGAGATGAACCCCCAATGTGCACATGGACCAAACTGACCAAAGTGTGAACCCCTGACCCTTTGTCCATTTTGGGTGCAGCCCCTGGGGGGCTTTGTCTGCCCTAAATGCACCTGAAGGCCCTTCAATAAATAGAAATAAACTGCTTTTTATTCCCTTAACTCTGTCTGGCCTCTGTTTTTAGGTAGCCCCAAAAGGCATCAACTTCATTATGATATTCCAGCCCTGTGTAAAAGCCCCAGCCCTCTTTTGGGACATCCTGGTGCTGCAGCAGTGTAGGGATGGAAGTGATGCAGAGCAGCACCTGAATGGGACATGAGAGAAAAGGTCAAAAGGAAGCAGCCACCAAAAAAAAAAAATTGCATGGCAGGAACTCATTGTCAAAAAGAAAGATGCAAACCTGCAGAACACTAAGTGGGGGTTAATCTTCTGCCCCTTTTTGAGTGTGTGTGTATTCATGGCTTTAAAATTTTATTGTAAAGGCATTTAGGAGTGTGGCTGGTACTTGGTGATTGTTTTCCTGTGATAGAGACGTATTTAATATTCATTGCAATAATTACTGTGTAATATTTTATACTAAAAGTTGTTCACGTTGCACCATCAGGAAATGCTTAGGAAGTGGCTGATTTAACTGTTCTATTTTTAACTCTGTACCAAATTACAGTGAGAGGTGTTTGGGCTTTTAGACTTGGAGCATCTACCGAGTTTTCACCATGGCACTGGTCAGTGCATTCTCATGAAACTTGAAATGTATTTTTCCAGAGATTCTGTGCCTAAATTATTTATGAAATTTGAAAGATTTTTACCCAGAATTTTATTTATTATGTGCTGTTTCCAAGGGGACTGTGTTTCAGGATTCTCCTAATGCTTTTATCACCCAGCTTCTCTGATCAAGAAAGTAATTTATTGCTGATTGCAGAACTCTTGAACTCAGTCTGGCAGCTGCAGTGTGAAACTTCTCTGATCCAGTCTCCTACTTACTTATTTACATATCATTCAGAATGATTTTCAGGGCTGTTTGAAAACCTCTTGACATTGCATTATCCGTGTTTCAAATCTTGTGGTGATTTGTTTTTTCCTCTCTTTTTGTTCCAGATAACAAACGAGTAACTTTGGAAAGGTCTCGTTCTCGACACAACGGAGCAATTGCAGCTGTATGATTCTTCTGATGCCAAAGAATTAATGAATTGTTTTATTTACAATGAAATGGATGTGCTTTGGGAAGAGTTTGTCATCCAAATTGACAATGGTCATGAAGGAATACTGGTATTGATTAAATGAGATGGTGTAAAAATATGTAATTTTAAAGCTGTTGCTACAAAAAAATCCACATACTGTATCTTATTACCCTGACTACCAAGATCTGTAAACAGTGTTAAACAGTAGGGTATATATATCTTATTTTCTTATGTTCTTTCTCTTTTTTTTCCACCTTTTTTTTGTTTAAGCTGGCAATTCACATGAAAGGAGTTGGGGATTTCTAGGTTATATTTTATATGGGTAAGAAAATACAGTTCTGTTGAAAGACTACAGCTGTGGATTCCATTTGCAGTTCTGATTTGAACATGAAAGGAAAAATAATAAAATTGTACATTAATAAATTCAGAGATGAGCTGGTCTACATTATCAGAATCTTTTTTGTAACCATAAAAAAGCAACACATAGCCCCAGTCAGGTTGCTGAAAACCTTATCTCAGTGTAAAGCCTGGTGGATTCAGCTGTTTTAGCTGCCAGTGGGATACACCACATATCTACACTTTTGGTGATACGATGATGTGTAGTTACTTATCACTGCTAAAAAGAAAAAAAAATAAATAAAGCAGAGCATAGGATTTTTCCAAAATGATATTGAGGGCAGAATATGTTTTTAACTGTATCTAAGGAGGGATTTTTTCTAATTGTGCACTTGTATATTCTTTATAAGGATATTTGGGGGAAAGTATGATTGTCCTATTTTGATGATGCTCAAGTACCTGTGTGTAGGTTTTCAGAGACAAGCTACACCATGAAGTTTTTCAGAACTGCCTCTGAGCTTTTCCTCTGTTTCTCAGGTAAAATATGCAGCAGGGTCTCCACTGGTGGATTTCAGTGCTGAGAGTTTAGCACCTACCCACACATTTCCTGCCTGGGTCACTGCCCAGCAGTGACCCAAGTCTGATTTTGGGGAATCTCTTCCCATTCCCCTTGGTGGCCAGGCCCTTGCACTGCAGCTCCTTAGGTGAGCAGCTGCCCCTCCCTGGGGAGCCACTGTCCCCTTTGTCCCCAGGTGAGTGTCCAGCCTGGCTGGGGTCAGGCCAGCTGCTCCCCTGGATGGGATGGAGGGTTTGAAGTGGAATTCCAGTGGAACTACTGCATAAGTTGCTGAGCTATGATATTTTTAAAGAATCATGATGCTCTGTAGTAGCTGGCACTTGTTCTCAGATTATTAATGCTTATCACTGATCAATGAAATTATTGTGGATGCTTTTATTGCCTGGTGTTATGGGGAGCTTGGGTTTTTTTGTAGTGTCCATAAAGCCTGTTTGGAAGGTGAGGTGTCACGTGGTTTCTGTGCACAAACCACTTGCCCTGGAGGGACTTTGCTCCTGGGGCAGTGGATCTTTGCACTACTGCTTGAGACAAGCATCTTTGTACAGTCAATTCCTTTTGCTTCTCTGGTGAGATCCTCTTAAAACTGTTGGAGTAGTTTGGGATAAATTCTCACAATTACAAACTATGTTATTGTAAGAAAAGATACAGCTCCTTTTCAATCTAGTATTGCATTTTAATTTTTTTATTTTTTTTCAAAACTTGTCTTCAGAGGGGGGTTTGCTCATAGCTCTAAACATAGGAATACCACTGAAGCCTAGTGAAATGCTTGCTGTCAGCTAAATACCCTCCCTAAACTGTATGGGGATTTTAGTAACAAACTGAAGAGTTGTATGGTACTTCAGGAATTTAAAAAAAAAATAAAAATAAAAAAAAAAAAAAAACAGAAAAGAAAAAAGAAAAAAAAAGAAAACAGAAAAACTCATACAACAGGATTTTGTTTCCTTGTTTATCAGTAAGAGCTAAAAAGAATTCTATCCTGTTTCGTGCGAGGTCAACATCAGCCTTGTATTGAAGCATTGCTTCTTTAAATGGAACTATTAAATTTACAGTTATAAAAATGTGCTTAATGTACAAAGCCAGTTTAAAGGATTAGGTTCATAATGTCTATATAAATCAATAGTGTCTTGGAATTCAGATTTTGAAATTAGCATTTTGCTGGGATTTACAAGTCTCGGTGTAATCTTTACATGTGAAAACTCAAAAGCTCTCCACAGAATCTTTATATGATAGCAGCAATTATTAGTGCACAAGTTTTTCATTTCCATGGGTTATAATTTTTTTTTGGAAAGCTGGCTACAGATTTTCAAGAACCAAATCTTAGGAAAAAAAGGCAAATCCAAAATAACATCACCTGATGCTTCTATTTTACTACTATTTTTTTCATATTTGAGACATTTATATAATTTAATGGACATATCTGTTAGAACAAAAGTGTCTTTCAAAGGAAAACTAGTTTAGAAGATAATTTATGTAAATATAGGGTGCTCGTATTTATGAAGTCTAAAATATTTTCTGAAATTGATGCTGGTCACTTTGTCTTTTGATAGTTTTTCAGTCTATATTAAATTGCAGATATTTTTAATGTTTTTATTATTGATCTAATTTTCAGAGGTGTCACATGTTTATCTAGAAGTGTAGAAGAGTAGCACCTTTTTCAGAAATGCACTTGCCTTATTTTCTAATTTTAAAAAAAATGAAATATATCAGTTAAATTATATTTGTATTCAAAGTAATCCCAGAAAGAAAATCACTGGAGGGTTCATACATAAATTTCTTGCTAATTATGTTTCACTCTCTGTCCTCTGAGACATGACGTTAACAATATACCAGCACATCTGTTTGCATTCACATTTTACCAGTTACAAGTACTGAGAAAGTTTTTGGTTTTGTTTTTTTTTGGTTTTTTTTTTTTTTTTTTTAATGATGTTACACTGTTTACATTTCTTAGTTTATTTAAGAGGAAGATGATTTTACCTTTGCGATGAATCGAACTCAACCTCCAAATGTCATGGGAATGAAATGTTTCAATCATGTACAAATATACATATCTGTGGCTGAGCTGCTGGCTGTACAGATCAGAAATGGGGAAGCACTGGGCTCCTTTGGCTCCAGTTTTTATGCAGTTTACTGAGAAAACAAGTGCAACACGGTCTGTCATGTATGTTTGTCTGTGATTCAACGGGGATCCCTTCCCAGCACACTGGTGGTGTTTGTGTTAATCAAATTATTTGGCTAAAACCAAAACAGGATCAGTGCCTCAGGGGGCACTGGCAAACAGCTCCAGGGAGCGTTCCCAGGAATATTGTCATTTGTTCTGGTTTTAGCTGACTGTGCTCAGTGTGAGAAACGTGATCTAAAATGATCTGTTCTTCTTGAGAATTGAGATACAAGAGCGTTCCCATAGCTCCCTTCTGTAATATGCAAATAATCATGGGTATCTGTATATTTTTGCATTTTTGTGTGTGGTATATGTACTACCTCAGACAAATGCTGTAAAAAAAAACCATAATATTTTCATGGTTTCTATCCAAGCCACAATTTGTTAGTAACCTACTTTAAATTCATCCCACAACACACCAAACTCTGAGAATCTGGCTGAGTTTTCCGTTTTGGCTCTGGAAATCCTCCTGTAGCTTTTGTTAAGGAAACTTTGCAGCGTTCAGCTTTCTCATCCCTCAGGCAAGCCCTGCTTTGATGGGTGCCTTTAGTCCTTCCTACCCTGAGAATGATCTAGCTAGTAAATATTTCAAGCTGGTAATAGTTCTGTGGGAGCAAACTGCCCTGTGTCTGTAAATTGCTTTTTTTCCATTCAGCAAAGGCTTTGGCTGAGTTCTACTTTGCTGTTTGCCTTCCAAGTGCTGCAAGGTCGGGCAGGACGAGTGCTGAGCAGTGTCCAGCCCACCTCTGATGTGCCATACTGTATTTGCAAGTTTAAACTCGTTTTTAAATAAGTATTGTAAGAAACCTCTTCTTCTGTGGTATCCCCACACGCACCCACGCATGCACACCAAATGTAAATAAAAAAATAATTAAAAAAAAAAAAGAAGTAATCAATCAAAGCAGATGCAGCCAAATGCCTCAGCTTCAGGTGTCTCCAGGTCTCGTAGTGCTGCCTTTGTGCTCCAGGGAGGGAGTTGTGTGAGCCTGTGCATCCTGCAGTCCTGCAAGCACCCACTGATGTCCCTGGGAGAGTGGGAAAGGAGAAGGATTTGTTCTTGGAGTGCTTTTAGCACTGTTTGAGGTGATACATATGCCACAGAATGTGAACAATAACCTATTACAGTTCAGTCAGTCTGCTATCATGCACCATTTGATTTCCCTTTTGGAAGTCATAGGACTCCTGATGCCAAAAAAAAAAAATTTAAAAAAAAAAGGTGACAAAACTCATGCATTTCTATTTTTTAAACAGCTCTGTGTTTGTATGTAATGTTGAAAATAGGAATTTGATGAAATCACAGCCTGGCCATTGTTAATCCATGTATTCTGAAAACTGTAATAAAGATATACATACCATGATTCTGGTAGATGCACCAATGTTTTACTTGATTATCATGATTATTTCCTATTGAGTACCATCACTTCGAAGCCTGGGTTTGCTGTATAAAATTGTCACGCTGAAATTACATTCCATTTTAGCTTACTGTCATTTTATGGATTTCTGGGATTTTTCTAATATGAGGTGTCAATTCCATTTGACTTGAATTTGGGGAACAAGGTACCTTTTCCAATGAAGGAGGACTTTAAAAACCAAATAATCCAAAAACATATAATTAAAAAACATAATCATGGGGATACCATTTAATTTTAACAAAAAATAACAATAAAAGGGAATCAGTGAACAAGTCCCATGGGTCCATATTTATTTTAAGAGGCTGGATTTCAGTATAGAATTTTTAAGCCGACATATAGTCAGACAGCTATTGCTGACGTTTCCCAAATTATTTCATTCATTGCCAAAATGGTCTTAACAGAACAGAAACTTGACAGATTCTTCCCTTCAAAACTGTTAATGATGTCACCAGAACAGACTGAACTGCACAACAGTATAGAGAGATAGCACTGAATTTTACTCAAAATTGTAACTGGATATGACCCTAATGAATATGAGCAGCCATGTTGATACAACTCTCCTTTAGTAACTTTTTAAGTCTGGAAAAGATGAGCTCAGGGATGGTCACAGGCACCATATATATCTATATCTATATATATATATATAAATTCCCCCAAACCTTCTGCAAGTGCCCACAGAAATATTAAATTTTATGTAAGCTTTGATTCTTGAAGCATTAATAATTGTGGGGGTTTTTTTTAAATAATGCTAATATCAATTGTATGGGTTTATTAAAATTGTCATTGCTTTCCTTAGCACCCCTTGCATGCTGAGAGAGTATTTGTTGGTTTATGGCATCAACGTTTTCACCTCATAGTTACCTATAAGCAGCTGATTCCCTGCCTTTAAAAAGTCATCATGTGAAATTTAAAAGTACACTTAATTGTGGTATCAGGTGGTTAAAAATAGTTTCATAAATTCTTTTTCACAAAACTGGGCACGGATTCTGTTTGGCAGAAAACATTTCCAAGTGTCTCCAAGTTGCTGTGAATTTAACCAGGGACAAAGGAAGTGTCTTTTGAATCATCCCCATTACGTTTGCACAGCAGGCACGTAACAGTGAGTAATCTGCAGTCATTCACAACAGCATAACTTAATTATTACTTTATTATGGCATTCCTACTCAGTTGGGTATTTAAAGCACACACTGGTAGAAGAGAGCTCTCTGCAGTTGAGGAGAGTGGGAGACAAGCATCTGACTTTTGAATAGTGAAGGATCAACAAAAGGGGGAAGCGGGATGCTGATAATCAGCTGTCAGTCTGAGCTCTCAATCACGCTGGCAAAAATATCCCAAGGAACTTCGTGATTTACACATTTGGAAACGCTGGAAAGCAGCATTTGGAATCACATATGATGCCAGAAAGGACAGGGAGAAATAATGAGGAAGAACAAAATACATGCAAAACTGCGCTGCAGAGTGATTTCTGAAAGCTGGTGTTGCACACGGTGATGAGAGCACAGAAATGCCTCCAAGAGAAAACCTGAGTGGGGGCACAGAGAGGCAGAGAGCTGAGCTGAGGAGGGCAGGGAGCAGGCTGGGAGCAGATGGTGAGCTTCACCATCCAGCAGCAGGTGTTGCTCAGCTCTCATCCAGCAGCCTGCAGGGGGAAGTGCCAGGGTGTTTGTCCATCAGGTGCTGCACAGCCCCAGAGGTGCCCTGGGCAGGGCAGAGGGCAGGGGTGCATTCACTCACTCACTCACTCAGCCAGAGCTGCCTTCCAAATGTCTAAATTGCATTTTTCTAGCAGTAACCACTCTTGCCTGCTGAGGTTTGGTGGCCTGTCGTGACAGGTAAAAGAATTATGAAGGAAAGGCCTCATAAAATCAGGCCTGCTCTGCTAAATTGCCAAAGTTACCCTGTCACTTCTGAGTAATTTGCAAGTTCCCATGTGAAAACAATCTTTGTATGAAAGCCAAGACCTATTACTGGGTTGAAAAAAAAACCAAAAAACAAGTGCACCTGCAATAACAAGGGATTTGTCCCACAAGTATCAGTAAAGAAAATAAGTAAACAATCCAAGAATAAATAGGTTTGATGGACAAGTAGAATACCTTTTACTAACCAATAGAGTAATTGGCAAGAAAGCCATTAACCAATTAAAGTTGCCCACAAGGTCTGTAAAAACTGTATAAAATGAGTTGTGAAAATAAACAGTTGGCTTTTCCAGCATGAAGAAAATGGAATCTTGGCAAATTTATTACAATAGTGGCCATCCTCAGCACCACACTGACAAAATTCAGCTCAAAGTTTCCCTACAAAATTCAGACCAAAGTCTCCATCTCTAAAGTGTAGTGTTCTCTTCAGAGGTCACCAAGGAACTTGGAATAAGCTTAGAAAACAAGTTTCTCTAATGCATCACTTTACAATAGGTAAAGCTGAAGTTAAGGGATGTTTCTTAAATATAAGGTGGGATTACATACCTAATTTTTAAAAATCTGGAATCAGAAGAAACTGCTTTGCCCCTGCAATAGTTCTGTATTTATTACAAGATTGACATACCTGCTGGAGTGAGGGCCTTGGTGCTCTTTGCACTTGGATTTTCTCCAGAATGTGATAGCCATGAACTGGAGTAGGCACAACTTGCAAGAGTGGGCAAGAACATAACTGTGCTGAATAATTCAGCACAAACTATTTTCAGGTGCTTCTGGGGGCTTTTTGCATCTGCCCTTGTATTTTCTTCCTAAATCATTTCATTTTGGTAATCTGACTTTTACAGCACCAGCCATTTACAGAAGCACTAAATCACAGGCACTATAATCCCTTTCACACAAAGGAACAATTTAAAAAGGACAAACCTCATTTTTCTGCGTTTCAGTGAACTCTGTCAGGGAAGTGTTGTCTTTTGCCATTCATTTGTGTTTGCCTTGAGCTCACCACGTGTTTTGCCCTGTAAAATCTGAATTTTCCTGATTCCTGGATTTGGCAGAGGGCTGACACAGTAGATAAAAGGTCTCTTGATCTGTTCCCCTGTGTGGCCCAACAAGAGATTCAGGCTTGCAGCTACTTATCTGTGAGCCACACAGGCTCTGAGGGTCAAGCTTAGCTTCCTGGGAGGCAAAATTCAAAATACCAAATGCAAAGTAAAGAGAACCTGGAGGGTGACAAAAATGCATCTGTTCAGCGCCAGCTCTGATGTCTTGGTCTGGTTGGACTGTTAGAAAATGTTGGCCTTTCAATAAAGCCTATTTATGCATATTATTAAGATATCTGATAGAAAAGTTATGCCAGGTTTAATTTTAGGTGTTGCAGACTGCTAGGATTATTCTCCCCTCAGGTTTTTTGCTGTTGCTCACTGATTTCCCCATGACTGGCTTTCAGTTTGAGAGTTTGAGTTTGAGCCAGACTGATGAACACTGGCAGTGAGGAGAGGTGCACTGATCAGGGTAGGTGGGAACTGAAGGAGATGAGCAGGGAAGCCCTTATAATGTAAATTCTTCTGTAAAGCAAAACTATATTTTTACATGCAGTTCCTTGTATAATCAAGGAAGCAAATTATATAAAGCAGGTCTTTGATCATGAAGATGTTTTTCCATGCAAAGTATGCTGTTTTTCCTACATTAATATCCTGTTTGCTCCTAATGAAGGCAGAGCCTGCAATTTTTGTTACAATCCAGTACCAACACAGTCATCATTTTCTTTCATTTTGATTTTCATCAGATTTCTTTCATGGGGGATCAGTTGCAGGTGCCTGAGTCTGGAGAGGAGCAGGTGTGAAAGATCAGGTACCATCTGATGGCTGATGTAAACCAAAGGGCTTCTGTTGAACCTTGAATTTTTTTTCACCCATGAAGCCAATTTTTCTTCCACTCTGTGTTTTGTCCTGTGCTCTTCCAGTTGGTTCGTGTCTCTCCACACCATTTCAGGGGCTCCCCTTCACAGAGCAGAAAATTGGATTTCTCAGTGAACATCTGCATTTTCCAACTGGAGAAGCAAGGAATGTCCAACAGAACGGGTGAGGGAGTTTTCTAAAGACACAAAATTCAGCAAACTGAAGCAGAGAGAGGAGATCCCCCCAGTTTTCATGGCAGCAGTCACTCCACTCCTGCAAGCAGGATTCACCCAAGGAAGCCCTGTGTGCTGTTAAAACATCCTTCACTATCTCTGCTCCTTGGAAAATGGCTCTCAGCTGAGCTACCTTCCTGAACAAGGTTCCCACTCTGCTGGATTCTCATCCATGCACCTTCCTGTGCTTTCTCCATGAGCTGACACTCTTCTGCAATGTGTTTTTTTGTTTTTTTTTTTTATTTCCCTGCTCTCCAGAATCACTGTGTGAGTGTGAGCTGGTTGCAGTGGGGAGAGACAGTTTTATGGACATCTCCTGAGGAGGCAGCATTGACCAGGGGAAAGACTGACAGGAGTGTCATTGGTTTATTGATGCAGCATGCCAGCAAACAGAATATTGAGTCCTGAAGGCGAGGGTTTTTCCTTAGTGCAGGGTGAATTTGTGTGGAGGGGTGAGGGGATGTCTGCTGCTCTGCCAGGGAGCAGTGGCAAGGATTGCACCCATCCCTGGTGCAAGGGTGGGAGAGGCAGAGGTTTCTGTTTCTCAGAAGGCATCACTTGTCCTGGCAAGGTGTAAATACATCAACCTGTGGCTGCCCAGCAGCGTGTGATGGGAACCATTATTTTGGCCCCAGTTCACTTTAACAGCAGTGAAATTAAAATCCAGTCTGTTGACTGTTGGTTTTCTCTCCCCCAGAGGAGGCAGCCCCCTGCCTGGCTGAATGCCCTTCCCAGAAAACCTTCTGAGAACTGAAGAAATACCATTCTGCACCTCGTTCTGCAGGTGGCAGAGTTAAATATATCCAAATCCACCATCTCTGGTTCACACCTGAAGCTGGGCCCAGCCTTACCCAGCACAGAGGCTGATTAAAAACTTCTCCATATAGCTGGTAGCTGGTTGCAATTTAGAATGTGAGTTGCTATACCGAGATGCTGAAAACTGTAAACAGCATTTGCATTTTGTTATGCATGTTTTGCATAACTTTAAGGATGTTTTCTTTATCCCCAAGTGGGTCTGTTTTGAGCCCATAATGTACTGTGAAGTTCCAGGAACAGAAAAATTTGTTGAGCACAAACAGGCCAGCATCACAGCAGACGTAAGAGTGTTCAAGCAAAGAGTGTTTTGCATCAAAAATGGGTATACATTTGCATTTTTGATGCAAAAAGCTACTTAATCGGCACTGCAAATGGAGCCCAAACTGAGGCAGTGCAGAATTCTATGAAATTGAAAAGTTCTGTGTAATTTCTGAAAAACAAAGTCTATTTTGCACAGCTCTAACTATAGCTAATATTTAAACCAATTTAATCATCAGTGAACTAACATGGCAGAAGCACTCCGAGCTTCTTTATCACTGTAAGTTTTTCATGTCCCTAGCTCTGTGCAGTGTGCTTTCTTAAACATTTTTTAATGAAAGGTTTATCCTGTTTAATTGCTGGGAAAAGAAAAAAAAAAAAAGTGCAGAAAGATTGAGATCTGAATTTTAAACATGCTCATTTCAGGTGTGTTGGTCTTAGTTCTCAGTTTTGAGAGAGCTGCCAAGATTCCTCTGGAAAGGGAAAATTGAAGTTTTTCATCCCAGTCACAGTTGTCCTGTCAGAGTTAAGGTGCCTGTTCTAGAGCTTGCTTTGGAATTGCACTCTGTGATTACTGTTCTGAGCTGATCAAGAATTCCAAAATTTTATTCCCAAAATCCTGGCTTTTGAAAACTATTTTATGCAGAATGAGTTCTGTTTTCTAGTACATGGGAGTCACCATAAATTGATGCTCTGAGTTGGGTGCTCTCTGGAAAAGGAAGTGACCTCCATCCCAAAGCTGCTTTTAATCCAGCTAATTGCTACTATCAACTTAATTCTTTCTTATGCAATAGAAAGATATATTATATATATAAGGTATATAATATATTTCTTATGTTTTATCATTATATATAATATAAATATATTTTGTAATTGTACATATAATTTATTTCTCATGCAGTCCTCCTTGCTTGTGTTGGTTGATTTCTATTTTAGTGAACAAGTGTCTCCTCTGTCAAAATTCCACCACACCTTCAGTCTTACCAGACTGACTGGACAATGCAAACTAAACAATGATTTTATACCCAGAGTAAAGCTCATCTCCCTGAGCTGAGGAGGTGAAGTAGGGGTGTGGAAACTGGCCAGGGCTCCTCATGCAGGTGGGTGATTTCCAGTTGTCTCTACCGGCTGACACAAAGAATTTCTTGCTTGGTCTCAGAACAAGAACAAGAAAAAAGAAAAAAAAAAAAAAAGAAAAAAAGAAAAAAAGAAAAAAACCAAACAAACAACAAAACAGACAAACAAACAAACCCCCTCCATATTTTGAAACTGTGTTCATAAAGAACCCTGAATTTCAATATAGGATCAGAGGAAAAATAATTTTAAGTTGGTAGTGTGGTTGGGTTTTTTTCTTTTTTGCACTGACATTATTAAAGTAAAAAGAGATCTTTCTTTCACAGAGTAAGAGAGAACTACTTTTTCCTCCTGTAAGCAGAATTTCTTGTGCCACAGGCTTAAGATATTTTGTAAATACTGTAACTGTGTTAATACATTTTGAATTCTGTGCTGTGATTGCAGCATTTCTAGACAATGCCATTAGCCTGAACAGGGAATCTCAGTCAAATGTCAGGATCTTGTCTGTAAGGTATTTCCACTCTTTAAGTGTAGTGCAGAATGTCACTGTCATTCCAATTAGTGCAGCTGATTGGTATTAAATTTGTTTTATTTGACATACTGCAATATTTTGCTCCAAGCCAGACATTTTGTACACCACACAGAAACACCACATAATAACAACAGACACTAAGGCTAGTGGCAGACAGGACCTCCAAGAATTGTCAAAGAAATCAACTTTCTCATTTTTGCAGTGTTTCAGCTCTATTTGTTGCAGCCAACACTGACAGATATTTTAGGACAATACAGAGATATCCTAAATGTTCCAGAGATGGAAACCACACCATTCACATTCATGTGGTCCTGGCTTGCTGGGCAGTAATATTAATTTACTTTGCCACGTAAGGACACTCATTTTTACCACTTTTGTATTAAACATTTTTAAGACATTTTTAACCCATTTGTCGTTGTCCAATCTTTGCCTAGGAAATGGAGAGAGTGAAATTTAAAGATCCTTAATGTTAGTCCCTCTCTTCTGTGGGAGTTGGCCAAGCTGAAGCAACTCTAAACCTGAATCCATGGGAAATCCCTTCCTGGTCGTGGAGAGCACCAAAGGCTCCTGGGAGTTTGCATGTTAATGAAGTTGTTCCAAATAAGGTTGTGTCTTTGTGATTGGTCAGTTACGTTGTACAAACATGGTTTTGTTCCCAGTTTGAGTGTCTGACTGGACCCTCACCCTCAGACCTATAAATTGTCATGTTCTCCTCAGTTCTGGGTCTTTGCTTGGTTACCCCCACGGAGTTCTCTTGGGCACTGTGCACGGTTCTGGGGCACCGTCCCTATTTCCTTTTATCCCTTATTAAAGTGCTCTTTTTCTAGTGCCAACTGTCGTTCTTGCTCATGTTGCTTTGTGGTTTTTTGTGTTTGTTTGTGGTTTTTTTGGTTGGTTGGTTGGTTTTTTGTGGGGTGGGGGGTGTGTTTGGTTTTTTTTTTTTCCCTAAGTTTTTTTAAGGTTTTGGGGTTTTTTTTAGTTTTTTGATTGTTTACTTTTTGTAATAAAGTTTCTTACAAATTTTTACATAAACAACCTACTGTTATTGCAACTGTTCTTTCATGTTTACATTCTTCTCATAAGGAAGAGACTGTTGATGAACTGTTGAGTTGACCAATGTGGTTGGAGAGGAAGATTTCCATCCTCCAATCCATGGTCACTGCTGGAATTCTGTAAATATCGAAATCTGTAAATAAACTTCCCCTTTTTTGCCTTGGACATCTCAGTGTGTGAGTGTCATTTGTCGTTTCTTTTGTGTCATATTGCAATATGCTCCTAATTTTTCCCTTACCACCCTCTGCCCCAAAGTCAGGGGACGCAAAGGTTTGTCACAGCCACCCTCACTGCCACACTCTCCTTGAGTGGCTTCTGAGTTGGGCTTGTGAGGCTTTGGAATCCCAAGGGTGGAGCAGTTCTCCTTTCCTGCAGGGAGTATCAGGTTATGAGCTGAATTCATCCTAGAGTCACAGAATCACAGAATATTCTGAGTTGGAAGGGACCACGAAGATCAAGCCAAGCTCCCAACCCTGCATGGTCACCCCAGAGAGGATTGTTCAGTGCTGGGAGGGAAACATTTGGAGAGGAGTCAGTCCCTGGGCTGAGAGCCATTGGCAAGGGATTTCCTTTGTTCAAGGGTGAGGGTGCAGGCAGAGAGCCCTGAGTTCTGAGCAGGTGAGGATGTTTGGCCTGACCTTCACCTTCTCCTCTCTGCCCTGCAGGGTCCCACCCTTCTGTCTGATGGTGATCAAACCCTCAGCACCCAAACCTGCCTCTGGTGCCCTCGGGACAATGTTCAGGGAAGGATTTGAGAACCCAGGGGTTTGCAGAGACATCTGCAAGCTTGCTTGGAGTTTTGCAAGAGAGGTTAAAGTGTGAAAGGACTGGAGGCTGAGCTGCTCTGGTGTCTGCCATTACTGGCCATGCCAATTAAACAAAAGATGTGCTGGGCAAGGCACTGGGGAAGGAATGGCAGGAGAGGAGGAGCTCTCCATCCACGCTGCCTGTTTTTGTATAAATAGACCTTCCTCTGTCTGCCTGTCAGTCAAACATCCTCCACTAGACTCACATCAGGAGCATTTATGCATGCCTAACTTAACATTTTACCTTGCTACAGTGCACTTGTGTTGGAAAACAGGGCTCAGCTCATCCCTCTGATGTTGGTGGGTGCAGGGATAGCAGGAGAGAGCAATTGCTGAACCAAAGGAACTCCTCACACAAGTAAACACAGCTTTTCTTCCCACATTAACCCAGCAATGCAATTACACTGATAATGGGACAACTGTCAGATTCTCATCTGGTGACAGATTCCTTGGGATCCCTTTCAGGCACAAACCCGGGTACCACTTCCATTACAGGGAGCCAGCAAGCTTCAGGAATTCCTTGGTAACAGAAAATATTCTGGAGTAGAATGATAGCAAACAGTTTGAGGGATGTGAGAAAAAAAGGGCATTACATACTGAGAATATTTATGTAGAAGTATTTGTAAAAATAATCCCAGACAAAGCACCTTCCTATGTCTTGAATGTCACAAGAGGAAATTTTCAGAGGATACATTGCAATCTCTTTAAATGATTCCTGGTATATTATTTATTACACTGGCATTTGGGGAACTATTATTTTCGTTTTCACTTCTTGTGGCTTTCAAAACATGATGGTACTACCCACATTTTCAATCAATAACATGACATTCTCAGACATCATTTCTCTGGGATCCAGTGATGGCCAGAATTTCAACCATCATCTTGAAATATCAGCACAGGACTGCTCAGTGAAGTGAAGCATCACTTCCCTTTTCTCAATGCAAACCATGTGCAAACCAAACTACCTAAAACAGACCAGTCCTTTAGGAGACTTGGCTCAAATTAGGACCCAGAAATGTTCTCGTAGCTCAGAATTAGTTTTAATAAATTCCTGAAAAGAATAGAAGAACTTAAAAGCTGCAGAGTTTTTCTCTCCCCTTGAAAATATACAATACTGCTCCCGTGTATCTGGGACTAACTGTTGCTAACAACTAAAATTAAATAGAAAATTGAAAGGGAGAATGGAATATTCTCAGTCTGGAAGGACAAGACAGACCTGAAAAGATTTCTAGGCACTTCTAAGTGCACAGAGGAGGCTTTTCCATGCAGGCATTGAGGCCTGGCATGCCTGAGCCTTGCTCTGAGGCACAGCTGAATCTGTGCAGGAGTGGCACCAGCACCACAGGCTGCAGGAGCAGCCAGGGGCTGGGCTCCCCTGCTGCAGCTGTGCTCCTGGTGCTGGCAGAGTTTTTTGTTTGCACTCCATTTCACCAGGGTGAGGTTGGTCAGAGGCCAGGGGAGGCCAGGAGCTGGGGAGCACTGGGGGATATTTGCAGAGTGCAGTGTAGCTGCTGCTAGGAGGGAAATATAAAATTGTTTAATGGTGCCAGGAGACTCCAGTGAAAGAGAGAAATCCAAGGCAGACTGGTAATCATCCCTCTGGGAGAAGTAAGAGTTCCCTGCCCAGTGGAACCCAGGAATAGGAGGGTTATGGCTTCTGTTGGCCCCTCCAACCATGAGGGGTATGAACTGGAAGAACCAGCAGGAGCTCAGGGAGATTAAAGCAAACAAACCCCTTCTTCATGCAGCTGTTGCACAGCTTTTAATGGAAGTGATATGTGGATGGAGCAGAGCTGCACCAGGAGCTGCTGTAATAGGGGTAATACATCCTGTAGATAAACATAACAAAACATCCTACAGAAAGCATGCATGGTCCTCTGGGATTTTATGCTATAGCTTTATGGACTTTTCAAATGAATATGTATTAAATCCAGCATATTAAATGTATGTCTAATTACTTGTATTTTTAGTGGCTGTTGACAGAATTTATCCCAGCAGCTCTATTTACTCATGTATGAGAGAAGAGACTCTATTATCTACTGCTTGCAAAGTCTACATCTGTTTTTGTTCCATTCTGCTGCCATGTAGCTTTAGCACTGTGAGCAGGAGTTACTTCATTCTGTCAGAACACATAATCATCCCAGGTTAATTCAGAACTTCCCTTCTTTCTCCCAGCATTACCCTTTTACATCCATTGCTTCCTTTGTTTTGGGTCACTGGGCCAGGCTTCCTGTCTTCTTATCAGAGTTTTACAGTTCACAGTCTGAAGCCCCTCCAGTCCTTAGCAGATGTTGCAGGCAGGAGATATTTAACCACTGGTGCTGCACAGGTAAACAGAGCCCTCGTGGCAGAAGGTGAAGAATTGTGTTCCCAGACAGAAATGACACTGTGAGATGTTTTACTAAGGCTCATCTTACAGTTATCTGAGGTTTAGAAAATCTACAATGTCCCTTTCCACTGTTTGCCTTCAGCTGTCCCTGGGATTTCAGTCCCACTGCCTTTAGAGTCTCTAAGCAGATCACCAAATAACTAATATTTCTCTAAATACTGCATTGGGCAGAATTGTGTATCAGGCTCTCCTGTTCATCAGTCTGAACAGAAGTATGGTGACAAATCAGTCCTGACCTTTTGGTCTAATACAGACTTTATCCAGCTGGGATATCACCCACATTAGTCAACAGAAAATGATGAAGAGGAAGGTATATATTAAAATTAAATTCCTTGTGCGTTTAGGAGCCTAATCCTGATTTGAGATTTTATATCGTAGATCAGAATCTTGGAGCTGAATTGCTGTGTCATATGTCTCAATAATCATCACTATTTTCTCTTAATACATATCTAAAGAAAGATGTATTTCTGCTTCCTGCTATCTCCTTTCATATAACTTGTGGCCCTATCATTTTCTCAGGCTGGGAAAATAATCTTCCCAGAAGCTGGAGGTAGCATTATCCTGGCTCTGTGTTAACATTCCTCAGAGTACTCCAGGCTCATGCTCATGTTTCCCACTCCATGGAATATATTTATTCAACACCTTTTTCTTCTTCTTCTTTTTTTTTTTTTCCCTTGCTGCAAAATGTACAGACAATCCTTTCAACTGCTGAACTGCTGTATTACAAGAGGCCCCAGCCAACTGCTTTTACTCTGGCAAGCTGCTGTGCTTGCTGAGTTTCCTGCAGAGCATGATAATGCATGTAAAGCATGGCCAGGAAAAGCCCACTGGGAAGTGCTGCATCCGAGGGACACGCGGTGGGATGGGTTTGGATGTGATGCCTGTGCTGAGCCTCTCAGCCCAGGAAGAGGCAGCCTTGAGTTCCTTGAGAGGATGGGGAAACGTGGAATTTCACACGCTGCAGACACCCCAGCGATCACTGGGGGTGGTTTTGAAGGAAGGTGAAACAAAAGTTTGAATTTTAAGTGAATGAATTATGACAGATTCCACTTCTGCTGGTGGTGTTGGAGTCAGAGAAAACAAAGCTGATGCCAGTGTGGCAATGCTGTGTCTGCTCTATAAATAATCTGGAAGTGTTCAAGGCCAGGTTGGGTGGGGGTTTAAGCAGCCTGGAGTAGTGGAAGGTGGCTGTGTCCACAAAAGGGGGGTTGGATTTGGGGATCTTTAAGGTCCCTGCCAACCCCACCCTTTCATGACTCCAGGAGTTTCAGTCTCTTGTGCCTCTACTCTGGCATCTTTCACCTTGTCAGCTATGGGGAAAAAATGTGAAATTTAATTACACTTCTTGAAGCTGAGCTTGGTCTCCTCTTTCCCTGTTTTTTTTTGGCCACAGCATCTCCAGAAAAAAAGGATGGAGGAAAAAGAAAGGATTTGCTATTTGTCCTGAGTGCTCTGAGTGGAGGAGAGCAGCCACAGCAGGGCCGTGCTCTGCTCACTGTCCATTTTCCAGTTCTGTGTCTATTGTTCCATTAAATCTTTAATGCAAAAGCTTCATATGCTTATCTGCTTGATTAAGTATACACTATCTTCTTTCATCTTCATCATTAAACTGACAGTAATTACACCAAATTGAATGCATGACCTCCAAGTGTTTGCCCCAGTAAGTTGCCAGAGAAGGACTGGTTATACTTTAATCCACTTCCATCAAAGTTACAAAGATTTAGGTCCCCCAGTACAGAGACAGCGATTCACATCAGAAAAGAGGTGCAGATAATTGCCATTTATTACCTGCAATACAAATCAGGTCTGAATCCTCTGTCTGTGTTGGCATGAAAAATAACCACTACTCACTGGAGCGAGGGGTGGTGACCCACCAGCTAATGAAGTGTCAAACGAAGCCAGCAAAAAGGGATTGACTTTCAAAGTCAGTGAAATGGACTAGAAAAAGAAATAAAATGGTAAATACTTTATATATTTTTGGAGGATTAACACTAGTCAGGTTTCTTTGGGTTTTGTGGTTTGTTGGGGTCTTTTTGTCTTTTTTTTGTGTTTTGTTTGTTTGTTTGTTTGTTGTGTTTTGTTGTTGTTTGGTTGGTTTTTTGTTTTGTTTTTTGGTTGGTTGGTTGGTTTGGTTTGGGGGGGGTGTTGTTTCTCTTTTTTTGTGGGTTTTGTTTGTTTGTTTGTTTGCTCTTTTTAATTCAGTCCTGCAGAATAGGCTCATATAAACCCAAACATTTTTGTGGGAAACAAAATGGGTTTCGAGTTGGGAAAGCTTAAAAAATACGGGCAACCCCCTGTATTATTCAAAGACAGAGCTCCTCTACTTTTCTGCTTCTGTCAGGTTACAAGTCTCAGATAGACCTGCCTGTCTCCTGGATGAAGTCAGACAGCCCTGCTCCCGTGGAATCAGCCCCCAGACTTGACAGGCTGTGGTATTACTGCAGGAAAACCCAGCTCTGCTTTGTTTGTCTGGAAGGGAATGGAGTCAGACCCTGTTTGTTTTTAGCACAACAAACAGGAATAAATGTCACTCCAACCACTTCTCAGGTAAATGGCTACATCTGTATTTAACATTTTGACCTAGATGTAATTGGCTCTAATCAATCACTAATTACTTACAATTTAAACATACATGAGAACTAGTAAAGTGCTGTTCTTTCAAATATTTCTCTGATAGAGCAGCTTTTATTGGAATTTTTCCACAAAAAGCCATAGTGGCAAAGGTCAGTGTCTAAGCTACTTTCAAGAAAACAAAATAATTAAAGTGTATTGGCTTTGTCTGGAAACCATTTCTACAAGCTGTTACAAAAGTTTTGTTTGCTACATGACAATTTACTACTTTAGTTCCTAACTTGCATCAGTTGGCACATAATGAGATCAAGTGAGAGCTCAGCCTTAAGCTGTCTGTCTGTCAGCATATTATCTGTTCTGCCATGGAATAGGAGCTAGCAGAGCAGCTTGGATAAATCAGCTTTTGCAGTTGTCATTTCCTGCTATGTGGGGACTTTATGGTAGAAATACATTGTCTAGATTAGGCATGGATTGATAGCTGTGCTCTCCAGGAACGATGAAGCAATATCAGAGATGATCATTATCCACAGAGGCAGCTTCTTCCAGCCAGTCACTGCTTCTCCTTCCATGGGATAACTTTTCTCCATCTCCTTCCACACGGCTGAGCTCGTGTGAGAAGCAGCGAAAAATTCCACCTGTGAGTGCCTTTGTACCGAGCAGAGCAGCTGCTGGAACAGAATCCCTGAAAGCTCTGCAGTGGCTGGACACAGTTCCTCACCAGCTTTGAGGGAACAAGAACTCAACATCAGATTTCATTCAGCAGGAAGCAGAAGGAAAGGGTACAAGAAAAAAAAGAAGGGAATACAACTCAGTCTCCGCAAAGGAGTGTGAGGCGCTGGAGGTGTCGCAGGGCTGGAGCAAAGGTTAGAACTGGAAATGTAAAATATCGTACAAATCCCAGCCCCAGTTTCAATCCCAGTGCATATCAGAGGCTGCTGCAGTTTAAATGGTGGCAGTCCCACACAGTGGAGTGTGGAGACCTCTCATTTTCCGTGGTTGGTTGTGGCAGGAGCACTGCCTGGCTCGGGAGCCCGCCAGGTAACACTGAGCAGGAATCCTGGCAGCCAGGGTGTGTGGGCTCTCTCCTGAATTTCCATACCTTTTCTATTGCAACACTTCGTTCCTTGTAGAAAAGACACAGAAAGAAAAAATCTATTAAAACCCATTTCTCTTAACTTTAAAGGTGTTTCACATCGGCACTTTCTGGTTTATCTTGGTCCCTCAGACCAGACCTTGTAGTGTCTCCCTTTCCAGCTGTCCTGCCTTTGAACCTGTCTGTCTGAAGAGCTGGAGTTTAAGAACTTCTGTTCTTTTGACCTCCTAAGGAAGGCAACAAAGACCACTGAGGAGTTTGTCTGCAGTAAAACGTGCTGATGGATGCATTTGATTACTAGTGCTGTGTATATTTTATTTTACCAATATTTACATGGAAGTCTGCACCCACCTCTCCATATTCTGTTTTCACACCTCTGGGACCAGGAAATGCTGGATGGACACAGTCCCTGTTCTTTAGAGCACTGGCTCAGGTAAAAACGATTCTTACACACAGAGCAGTGACTCCAAGAAAAATCTGATTTCATAGCTGTCCGTAAGAATCCTTTGATTTGAAAACGCTGGTTTTCCATATGAGATAACTGAAGCATGAATATTTCCCCCGTGATAAAAGATGAATCAGCTTTCCCCAGGAGCATTTCCCAGACCCATTGCAGTCTGTCAATCCAGGGCTCTGCTAAGCTGAGCCTGCCCCTCCTGCCAAAGTGTGATCTGGTTCTGAGATGTGGCGTGTGGGCACTGAGATTAAACCTTCTAACTTATCACTTATGAATTAAGCTGGGATTGAACATCAGAGGCATCAAAGTGGTTTTCGCCCCTATCACAAACTGAAGAGATTTTTATAGTATTCTGACAAGGCACAAATATAAGAATCGAATCAAGCAAAAATTGTAAAGAGGTAATGCAAGGAACGAAATCAAATGCTGCAGAAGCTGAAACTTGAAGTGCAGGGATTTGATAGGAGCCTCTTTTGTACTCGTGTAAGAATGAAATAAATACTATCTGGCAGCATGTGTGGCAATGTGCTGAGAAAAATGGAGAAGGTGCTCTCTAACTCAGGAAGATAAAATTCCTGACCCCATTTCCTCAAATGCTTGTTGTTCGCAGTCCGGGAGCTATTGTTATTTTTGTAATGCAGATGTGAATCAGGCAAAAGTCTTACTTCAATCCATTACTGCATTTTCAGGGCTCGTCTGGGAGCACATTGGAAAGCTGAACTCCCACCTGAAGGCCCCAGTATTGCAGGTGCTTCCCCAGGTGTCAGGATTTAAACGCGGCCAGACGCTGTTGGCTTTAACACCAAGTAAATGGAAAGAATTCTGACCCCAGTTACCACCCTGGTGCTGCAATTTGCCTTGATGTGGCCTTCACAGAATTCTTTCTGGCATCTCTACAGAAGCAGAGCCTGCCCCATACATTGCAGTTTGAAGCAGGATTTTTTGTTTGTTTACCTAATTTCCACCAAGGCTTTGAAAGGAAGGAAACATATGGATGCTACATATAGGAATTATTTCTCTCGGAATAAAGTGCAGCTACCTGTGGACTCAACAAAGCAGCTGTTTAAAGATCACACTAATTTTTGAAGGAGGAAAACAGAACGTGATTTCAGGATCCTTGTGCAAGTCAGCAGCATCTGTGTTTAATACAGCAATCAGGCAGAGCTTTGCTTTTGCAAAAGTACAGGATTCAGTTAAAACCTTTGGGATTTCAAACTAATCAAATTAAAGATCAAGCCAGGGACTGATGCTTTAAAGATGGATGCTGATGTAATTTTTTTTTTTTTTTTTTAATAGAATGCCATTAGAGTTGGGAGGAAGCAGTGAGACACACTGCCTTGTCATGGTCCTTTTTTTGCAGACCTGCATAAGTGACATTGGAACAGCGTTCAGGCATTGCTGAGCAGACTCTTTCTGCAGTTTGGGGGGATTTGTCAAACTATTGCATTTACCTCCCTGGCAATCAGCAAGCTTGGATGCTCCAAAGGATGAACTTTAGCAATGGCCACTTTTGCAACTGCATATTCAGCACTAAGTAAGTGCCAGCACACAGCAAAAGTGGACATGGTTTATACAGGAATGGCAGAGATAGCATGTGCATGCTAATTACTTTAATTTTCATGCACATGTGCTGCATTTTCCCATTCCCACTCTTCTTCTTCTTCTTCTTCTTCTTCTTCTTCTTCTTCTTCTTCTTCTTCTTCTTCTTCTTCTTCTTCTTCTTCTTCTTCTTCTTCTTCTTCTTCTTCTTCCTCTTCTTCTTTTCTTCTTCTTCTTCTTCTTTTCTTCTTCTTCTTTTTTCCTCTTTTTCTTTGCTCTCTAATTACTGAAGATGGTCATAATGTCATCGTGGTGTAGATGAGAAAATGGACAAATAAAAAGAGGAGTTAAAAATATTCCTCAGTTGCAGAATCAAGTTTTTTTTCGTTCAGTAGCTGCTTTCATATTAAATGTTCCTCTTATTTGCTTGTTGTTAAACAACATTTAAATATTGTGAAAGATTATGAGTTGGGAAGAGCAGCACATTCTTTACACCCTTTTTACTGCAAATAAATCAAATAATTCACTTTGCTGGTATTTGGTTTAAGGCTTTTTCTTTCAAGTAAAAGAAACATCTTAAGCGAGCTGCCTGCCACCCACGGAAGAGTTTGTAATATGTAAAGGTTACATTGAAAATAAATAAAACCTCAAATGCAAACTCAATCAGGCTGTGATTTTTCTCTCAGAGCATCCCAGCCCTTCTCTGTGCATCCCAATATGCAGCCCAAAAATGTGTTTATTTCCCAACCTGGTGCTGGGGATCATTTCAAGCCCATTAGGTCAGACCTGGAGAGGGATTGTTCAGAACCCTTGAAACTCCTAAGGGAAATGTGACTATTTCGGTCACGCTAAGGCTTTTGCCTCTCCCCCTTCCCATCTGTTTTTAAATGTCTGGATGCTCAAATATCCCTGTGGGAAGGTGCTGAAGGAGCTGCTCATCATCCTGTGGTGAGGCAGAGGAACAAATGTCTGGGGAGTGCTGGCTCTGGCACCTTCAGGCACCAGGGCAGGGACATTTCTGAAAGGTTTGGATTCCTCATTCCTTGCTGGTTCCCAAGCACAGCTCCAGCTTCTGAAGGCTTCCAGAAAGCAGTTTTAATGACTAGAGTTTAGCACAAGGTTTATATTTAGCTTCCCTTGTAATAAATTATGCTGCTGCTTCAGAAATCTGTGGAAATGGGATGTTATTTTTAGTGGGCAGGAAGATATGATCCATGTTTTCTGGTAAGATTCCCAAAGTCTGAAATGGGTTTGTGCTGCTGGAAAACGCCGTTTGAATTTTGCCTTTTGTCTTAAAGATTACAAAGAGCAAACTTTCAATGAATGTTACAAAGAACATTCATCAGCTGATATGGTTTAGGTTTCCTTTTTCATTCATAACAGTGAAGCAGAATGTTTGGAGGCCATTCTTAAAACTGAAATAATGTTAAATAGTAACTATAGAAATGCCATCCAAAGAGAGGGACCTCGGGATGGAGCTATTTTTTAATTATGTATGTTAAGTAACATTCCATATTTGACTCAAATGCCATAGAATTCACCATTTTATATACATATATCACAGCTGTGATCACAAATATATAGACACAACTGTCAATCTTTTGCACAGAACTGTTCAAAACTTTTCTAAAAGGCCAAGTCCTGTACAGAAAAAGCAATTCTCTGGAAACAGGAATGCTCATTTTTTTAACTAACTAAATCAAGCTAAAGCAAATGTTGTAGATATTTATATTTTTATTTGAATGTTGATAATGTTTAAATATTTGCTTTTCAGAAGGTATTTTGGTTCATCCAGCTTTCTGTGTGCTTTTATTTTGTTCTGTAATCTATTTGAATATTATTGAATTATCTCTTGAATATTAATATGGAAACCTTTTAATAGCTCCACATTATTAAGATTTTGAGATTTCTCTCAGATTTCCATCAATTTTTTTCAAAATGCAAAACTGATGTAGAATTCCATTCTAACCCAAAGTAAACATTAACTTGAATTTTTCCATTTTGCCCATAAACTCAGTCAATATGTGATATAACCTTGTTAACACACTCAGAATTTAATTTTGCATACACAACAAACACTACCTTGAGCAATGGTATTGAGGTTTTTTTTATTCAAGTACTTTAAGGTTTTGGTTTCCTGGAGGTTGCTCACATATAAATTCAAGTTACAAAATTCCAATAATCACTGAACACAACTGTGTAAAATCATTTAGATATGATCTCATCTGATTGCCACAATTTGATTTAGTAAACACCAAATGCAAACCTAAAATTTCTTTAGGTCCTGACATTTTGTCAATACAAACTCGTTCCACTCGTGATGGCAAGGCTCAGCTTGCTCACAGGATGCATTTTTCTGTTCTGATAATAAACTACTGCTCACTGGAAGGTATTAGAATCTTAGAGAGAAGGAGGAATTTGAACAGAAGGCAATTTCTATGCTGCTAAATGTGAAATCATAATGTTTTTGCTACATAAACCAAGCTTATTTCACAGCACAGAAAAAAACAAGCAAAAACCATGATACACTGAGTCACTGAAGTGGATCAATCTTTAAGGAAGCCTATGGTGTTAATTTTAAAAATCTGCCTAAATATTTTCTGTGTAGAACTCATTTTTGTACGTAGCATATAAATGGTGGCTGTTCTTTCTCAGAGTGAAATTTTCTTTTCTTTCCATCCCTGGGGTTGTGGGAGTGTTTTAAAGCCACTTCTGCAGCACACCAAGATGGGAAGAAAGGCAAGGAAAGGAGAGCTTTGCTCAGAAAGTTCTGTCCAAGATGCTTCACTGTTGCACACAATACAGAGAAATGACACCCACACACTGAGATGTCCAAGGCAGAAAAGAGGCAGTTTATTTACAACTTCAACATTTATAGAATTCCAGCAGTGACCATGGATTGGAGGAAGAAAATCTTCCTCTTCAACCACACTGGGCAACCCAACAGTCCATCAGCAGTCTCCTCCTTATGAGAAGAATGTAAACATGGTTAGATGGTTACAATAACAAAAGGTTATTTATATAAAATTGTATCTGACTTCATTACAAATTCAACACAGAAGGTTAAAAATAAAACTTTAGAAAACTCCTTTAAGGGACAGAGGAAAACAGCAAAACCCAGACAACACTTCACCCAATCTTGGAGACATCCAAGGTGCATCACCCAATTTTTCATTCAGAGCCAACAAAACCCCCAGACCTGCAGAGGGACGAGGCATTGGCAGCTGGAAAAGCTGCCTGGAGGTCAACACCAGGGAGCAGTAATTGGTGCCATCTCACCCCACTGCTGGGACCTGTGCAGGAAGGTTTGGCAGGAGGAAAGGTCCTTTCCCTGGTTTGTCCCCTCGAGTGAGGGGGGATTGAAGGTGCAGAGCACTGCCAGGAGGGAGCACCACATCTCCTCAGAGGAATCTGTGTGGGGAACAACCCTCAGAGAGCTTACAGAGCCAGCTCTGGGGGAAAAAGAGAGAGAAAAAAAACCAGCCTTGAAAAAGTTCCTCCTGTTGAAAGAGTTGAGTTTGAGTACCTGGGGTTTTCAGCTCACTTAAATTACACCCTGTGAAAAGCACACACAAGAGGAGCTGGTTCAAAGCAGATTTTCTCCATCAGGTGGAATATTTTACTCCTTAGCTGGGCAGTGCAGAGCATGATTGTCCCATTCCACATGAATTAGGATCAGGGATATCAGCAATGGGTGGAACACATGACCCAGGCTCATGCCAGAACAAAGCTCCTCTCCTGAAAAGGGAAAAGTCTCACTCCTGGGAATCAGGAATCCTCTCAGGGTAAATGTGATGAGACAAGCAGTGAGATTCTTTTTCATTTGCAGACAAACAGCACTGAGATCCCTGTATGCTTCCAGAGAAATAGTGACTTGCAGAAGTACTCTGGGCTCCCTGTGCCCCATTTCTTCTCTGCCTTTATAACTGTGGATCCCACCAACACTGACTGAGCAGCAGAGCAGAGGAAGTGGCTGCCTGTAGCAGAATTGGCCCAGAACACAAGATCTCCATTCTCACCTCCTGCGAGGGAGAAGGTAGGCATTTGCTCAAGCCTAGAGCTTTTACATGTGGGCTTTTTAGGCCTTGTTAATAATTTTGGTGTTTTACAAATGTTTGGAATTAAATGAGATTACAGGGGGGAAAAGAATCCATTCTAATTCAATCAAATTAAATGTAATTAGGTTTCGTATTAATTTTTTCACCATCAAATTTATTACCTTTAGGAGGATTTGTAATATAGTATAAATTGTAGCTCATAATAAGGAGTTGGAGTAACAGTGAAATGAGTTTTTATTTTATTAGGGACTTTACAATTATGAGAGTGATTAATTTCTTCTTTAAAAAGATTTGTTCTCTTACTTGACAAGTCACTGTTTACGAACAAAACTTTTAAATTTGGTTACCATCACACCACTCTCAAAATCAATAAATGCAGATTTTTATTATGAACGGTATTCGTGCTATTTTTAGCCTTATAACACAGGAAAGAAAGAGAAAATTGAGATTGGTTTTCTTCTTTCTCTCTGCTGGATGAAGCAGAAATTCTGCCTGTTCGCAAGTGCATTAGCCAGCACACGAATTCTATTTGTTAGGGAAAACCTTCCTTTGGCAGCCAGATTTTTAGGATGCAGACACAAAGCCAGAAACAGATGCAGTGGCTGCATTTGCTGCACTTGTGCTGTTGGTGGAACAAGGTTCAGTTTCTGTGCTGGAGATGCTGCTCAGCTGAAATGCAGGGATTGTCCAAGCCTTGATGCCAAAGGCCCATTGCATTTCAAACAAATTTAGGCCATTTCAAGTCCTAACAGCAGCTTGTGTGGTGTTGTGTGGTGTTGACTTTGCTGTGCTCTAGGTGAGCTGGGGGTTGTGTCAGACCTCTCCCGCCTTGAATGAAACTTGTTCCTCCTTCTCCTTCTCCTTCTCCTTCTCCTTCTCCTTCTCCTTCTCCTTCTCCTTCTCCTTCTCCTTCTCCTTCTCCTTCTCCTTCTCCTTCTCCTTCTCCTTCTCCTTCTCCTTCTCCTTCTCCTTCTCCTTCTCCTTCTCCTTCTCCTTTGCTCTCTCATTACTGAGCATTCTTTGTTTCCTTGCCCCACACCTTACCATTTTCTGGGACTTTGGAAGACCTTTCAGGATGCTCTAGACCCTGCAGTGAATCAGGGCGTCTGCCTTTCCTTTCTTCTGCTGCTTCTCCTGCACAGCCTGACCTTTGCCATTGCTTCCACATTCCATTTCCCAGTTTTCAGGGAGATACTGATCACGGCTTGCTGAACTCAGGTTATCAGAGAGGGTGGATTTCCAGCTTTGGTTTATTTCTAGAGCAGGAACGAATATTTTTACCAGTTTTCCCTTGTAGATTCCTTAACTCGCCATAAAATACTCTCAAGATTGGATTCATCAGCTCTTGCCAGGCCACAAATTACTGCAGATGAATAATAGATGTTCCCCACTCCCAGGTTTGCCTCTCTTGCCTCAGCCTGGCCCTGCTGCCAAGTGGCTGCTGAGCCTCTTCGGCTGCTGATGAAAAGCAAACAGTCACCAAGGTGCTGTGAGTGGCACAAATTCATCATCCATTCCTCCATTCCAGGAATGCCTTGCATTTTTGAAACTATTTTCATTCCTTTTGGAGCCTGGAGATTGCTGAAGTAATAATAGCTTACCCTAGGAGCAGATTTCTTAGTAAACACTATACCTCTGTGAAAAAATAGTTATTATTGTGTTCGAAAGGAAGCCAAGGAGGCAGATTTATTGGACTTGCTTTTTTTTGGTTGGGTTGCTGTTTTAGTTTTTTGGGTGTGTTTTTTTTTGTTTTGTTTTGGGTTTTTTGTTTGTTTGTTTGTTTGGGGGGTTTTTGGTTGGTTGGTTGGTTTTGGTTTTGGTTTTGGTAGTTTTTTGTTTGTTTTTTTTTCTTTTTAGTTGATTGGTTGAAGTTTTTTTGTGATTTGTTTTGTCTTGTTTTTTTTAATTCCAAATACTTCTTCCTTTCTTAAAATAAACAGAGCTTAGGGGCGTTCCAATCCACCCATTCCAGCCTAAATGAATGTGATTTGCCTTTTCTGGGTAACTGTCTCTGTCATTAGAAATGGTTTTTTTGTTAACTAGATGCCTCATAACACAGCTTGCATCTCTGTGTCTCACAAGCCAAAATTACAGTCTACTGAGCAGAACTCTCACCTTGCTATAAAAGTCACAGATCTTGGTAAGGAGGAAACTCAGAGCTTATTTTGGAACTCCTGTCTGTATCCTCCCCTGTAGCTGAAAGGACTCACTGTCAGTAGCAACTGGAGATCTAAGAAAAGCTTTTCTATTTTGATACCTCTACAGCTGAACACAGACCTGGGAATTTTATGCTTTCGGAATATTTATGCTATATGTAAAAAAAGTATGTGAAACTGAATCAATATTATGAAAAAAATGACATTTTGTCTGTAAATATTAGTGGAAGAGTTTAAATATTTGGCTTCACACTGCTCAAGCTAGTCCATGCAGTCCCAAAAACCAGTGTGGAAGTGACTGATGGCACATAAAGTAATCAATGCCTTTTAGGCGTCCATAATCATGTTCCTCTTTTCAACTCATTAATTGGGCAACACCAAGTTTCTTACCCAAACTTCAATATTGACCTGCAAAGGGAGAGGCACCAGTCCTGCAGTGACAGTAATGCAATAAATAACAATTGGTATCACTAGCAAGTGACAGCTCACTGCTGCAGAGCTCCTGGTGCTCTGCATGTTCAACCCTTCAAGATACAAACCCAGCAGCAGCTCATCAATAGCTGCAATTGATAAGGCTTCATACAGATTCCAGTTAAAAATCAGCAAGGATTTGCCAGCAATTAATTGCCAGCTGTCCTCTGGATTCACTGATGAAGAGACTCTTCGGTGGTGACACCAAAACTGTTATCTGGATCAATTCTCTTTCTTTGCTAAATTGGGTGATAAGACTATCATAAGAAAAAAAAATAAGAATTATATTTTTCTTGATAAGAAATGCAAGTTATTTCTCTCTCTTCTACTTGTAATGAGGCATTCACAACCAGGCTGCTGAGGAGCCATGTGATCTGCTGGATGTCTGTGGATGTCTGAGTGAGCAGATAAAAAGTCCTGCCAGTTATGCAGGTCTTAATTATAAGATGCCTTTCACACCTCTGGTCAGCTGGGAGAATTCTTACATTAAGTCTAATTACTACAAGTATTCCATACCAAAGCCCCATAATCTCGTTAATTCAATAAAAGCTCTTTCTGTATGAGCCAGCTCCAAGTGATCTGCACAGATCTATTCATACTTACAATAAAGAAGCAGAGAAGGTATTGTAAAACTACAGAGGAAAACGATAAAAGGTACAGAGAAAGTTATTTCCTTTGCTTGCAGTTTGATTATTTTGAAAACCTAGAAGAGGATTTCAGGTGTCCTAAATGTTGAGAAATCTGGGAATCTTGGACCCTTTTGAAGAAGCTTCAATCCTTTTGATTCTGAAGCCAAAGTGTATTTTCTTCCTATTGGTCATTATTGTTTTAGGGGAATGTTGGAGACCTGTTACAACTGGAGTTGTGAGTTATTGCAAGGTTAGAGCAACATGCATATTTTGAATATTTAATGGAGAACCAAAAAAAGATGAATTAAATTACAGGGCTTCTGGTGAGTTCTTGTCTATCAACCCAGAAAATAATTTCAACCTGTCAGGGAAAAATGAAAACCTGAGTCCTACTCAACAAGGTGCAAAATTGTTGCTTAATGTAATAGTAAATAAGCTTATTTTGCACTGTTATTCAGGATGAGTGATTTGCACTGCTATTTAATATGACTGGTTTCAGTGCCAATGAAATATTTTTCAATTTCAGAAAAAAAACCCCAATACAAGTGTATTTTAGGTCCTTTATGCAGGTAAAATATCCGGGTGAATCCACGGGTGCAGTGCTCCTCGGTCATAACCTCCCACTGTGCCCCAGCTTGGGAAATGGAACTGAAACAGAAAGACTTCCACTGAACCTGTTCCTGAGAAAGCAAATTTCTAACAGAAAACTCAGATTTCACAGTAGCAGTTATGGATTTCTGGGGTTGTTTCCAGGGGAGGGGTTTCTTAATTGAAAAGCAGATTGTGGAGAAACGGGGATGTCTTTTGGTTTGGTTGGGAGTGCATGGATTGCTGATATTGGCAGGAGAACTCGAGGAGCTCATTCCCTGATGTACTTTCATTTTCTTTGCACCAAGACAGAAAACTCTGGGAGATTGGGAAGGCAGCACAACCCTCACCTGCCAGGTGGACCAGAGGATTGTCCACTGAGCTGACCGACCATATTCAAACAGGCTGTTTGCAACCCACTAGAAATTCCAGCAGTCCCAGAGGTTTAGCTGGATGGAAATGCAGCCACCCAGCAGCCTGGTCTCTCCCTCTTGGTATTCCTGCTCTTTGCTTGGCCAGGACTTTGGCACCTGACTGCTTCTGCAGCAAAGCTGGCCTCGATGCAGGGGGAGAAGCAGAACGTGGGCTGGCAAATTTCAACAAGAGCCCAAGCTCAGCCATTTCTCCTTTCCCTACCCACATAATCCCTGGCACATGCTGCCTGCAGTTTGTCCCTTACTCCTCTCTCTCCCCAGCACAGGAACACTTTGGGGGTTAGCAGGCAGCAGAGTGAGCTATCACAGCTGTCAGGATCCCCAAACTCACACTGACAATTTGTGCCCTGCTAGTCAAATTCACGTTTCCAACTCACGTGTCTCAAACCCTGCTATCTAAACAGAGCTGCCCATCCTGTTCCTCACATCATTGTCCAGAGAGTTGGAGAGTTGGTATCTTGTTATGTGTTAATTTTGTTTGAGAATACTCAGGTATGTCTCTTGCAAAGAGTAGAACTTAGACATTTTGTTTTCTTACAGAAGTTTTGATTTCATCTCTCATCTCCAGCTTGACAGTCCCTTCCCATTATCAGTACAAAACTTCAAATAACAAGAAGTGTGGAAGCACCTGGGCTGGAATTCCCCAGGAATTTCGAATGTGCTGAGTGATTTAGATCACTGACTCCACCAGTCTCTGAGGAACGTCTCTTGAGCAATTACACCATCCTAATCCCTGCAGCTAAGAAGTGTCTTTGTCTCTTTCATGTTTTCTTCTAATACCACTGCAAAATACAAGCAGGCAGTGAGGAGACACACTGCTGCAGCCTCTGCCTCCTCCTGAAGGGGATTTTCCCCTGATCAAATGAGGAGTTCTGCCAGCTGTGGTGTCTGGTTCTCTCCCTTTACCCTGGGTGACCCACAGCACAACCCTGCTCACCCAGGGCACTTGGGGCTGTGGGAAGGATAAAAGGGTGTGCCAAACACAGGCATGGACAGCTGTGCAAGGGAAAATACAGGAAGGAATTCCTTTCTGCTGAGGTTCTTAAAATCCTGCCCAAGGTTTATTGCACCTCTGTATAAAGCAGGGTTTCCCTGCTGGTATCCTCTGCTGAGGAGCCATGACCTCGTTTCCCTGCCCTGAATCTCTGGAGACACAGGACAGAGTTTTACCTTTGGATGTGGTGCTAAGGAGCAGGCTAATTCTAGGAACAAAGAACTGCATGAGACCACATTTTTACTTGCAGAGTTTACTTGCATGTGCTAAGGAAATCTTCACTAGCTGGTCCTCTATCAAAAGGTTTTCATTTGGATCTATTCTCTTTTTTCTTGGTAATTTGAACACCAACATTTCTTGCAAGAAGAACTGAAGGATTTTGTAATTCCCTGCCAGGAGGAAAGGCATGTACTGCCACTTCAGGTGACAACCTGGGGCACCACCAAGGCCGACAGAGCTCTGACCTTTCCTCCTTCCCTCAGCCTTTGGTTTTGCCTGCTAACTCAATTAAGCACCTTTCTATTTCGAGTGCCCACGATGGAGGAGAGTTTTTGCAGTGCTTGATGTGGGTATGTAACAGCACAAGTGTTTCCAGCATTCGTGCCAGAACTGAAGTTCCTCATCTGTTGCTTCCCAGACCCTCCAGTCAAGTGTGATGAATTCAAACACAGCCCAGAGGACAGACCTCTTGGAGAGACCTGAAGAACAAGAGCTGAATTAGTTTCTGTCTTCTCTCCATGGCTGTTGAAATACACCCAGACAGAAACAGAATCAATTTCCAAAGTCCTGGGACTTAGAAATGTTTGAGTGTTTGTTGTAAGTGGCCAATTTCTGGGGAAAAAAAAAAAATAATTCTCAAACTTATACCTTTTTTTTTTTTTTCAGTCTGTACTTAACAGATATTTAACAGATTAGTTTTACACAGAACTTGAGCAGGTAACAGTCACATTTAACCCCTTCTGATGCAATTTCTCTAGGAATGAAGCAGAGCAATCCTGGCTCCCCATACCCACCTTTAGCCTGCCTGGGAGCTGAACTCGTTGTTGTGACCAGCTGAAGGTGAGCAAGGGAGTTGTTCTTGACAGCCACAACACTTAATTTTACAAATTTATTTTACCCAATTTACTAACTGGGGAGGTGAAGTACAGCAAAGCTACAATGCCATCATTTCTGTCAGTCTGCGATTAATTTGTTGTTTCCACAGACAATGGTACCATATTTAATTTTTAGTAGCTCTTTAATTCTTTGTGACCTTAAGAATTTTCTCTCTGATAACAACACAGTGTAGTTTATTTCTGTTGATTTCTGAGGCATTGTTCAGTTTCCTGTTTTGTAATAGAATTCTATTAATTTATCCCTTATTTATACAGAACTCATTATTTATCTTCATTCTTCATCTTTGTTTAGTTCCTGCAAATATATTTTTACTGCATATTCTTCTCATCTGATATTTCATTCAACACTTTTATGTAAATGACATGACATTTTTCCTTTCCCTGCCTCTGAATTACTGAAGATTTTCTCAAGTGCTTTTGTCCTAAATGGATGTTATGGTCTCCACAATTTTGTGCTTATTGCTGTGTACCCTTCAATCACAGTTTTATAGTTCACTTTATTCTTTATTTTTTGTGTTATCTTTCCAACTGCAGTGCTTTTTGCTTCCGCTCCTGTTTTTGACACTATAATTACTATACAGACTTGATGCTATGTGTTAGGTTCCTTTACTGTGTTATTTTATCTGGTTTTAATTCTCATTTTTAATTTTGTTTTGTTAGTAGTGTTTCCCTCCTGTTCTGACAACTGTACAGCATATTCTGATTCTACCACATCTTTCCTCATCCTACCCTGTTTCTGCTTCCTTTCCCCACTGTCATATCCTAGCTGATACCATCTTGATGAATAAATTATCAAGATTGTTCTACAAGAAATCTGTCATGGGGTGTGTGACCTCCTTTAAATCTGAGATTTAGCTCTGAATTCCATATCAGCACTACATGAGCTGCTCTGATGGAAATGTGTAGAATTGGTGGCTGGCAGTTTCTTCTGAAGCCTTCCTGTCTTTGTTCTGCTTTCCCATCCTTCCATAATTTATCACTTTTAGGACACAGTAAGTGACTTGGAAAAGGATGTTTTGCCCCAATTATAGCTTGACTGAAGTGAAGTTCAAACATCTGAACTCAATAAACAACCTTGTAACATCCTAATATTACATGTTAAGAAATAAACACACATTGACATGTGAAAAATGTGTGGGTTTTCCCTCCACCTTTATTCTTTCATAATTAATAAATGATGGAATTGTCAAATTATGATCATGATAATCACTTCTAGATTTTAGTTCAGCCAGGGGAAGGTAGAACTGTAAGCCTCTGTTAAAACATCCTCTAAATATTTTTTTTCAAATGTTCCAGATAAAGGAAACATTTGTATTGTTTGGCTTTTACTGACGCCCTAAAGTGCATCCTTTAGCACTGAAAAGGGGTCCCAGTGGTGACACAGTGAACTTTCAAGGTAAAACATTCATTTTAATGTTTTCTGGTATGAAAATGGTGCAGTGATCTCAGACTTTCCACAATGGTAAGAAACATTAAACAGGGACCAAGTAAAAACAAATTGTGAAATGTTTTTCAGTTATCTGGCTTCTCCAGGCTGCTTCTGAAAGCACAGTGATCAATCTGATGTTTAATCCCAGGTGCTGCTCCTTCAAGAGGGAAGTTTTTCAGACACTTTTCTGCCTCTCCCTCTGCACCAGAGCTCCTCACAGAGCGGGTGCTGCCGTGGGGTGAGGATGAGGATGATGAGCTCTGCCCTCTGATGAGGGCTGTGGTTGTTGGGGTGGCTCCAGTCCTGCACTCAGGGAGTTCTGAATGCCGTCATCAGAGTGAGACTCTTGCAGGATGGATTCAAATTCAAGGCAGCCTCTGTTTAATAACTGAGAGGATGGTGGTCTGTTTGGAGACCATCCCTCTGGTCTGTGCTGATGTCATTATGGTATACCAGACTGTGATTAATTAAACAGGTAAAGACTCATTAACTCCAGATTAGTGCTGCACGCACAAAGTCTGATAATATTTTCACTTCATGTTTAGTCATATACATAAAGGATTGAAATCAGTGCTCTCTTCTTCATATTTCTGACTTTCTAAATGCAAGTGGGGCAAGCACAGTGAATGTCCCCAGATGTGAAACATCTGGTGTCCTGTCCCACGCTGAGGAATTCTCAGATTCAAAAGTGGAATATGGAGGGCAAATCTTCTCTTTTATTCTACAAAGGAAGAGCATTTTTAACATGTTTGTCCATAAGGAATAGGTGAAAAAATGGAAAACTAAGTAAATTCATAGGCTGGGAAAGGGCTGAAGAGCAAAGATTCTTACTGATTTTCATTTGCTTTAAAAACTGTTCTTTAGACTCTCAGCTTAGCTGCAGTTTATGAAATTATTTTCCACAGGAGTTTAGTAGGCTCTACAAATGTCCCAGAGGCTGTGTGGGACACTCAGGTGCTGCAGTGACAGACACAATTATCTGGATGCAGGAATGGACTGAGGCAGAGCCATGCAAGCATTGCTTTATGATCACCCCAATTCCCACACCCCAACAGCTCTCATTTATTTTCTCATTATTAGATGACTGTCCTATCCTTTATGAGGTCTCTTTCTGCCTTTTCTGAGGCTCTCATAGATGTGCTTTTATTACAGGGGCATTTAGAATTTAATTTCTGGTAATTGTGTCTCCATATTAACTGCATATACTTTATGTACATGAATAAGTCCCATTATGCCTGTATCTTTTCCCAGGAGAATTATCCAAGAGACAATATTCACCATGCTCAACTAGGCAAGGCAAACTGATCATTTCTGTGCCAGCAATTTTGAAAAAAAAATATATAAATCCACCAACTGCAAATCCAGTCCTGAGAAAGCAAATCTTTTAAAAGCAGTTTCACCCAGCTTTCTTGGAGGCATTATTCTCCTGATATAGCTCACATCAAAATAGAGGAAAAATCAGTTCCATATAAAAAAGAAAGTGTAGGACTTTGGAGTTTGTGTGCACAGGTCTGAGATCCAGGGGGAGAAGAGCAGACAGCTAACTCTTAGTTTGAACAAGTGTTTCCCTGTGTGTTGAAAGAGCATGTGTGACCACAAAGGGAATAATTTACAGAAAACTTCGGAGTTTTGGGAAAGAAAAGGATGCATTTTGGGGAGTTGGGAAGAGGAATCTCTGTATTTTATCAGAATGTATTCAAGCCTGAAGAATGACATTTTATGCAGTACAAAGCTCTGAGGTTCAGAATTCAACTATGGGAGAGTTTGGTGTAGATATGCAAAATGTGGCATTTCACATAAAGGATGAGGAGAACACTGAAGGCAGGGACATGAGGGGTTTGTTATAGTTATTAACTGCAGCTTGATTAGATAATAAGGGAAATGCAGATTATGGTGGGAGTGGGGTGTGACATAATGCAAAAATGCCTATAGTGGTGCAGATGTACAAAACTGAGCAGAAGAGTTCCTCAGTTCATCAGTATTTGCATGCAAATTCAAGAAAATATGAGTTAATCTTTAAAGGCACATAGCAGTGATTTTCACAGTGCTGCAACGAAGCAGTGGATGGATTTGCAGAAGCCTCACAAAGGATACAAAAGAAAATAGGAATTACAATAGAAAGATAATGACTTTTACCATGCTTTAAACCAGATTGTGCAGTCCTGCAACACCCACAGCAAAAGAGGAAAACAGCTGGGAGGTGGAGAAGCAACAGCTTCTGCTGAGTGAAGCCTCTGACAGCACTGAATTCCTTTCCAGCACAGCCCTTGCTGTGTTAATGCACACCAGTGTCACCCTGGCACACACAGGGGGGCTCTCAGTTCCTGGCAGTAGCAGGAGATTTCTTGGGCTGGAGAATGTTCTTTCCAGGCTTTGTGTCAGACTTGCCTCCACATCTCTCCATCAGTTCACATCTTGTAGGTTATTTTTTCCCCTCATTTCCAAAGCCTTATGATTGGTTTGTTTGTTTGTTTTTTTAGTTCTTTGCTCGTATTTCACAACTCACACCAAAGGAGAATGCAGAAAATTTTCACCAGACGTTTTCATTAACAGTGGGTAGTCTAAATGGACAACACTAGAACAAACCTCTCCTCCTCCTTCCTCCCTGTCAAACCCCTCTCTGACCTCACAGGAACTTCTTAGACCCCTGAGGAGCTTTGGGGACATTTTACTCACCCAAACCAGCCTAGGCAAAAAGTCTCAATGCAGACTGGATGGGACTGGATCTCAGGAAAGGTTTCTGCCCTGGTAGGGATGGCCAGGCATTGGCACAGGCTGCCCAGGGCACTGGTGGAGTCTCCATCCCTGGGAATATTCAGGGAATGTTCAGATGTGGTGCTCAGGGCCAGGTCAGTGGTGGCATTGGCCATGCTGAGTTAACTGCTGGGCTCCAAAATCTTACAGGGCCTCTCCACCTTTAACCATTCCGTGATTCAGCATCTCTTGCTGCAGCTTTTCCCACCTCTGAATATCCACTGAGTCCCCCCGTGGATGCACAGCAATCACCAACACTCATCAGTATCTTTACTTAAACTCAGTCATTACTAAAAAAACCCCTCAGATCAGTAATTTATTTTATCTTAATTTAAAGAGAAGCATGAAGAATCCAGCAGCTGCTCTGTTTATTGCTGTGGTATACAAAACCTTGTTTCTATAATTTCACATAACCCTCTGTGACCTTGTTTTTTTTTTTAAAGAGGAAAATGAAAAATGTTTTTAAAATTCTGCTCAGAACATAAATGGATTGGCTCATGTTCCACTTCTTCTCTTTTCTTTTGATAATTCCACAGTTCTAGGGACTCTAAAGTTCTGGAAACTGCTCTGCTCCAGTTTTACCTTGTTAGTGCTGGGGGAGGGAGGGAAAGAGGAATTGCTCATTTTTTGAATCAACACAGAAGAACTCTCTGAATTCATTCCGGAGGCTTTACCCCTTCTGCAGGGAAACAATGAGAATGACTTTCCCTGACACTCCCAACAAGATTTCTGGGCTGCTTGGCTGTTTATTTACCACTTCACTGTACAGCAGTTACACTGGTATTTTCCATCTGCCCAAAGTGTTTTGGGGAGAGAGACAGAAAGTGAATCCAATACTTACTTCCAAGGCAAAAATCGATTTTAACTAGAACCAATGCATTTTATATTCCTGTGGAACTCAGGGCTGACTTAGTATTCATGGTGCTTTTCTTCACGCAGTCCATGTGGTGAGTTTCATTTGCAAAGTGGCATGCACAGGAATAAAGGCCCAGAGGAACAGAGCCCTTCTACCTCCTACAAAAACTAAATTAGTTTTTCTTAGCTTTCTGTCTCTTCATCATCTGGAAAGCCTGCTGCTACTGAAATTCTCCTCTGATGTCCAGTGCATTTTGGAACAAATTTGTAGCTTGTTTAAAAGGCAGCCGCAGTTTGCATATAATCAGCAAACATCTGCAGTAATTCAAAAGGAAAAGGTAAAAACCACTAAAAAAGCACTAGAGAAAATGATCAGAGACAATCAGGTACAGCAGATGCAAATGTTATCAGTGACTGAAAAACAAGGGAGCCAGGCTGCTTTAGGAGGCCCAGAAGTGTCCAGGGAAAATAGGCTTTGCTGCCTGTCCTGTCACACAGAACAGCTGTTAGAGGACTGCAAAAAACTCCAGGAGAAACTCAAATGACAGTGCTCAATTCCAGCTTGATGGAAAATGGCTTCTCTAGCTTCTAATGCAATGGATTTACTAACTTCTAATCTAATGTATTTACTAAATTCTAATCTAATGTTTTTTACTAACTTCTAATCTAATGTATTTACTACATTCTAGTCTACTGTATTTACTAACTGCTGGGTGTAGGTGCAATTTTCCATGGTATCCACTCAGTGAAGATGGATGATCACTGTAATTGTCCTGGTGCTGACAAGATGCCCCTAAAATCAGAATGTGCCACCCTTGTGCTCTTGCTGTAGAAAGAGAACTTACTATTCACACACACCCCCCTGTAATACGCATTCTGCTTATTTGTTCAAGCACATCACCCCCAGATATCCAGCTTTTATTTGCTTTTGCTTTTTCAGAGCAGCAGACAAAATCCTTGCTGAGGCTGAATCTGTTTGGGAAGTCCTGTTTATTTTGGTTTGGACTTTTTTCCTTGGAGGTCCAGCGGGTTTTTAGTGGAGTCAAGTGACTTAAGGGGTGAAAGTTGGTCTGGGAGAAAAAAACAAAGAACTGAGGCAGGCTTCTGTGGCTCTCAGTGTTGTGTTATCACCCAGCAGCTCTGCTCTCAGCACTCACATGTTCCACAGAGCCTTCCTGGGAGGGCAGTGCTGATACCAGGGGGAAGAGGTGACATTTGGGGGGTGCTGTGTGTGCCCGTGGGGGTTTCACACTGTGAGAAGAGCACAGAGTCCTCCCCACGTCACAGCAGCTCCGGGGAACTGCCAGGGCAGGTCAGCGTGTCCACACCACTCTCGTGTCCCCTTTCTGTTCCTCCCACTCAGCAGGCAAACAAATATGTTCTGTGTGAATACACATCACAACAGACTGGCAAGCAGCGAGCAACCAAAACAAATTACTGACAAAATCCCTCTGTCAACTTAGCAGCAGATCTAAACACCAGGAACTTTGCTAGGATGGGTGTGATAGAGAAAATGCTGATTTTGTGAGCTAAAGGAAAATAATTGAAATGCTGAGCAGGAAATGATGTCAATTTACCCTCTCTTCCACTGTCCTCCCTTTTAACTTCCTTTTGTCTCTCCCTCTTAACTCTATCTCACATAATTTTTTCTCATTTTATTCATGTTCTGATGATCTTTCTTCAAGACCAATTTTTTGTATGCATAGTTATACCCACTCTTCCCACATGCCTCAAGATGCCACTTTTATTCCTCTTATTAATTATTCTTCTCTGTTCTGGCTTTAAATTTTAAACACCAGAAGATTTTGGAAGCCTCAAAAATCTTACTGCTTAATAGTTCATATTTAACTCATGTTAAACTGCTTTTATCTTGCAAATGTCAGTCCTTCTGACTAGTTTATCTCCCTTTAGGTTGCATGATCAGTTTGTTAATCATGAAGTAGAGAACTGCAAATGCTTAGTAATATATTTCAAGTGCAAATGAAAATTCACATGACTGGAAGGTGTTAATAAAGAAAAAAACCCCAAGAATTTCTGGAAGATTCAGGTCACTCCTCTAATCCAAGAGTAAGATTCACAATAGGGCCTGAAAAGCAAATTTCACTACTGACTGACATTTCTTTTTCCTGGGAAACAAAGTTTTGGAAACCTTTAATTCTCCACTGCAATGGAAATGGAGCCACTTAATACTTTTCAGAAAGGGGGAATGTTATCCTTAAGCTTATACTGGGCGTTTGCTTATGAGTTCCAAGTTCCATATCAAAATATTTTCATTCCACACCACTTTGAATAAAGCAGAACAGGAGCTGGAGTGGTGCCACGGAGCAGTCTGGTAATGAGACTGCAGCAGCTTTTGGTTCAGTATTCCAGCCCAGCTCTTTGCAGGTGGTTTCACTGCCTTTCCTGAGCAATTGCTGCACTGTATGCCATGGTTTTAGACCACTGAACTAGATCCTGCCTGCCTTTCTCTTTAGCTTCACTGGGAGTTTATAAGCAAAGTACCAGAGCTCAGAAAAGGGCACGCTTGGGCTAAAGGGAGGATTTGGGGTGGGTGGAACACAATCATGAGGCTGGAATTCAGGCAGGCTGCAGGCAGGAGCTGTGAATCTGTCAGGTGGCTTTGAAAGGTCCCGAAGTTGTTCCCCAGAGCAGAGGGAGAAGAGCACTGTGCTGAGAATTCCCCGTGCTCTGGGACACGGAACAGGGAGAGCTGCTGGGCAGAGCACCCAGGGAACGGCAGAGAGGGCCCAACGTGGGAGAAGAGCCCAGGCATTGCTGTTACAGATACAGAAAGGAGATGAAACTTTTTATTGGTTGTATCAGTAGGTTGACTGTGTGTTTCGATTTCTGTTCATAACTGTGCTTATTTTCGAGTGGTTCTAAGTGGTTACAAACACTTGCAGTTGTGATGTTGTTGGAGTGACTGTTAGATAATGTTGCAGTGTACAGTTACCAATGTTTGTAGAGGCTTTGACTCCATTCCCAATGTAGTTACTTACACCTGTAACGGAGCGGTTAAAGGGATCATTCCAGGGGAAGGGGGAATCTTCTCTCTCCCTCAGAGACCCCAGAGACTGAGACCCAACCCAGAGCTCTGATTGGTGAACACGACCAACCAATCAGGTCACGGTGGGAAGGAATGATTGGTGTAGAGAGCACCGCGGCTAAGAGCCAATGAGAGCCCGGAGAACGCACCAATCACATAGAGGATCCAAAACGGACCAATCCCTGAGGGGACTGAAGCTATAAGAGGGGACTGGCCGCTCTCAGTGGCGTTTCACTCTCACAAACGGAGCGTTCTGAGGGGCGGCCTGTGTACACCTATTTCTTTGCTCTGGCTTGCCATGAGGGGCTGGGGCTAGCTCAGCCTCTTGTTCCTGTAGCAGCTTTGTAGCAATAAAGAGTTGGCCTTTCCTTTTTTACCATCTTTGGATTTACGGCCTGGTCATTATTTTTGCAACATTGTACCACTGCCAGAACACACAATTCCTGCTGGTGAGCACAAGCAGGGCTCTGCTGCTCACCAAGGCAATAAAACACCTGGAAGTGCAGGCTGGGGGGAAGCCCTGGAACAGCCCGTTTTATTTTATGGAGCAGCCCTTTGCAGGAAATGCAAAGGGAGAGGAAATTAAGGTGCAGAGACCTCATCCAAATCCAATTTTCTGAAGCATTAGAATTGCCTAAACAGAACTCTGTGACTGGTTATTAAATTATGAGAAGTCCTTTATTGCCTCTCCCCACTTGCCTGGAGCCCTGAAATTCCTTTTGGTAAAACACGTTCTCAGGACCCAGGCAGAGCTGGGTTCAAATTGAGACTTTTCTTTGGTTCTACTCTATCGGAAGAAATAAGGAGAGAATTTGATGATTCTCCAAAAGGATATAGCAGCAATTAGAAGGGATTTTTCTGCTCTTTTTCTCCCCTTTACTTCTTCAGTTTTCCTAGACAATAACTTTCTCTAGAGATTCAAGTGACAGACTGTGGCTAAGTTAGGAAAGAACACATCAGAAATAGCTGCTGATTGCTGGATTGGCCCAAGAAGCCCTGCAAAAAATATGTCAGAAACTGGAAAAACTTTGATTTTTTAATCAATTTTCTTCCTAGCCCTTCTTTCCTCCAATTAAGTGAAGTTTTGAAAGTCCTGTCTGTTTTCATCTGTATGTTGAAATAACGTGTTATTTAAAGTGTTTATGTATTTTTTAACTTCCTTTTTAATTTTAAAGTATTTTCCTGAAGTAAAAATCAGTTCAGAGACTGTTAAGAGCAGCAGTGATGGAGTGCTTGACATTTTTTTGCCCAATACCATTTCAATAAAATGCGTTTTACTGATTAGATACATGTACAGGAAAACTAGATGACATTTCCTCAATCAGATTGGCAAAAATAGGGGCAAAACTGAAACATAACCCCAAAATTCGGACTTGTGTGTAACAGAGATATTCTTTGGAACCAGAAAACCCCAAAAGATCAAAAAAAAGCCTATTTAATTCTTTAAGAAACTGTAATTAACTTTTGTAATAAATGTTCCTTCTAAATGGCTACACAGGGAAGCATCTTCTGAGAAGGGAACATGAAATAATCTTAAGGCAATTACAAAGAAGTTTTTGATTTGCAAAATTTAGTATAATTATGTAATTTTCTTTTGTGTGCAAGCAGGCTTGGCATTGAACTCCCACAAAGTGATGAGTCATATGGAGCTGGTTATTTCCCTGAGAATAGCGAGAAGCAAGTGAAAATTACCATTTGAATACCAGAGCCCAGGAGTGCAGTGCATGAATCTAATTTTACACGGCAAAACGTTCACCCCGACGCTGGAAGAAGGTGATCTCTGGAGCACTCGAAGGCCCTGGCAGGATGTGCAGCGGAAGATGCTCCTTCCCTGGGATGTGAGGATGCTTTCGCAATCCCCACCTGCAGGAGGGTTCTCCCCGTTAAGGGTTTTACTCCTTTGCCAGGATGTTCGCAGTGAAGGAGCTGTGAGAGCGCGTTTGACTTCATTATGCGCTGTGAAAGGTGAACATATTGTGAGGCACTTAACGGGTTCCTTCTCCCAGACTTGTTAAAAATGGAGAGCTCGGGAAATTAGATGTTGCCCAACTGAGTGCATGTGTGGATGTGGAAATTTGTGCTGTAGTACACGTAGGCAAAGTGAAACTGGATCAGCCTGTGGTACCCTTAATCCACACTTTAATGACTGAGTCTGTACCCCTGAGCAGAAAATTGCTCATCTCAGTGATGTTAGCCCACAAAATCGTTTGGATTCCCTCCCATTTTTTTTCTACACCCCAGCAGATACTATTAAATTACTTACAAATATTCTTTGTAATTTCTTTTGGTTTTCAAAGTCCTTTTTACTGCTAAATTTATGACCGAAAGGTGCTTATCATATTCTGAAAGTGCAGTGTTCCACCAGGAGCAGGGATTCAGTTGTAAAAAGGCACTTTGGATTAAGCAGTACCTTCTGTATTTTTTTAGAACTGCAAATATTTTTGTTTACAGATTTTGTTTTGCATAAACAATTATTAGTATGAAGTTCCTTTAGGAAGCCACAATCAGATGTCAGTGGTGCCCAGTGACAGGATGAGCAGCAGTGGACATAAGCCATGATGCAGGAAATCTAATTTAAATATAGGAAAATCAACTTTTTGGTAGTTGAGGTGGTGCAATAGGCTTGTGACCAGCTGAGAAAGGGAATTCCTGGAGAAAATAAAAACCAGGCTGGCCCAAGGCCCTTGGAACCTGCTCTGAGCAGGGGTGGGAGCAGCTGAGCTCAGGAGGTTCCAACCTCAAGGATCCTCTGACAAATACTAGTCAGCAAAAGGGATCATTCCCTGTTTTCAGAGAAAGGAATTTCTAATTAATGCACCCTTTTCAAAATGAATAATGCCCCTGCTGACACAGGTTTCAGAGCAGGAATCTGTATTCCAGCTCGTTCTTTTTCCGTGGATTCTGACTCTGGCAAGAACTTGTTGTGCCATCTCTCTTCATTAAGAGATACATGACATGTTCACAGGACCAAACCGAGTGCTTTTACAGGACATATGCTATGTGACTGGAGACACATTAAAAGATAATTAAGCATATTAAACAATAATTTGATTTATTCCGTATTTGTTTTATATGGGGATATAAAAACTGATTCATGCCTAATTCATTTTTTCCCAGGCAGTCTCTTTTCCTGGCACAGATGTTGAGCAGGCAGTGGCAGTGCTGTCCCCACAGTTCTGCTCATGGAGTGTCAGAAAAAGGCTTGACCAGTCTGTCACCAAAGGATCAATCACAGCAAGGGGACAAACACACTTGTCCTTGAATACTTTTAAAATTTCTTGGTCAGAGGTTGTCAGCACAAACAGAAGTGCTGAAAACAGATAAGGACAGTTAACTAGGAGAGGGAAAAAATAAACCAAATTCTGTTTCAAGAAGTCTTGGGTATTTCTGTGGGGGGTTTTTGTTTGGTTGGTTTTGGTTTTTTGTGTGTTTAGGTTTGTTTGTTTGTTTGTTTTTGGTTTTTTGGTTTTGGGTTTGGTTTGGTTTTGTTGTTGTTTTCCCCAAATAACAAACAAAAGTAACTTATCATAGACAAAAACGTTAAAAAAAAGCCAATTATTCTTTCACCGTTCTCGGCATGAGGGTGGTTGCTTCAAGAGATGAAAATTTCATGACAGACTTGAAGCCAATAAAAATTTCTTTGTCTAAAGCAGGTACAGATTTATTCCGATTTTACAGATAGTGAGGGTTCTAACTGAAAATGGAAATACAAATAGACAAAAAGTTAAATGCAAACTTCATAATAACTCCAAAAAGGTGATCTTCAACTTCTTTGTTAAAATGTATTCTGATTTAGATGGCTGGAGTGTTGTGAGTAATCCATTGCTATGAAACATCATTTATAAAACACCACTTAACACATCTTGTGTGAAGTATCTATTATTAGCAGATTGTTGATTTCTAAAGAGCAGAAAAAACCTCAAAGGTAGAGGTGAGATAAAGGATGGAATTTCACTTTTGTAAGTTTTTAAGGAGACAAAACAAACCATGGCAATTTTTGAAAATTATTATTCTTAATGGAATGCCATTACTTTAGAAATTCTTAAGGGGATAAATTTGGAGGTCAGGTTTAGAAACACACAGAAGTAACAGCACGGATATGAAAAATAAAATGTCACATTTGAGAGCTCTTCCAGCACTATTTTGGCACAGTATCAGCCATTCTCAAACATTCTCCTCAAACAGCAATCAAGGTCATCCAGCAAACATCACATTTCACAGAAATCCTCCCACTGGGTTGGGCTGGGACACTGATGGGATTTGGAGGAAGCTCTGGAATGTTCTTCACTGTGGTGAAGAGAGAACCAGGGTCTCTGCCTTACAGAGTCCACAAAGACAATGGTGTAGCTGCACTTGCACTTCAGTGTCTTCACTTGCTGCCCATTTTTTTTTTTTTTTTTAATTTCATCTCTTACAAATTCCAGGTTGGGTTTGGTTTTGGTTTTGGTTTTGGTTTTGGTTTTGGTTTTGGTTTTGGTTTTGGTTTTGGTTTGTTTTGGTTTTGGTTTGGTTTGGGGGGTTTTTTGGTTTTGTTTTGGTTTGTTGTTTTTTTGGTTTGGTTTGGTTTGGTTTTTTTTTCCTTTTGTTGTTTGTTTTTGTTTGTTTGTTTGTTGTTTGTTTTTGTTTGTTTGGTTTGGTTGGTTTTTTGTTTGGGTTGTTTGGGTTTGTTTTTTTTCCTGTGGTTGAACCATGTTTAGGAATGCAGGAAGCCAAGATGTTGTTGAACAGGAGACAACACCACGTGGGCAGTGACGTTGGCCAAAGGTTTGTGGTTCAGCTGAGTTCTGGGATCTGCTGGATGGATACTGAGTGATTAAGTGAGTGATTAAAACTGCTATGAGAACATACATTATTATAATAATATTTACTAAATTATTATTTATTATAATGAACAAATATTATAATAAACATATATTATGACAATAAAATGAATATTATATTAATTGTATATTATTATTCTCTGTGTGACAAATAGGAGTGGCTGTGTGTGGAGATCAAAGCCCTGCTCTGCTCAGCCCAGCCCAGGGAGGGAGTCAGGACAGGTCTGTCCCTGTCCAGATGTCCCGCCAGGCTCTGGCTCATCACAAACCCAGCTGGGCGTCCCCACCGTGGTGAGGATGCCCAGACTCAGTTGTCCTCTCCACTAGCAGCTCCTCTGCAGCCCCAGAACCCTTTACAGAAATCCTGCATTCTCATTTGAATGTCCATTTAATAATGGCCAGTTCTGAATGAACTGGGTCTGTGAAAAATGGGGGCTTTTCTCTCAGATATTGCAACACCTCTTTAATTTCAATTCTAGAGTCAATCTTCTGTCTTACACCGTGGTCAGGGCACTAAAGCTCTGCATAATTCACAGGCCTCCTTTTGATAGACAGGACAGATTATTAGCTTGTTCTTCTTTTTTTCCCTAATTTTTCATTCTTTCAGAATAGCTGTGCTTTTGAAGGCAGAACCAGGAAGTTTTTTTCTGAAGACAGCTACAACAGATTGTGTAGAAATATTTCTTTCAAGACTTGCTTACCAACAAGATTTTCCCTTTTATTTTTTTCCAAATTCACAAGTCAATGTTTAATATCCATTAATCATCTACTTCTATTAGGATGTAAGTGCAATAAACACATTTTATTCATTTATTTGTATGCTATCACTTAGATCCCCTCATTTTTAGATCATGGCTGGATTATTCAGGGCTCTCTGCAGACCTATAACAAAGAAACAAACACTCCAGAGAATTTACAGTATACATGAAAGAGAAGATGAAATAACAGAGCAAGACAGACAATCAAGGTTGGGGAAGAAAAGGAAGATAAAAAATGAACAGAACTAGGCAGAAAACAAAAGTCACTCATGACTCCTGGTAAAACAAGAAACAAATGTGAAAGTATGATATTTGATCAAAAATGTTCTGAGATGAGCAGATGTTACCAAAAGTAGTAAGATCTGCTTGCATTTTTTTTTTTCTAATTAATTACCTAAAATCACAGCCATCTTTACATTTTAGGGACCAAGACTCTCTGTCTCTGTTTGCTTGTCAGACTATTTTCCATTTCTCTCAGAATTTTGAGGGCTTTTCTCCTCAGGGTCTTTGGCTTACCTGGTCTGCTTCTCAGTTCTATCAGTAGTGTTCTCTGTGGATGATTATTTCTTTGGGTATTTTTTGCAATTAGTGACTGATTTTGAGAACTGATCTTTCATGCTCTAATTACAGAGATGCTGAGAAGTAACTTGCATTATTTTTGAATTATGTATAGAATATACCCTTGGTCAGCATTCTACATGACTGTCAGCTCTCCCTCTCTCTCTAAATTGTTAACTCAAGATTCAGAACATGTTTCTTCCACTGAGAAAACCTTGACCAAAGCAAGTCTCTGTCTTCAAGAAAGATTGCTTTCCTGTTGCCTGACATTCTGCAGTGGAAAATGTTTAAATCTGAATTGTTTTTCACCATCTAGCTTTTCCTGTGCTTATATTTACCTCTACAGCCACTGCACTTACAGGTTTATGGAACCCTTGCAGCTTCAGAGGAAAACACATCTCACTAAATACACAGCAATTAATTCCTATTTTGAGATTCTAATGGTTTCTGCTCTTTGGCGATTTGTCATTTCAGACCCTCATAGCAGCAGTGGAACTTTGTGTTGTAACGTCCTGGAATTCCCTCAACACCTGTGCTAAGGGCACACGGTTCTGCTGATGAATGTCCCGTGCTTGGAGCAGTGATGTGTCATTAATCACATTAAGAAATAGGCCTAACAAGCCATAATTTAAAAGTAAGACGGTGTTACCAGCTCTCTTTTTAGTGAAAGTGAAGCAGTCTATTAATATCTCTGCATTTGGGATGCAGGAGCACCTGGGTATTGCCAAGGCAGGTCCTTTTCCAAGGCAGTGCTCCCCATCCCGGGGATCTGAGCCTGGGAATGGGACAGAATTCCCTCCATGCCCACGAACCTCCTTGAACTATGTTCAATTTGCACTAATCACAGCCAGAGCATGGGCAAATTACTGAAATCTAATCCTCATTTACTCTTTCTGTGAACAGAATCAGAAAGTGTTTGGAATTGCAGCCTGAAGGACGCCAGGAGTCACACCCAGAGCTGGAGCCATTCCCTCCAGCAGCCACACTGAAATTGTCATTATCAGAAGCTGCATCATTTAAAAAGGTGTGACTGCAAGCAAGAGATATAATTAGCATAATCTGCTCTTTAAAAGCTACACCTGCCATTAAAGTTTTAAAGAAATGAAATCTTAGCTGAAATCATCTTTGTAATTTACTAACACTCATTTCCATACAATTTTGTCAGAGCAGCACAAACTTGGTGCTAACACAGCCTGAGCCTTCAAAGTCGGGCTCAGTTTATGCAGTTTCCCAGTCTGTAAGGCTGACACTAATTTTCTCAGGCTTCATACAGATTTTCCACTTAACTCTCAGTATTTTACAACCAGTTTTGAGCACGTGAGACTGGTGAGAAACAATTCCCTCCATTACTGAGCACAGATCCTGAGTGAGCACCCAGCACTGCCATCAGGTGAAGGCAAAGGGAAGAAAACACATTTGGATATTGGTCTGTGGGGTGTTGTGAGAGGGGAACGGTTGTTCCTCTAACTTGGTTCAAGAGCAGCTGACCACTGGCACATGCTCAGCTCCCTGACCACAGCACTCCCAAGAACAGTGCCACCCTGTTCTTTTCAGCCTTCTGATATTTACTTTCGTAATGGTGTTTCTCATGCACTTTTCATGTAAACAATGATTGTTTTGCATTCCTTTCTGGAGGAGGAGAGAATTGATGGACTGTTGGGTTGATCAGTGTGGTTGGAGAGGACAATTTTCTTCCTCCAATCCCTGGTCACTGTTGGAATGCTATAAATGTCGAGGTCTGTAAATAAACTGCCCCTTTTTTTGCCTTGGCCATCTCAGTGCTTGAGTGTTGTTCATTTGTGTCCTGTTGTGACACCCAAGTCCTTTCCTCAGTACTGGAATTTTATCCAGGACCTGATAGACCTCAGATGCTTCCTCGTTTATAACTGAATTTTTAAAAAAATGCCAAGCATCTGCACCTGTTCACCTTGAATGGCCTTCTAAGAACCATTCTAGGAAGTCAAACCCTAACTTTTTACAATCCCTCCTTGCAAGTAGGAGAAAAAAGACAGAAATATCATGTTCTGTGAGAAAAAAAAATAGGAAACTAAAAATGCAAAGGTCACTTTTACTTGTAACTGCAAAGATCTGTTATCTCAGGTGTTGCAACGTCGAAATTCTTTTATTCACTGAGGTGCCACCTCTCCTTAGGCTTCTGAAAATTCTCCTACAGTTACACACATTTAATGAGAAGTAAACAGGCTTTTTAAAGCCCTGGACTCTGCAGGAACCAGTGCAGGTAGAAACATTAATTATTTTAATATTCAGGTGTTCATTTTGGGAGATTGGAGCAGTGAAAACTTTGTTGCTCATACACTTTCCAGTGAAACTGTGCAACCCCAGAATAAGTCACAGATGTGATAAATAATATTTTATCTTTAAGCTTCTTAATTTTTTCTTTGCTGGTGGGTCAGGGACTCTGCAGGTGAGATCCCACCTTGATGCCTTGGGAAGGCTGACATGGAACAGAGAGTGGACAGAGCCAGAGAATAAAGCAGATATTTATTGAAAGGCCTCCAGGATACACCTTGGGTAGGACAAGAGCCTGGCCAGGGCTACACCCAAGGTGGACACAAAATGATCACAAAATGAACAAACGGTCACCAGGTCTCACACTTTGATCAGTTTTGGCCCATTTGCACATTGGGGTTTAATTGTGCAATTACAGCTTTGGGTTGTGAGGTCCCATTCTTCTTGTTCCTCCCTCCAGCCACCCTTGTTTGTGCTGTTGGGCTGAAAGTTGTCCTTGGTGTGCAGCAGGAGCAGGATTTGTTTTGTGTCCCTGCTCTGTGCAGAGCTGAGTGACACTGAGTGTGAGCTCAGAGCTGCACCCCTGGGCAGCACAGAACCTGAAACAGGAAAGATAAAACTGAAGACATCAGCCTGAGGACATTCCTTGGATCCCTGTGCTGGGGGAGCACCACGGGCTGGCAGAGCAGCAGGGGTGGCACTGGTGGCACTGCCTCAGTCATTGTCCTCTCCAGGACATCCTGTGCTGCTGCCTGGGGGAGTGCAGAGTTTCCAGGGAATCCCTGAGGAGGGATGAGCAAGTGCCAGGCTGGGTTGTTCTCTGTGTGCAGGGGCACACTCTAACTTCTCCTTGCCTTCCCTTCAGCCTCCCAGCCAGGACTGTGTGGTGGGGAGAACCAGGAAAGGCAATTTCAGTGTTCAGAGGGAGGATTTGAGGCTTTCACAGCCCACCACAGAACGGGGTTCAATCATGCCGTGATGAAATCTGAGTTTAGAGATCCTGGTTTATCTGTAGAAATCCTGGTTTATCTGTTTGTGTAGGGGTGCTATAAAAAGCACATCACCATGGCATCCCAGCTCTCTCCAATTAAAGAAAACTATTCCTACCATTTACTTAGCAGCTCTGACAATAGCCTGCAGCAGCAGTAAAACAACTTGACTGCCTGGCATTTTACAAGATAAATTCCTCACTGCACTCTGGTTTTTCTTGCACTGTTGCTTGCAAAGACTTAAAAAGTTACTGCTTCCTCAACGACTGAGACTGGTATTGTTACACTCATTTGAGCTATGGATCACTGGGTACACTTTGTACCTTCACATGCCACTTTGAGAAAAATCAATTTTAGTCTTGAAGAGCTCCAACTGGTGTTGCAGAAGATCAGTGCACATTTCCAGGTGCTGCAGGGCATTGGCATCTTGATGTGGATTCAACAAAACATGACATAGGTAGGGTGCAAAATTGCTTACTCTTATGCTAAGGGATCTTCTGAGAAAAATTACACAGTAAATCAGAATACTGTGAGGACGTGCAAGGCACAGCAGCTGCAGTAAACACTTCTATGTTTTTCACAATCTTAGCACAAAAAATATAATTTACGTTGCTACCTATAGATGGCTATGCTAATGAATGTTGTAGGTTCAACAGGAAAATCAAATATTTAATATAGAAATTAAAAATAGCATGTAACTGATGTTGAGGAAAGAAGCAGTTTGTGCCTAAAAATGGTTAGAAGTATTTAAAAAGCTTCTGTCCAGCATTAATTGTCACCTAAATTGGATATAATGCCACTACAGTTACTCTCTACCTTTTTAAAAAATCTATTTTAAATCTCTGCACTGTTTTTATAGATCTATAAAGCTTGAGAAAAGGATCACTTACTTTCTTTGCCCTGCTGTATTTCTGCACAGACAGAAGAGTTAATTTCTAAATCTCTGTAATTTAGCAGTGGGTGTAGCCTTGTCTGTCTGAAGGACTCAGATTGCACTTCCATGGGATATTAACTGTGCTTCCAGTGAGCACAGCCCAGAAATGCTGAGTCCAGATAAGACATTCTGCTGAACTCATAGAAATGTTCTCTGCCAGATCATATTTATGAACTTTTTTTGAAGGAGTAACTTTGTCTCTGAAGAGGTTATGCTAAATCAAGTATCATCTGTTTGTAAAAACTTAGCTTAATGCCAGGTCAGGCGCTGTCTGTTCTGCAGCTGACAGAAGTCAGATGTGTTCTGGAGCAAGGATAAAGCAGAATATTCATTTCCCTGGGCATCCAGGCTCACTTGGTGCAGATCTGTGCTTCTGTCTGGAGTCCCACCAGCTGGAAGCTGCTGCTGCTTCCTCTCCACACCAACACTCCCTGCAGAATGTAATCCTGCTGTCTGTGGTCTACTGGGTTTCCTTACCTGGGCCCTCCTCAGCCAAGTGACCCAAGTTAGCAAACAGAGCAGGCACAGGAGAATTTTGCTGTTCAGGCTGTTTGGGGCTGGGCCAGGTTTGGAATCACTCACAGGAGCAGCTCCACCAGGAGACTGGTGGCAGCAGTGACCTCCAGGTACTGCAGGGTGGTGATCACAGAGTCACAAAACCACAGAATCACAGAACGAATGAGGTTGGAAAAGATCTTAATATCATCTAGTCCAAATGATGACCTATGATTATTGCAGCAGCCTTGTTTTACCTGGAGAAGGAGGTATGAAAAGAGCTTAACTGATAAACAGGGTGTGGATCCTAAATAAATAGAGATTGGAGCTCTCCATTTCCCAGTGGAAGCACCAAATATGGAGCCAACTGCAGGCTCAGGAGCAAAACCTAAAGAACAGAAAGGGAGGTTGAGCAAACAAGGCTTCTCCAAGGATTTACTCCTCTTTTATTTTCTTTTTATGTGCAGTTTTCCAGAAAACACAGTTAAACAAGCGGGTGTGGTATTGAAATACACTCTGCATTCTTCCCACAACAAATATGGATTTGTGCAGAGATAGTCAAAACTTCCCTAGTCATGCCAGCTTTGTATGTGCTCTGTTTGGAAGAAAAAGGCAGGTGAAAATTCATTGCCAAATATCAGCTCTGTAGAACTGGATAGAGGAGTTGTAAAATAAGACTGAATTAAGAAATTCCAAATCTGTGACTCAACTTGATCATAAAATCGATCTTCACTGAAATATGAAAAGCAAAGAAGGGTGTTTAAAGTGCTTCATTGTGCAAATTCTGGATTTTTTTTTTCTTATTGTTTCCTTTAAAAAACAGCTGGTGATGGTGACAAGGGTTTTGTGACAAATGATTTTGACATTTACACATTTTACTGAATGCTACTGGACACTTGTAATTTATTGTAATGATTTATGAGTAAAGAAACCTAATAGTGTTGAAGTGCTGATATCTTTTCTGTAATTCTGGCAAAGATTTTATAACAATCATGTTCTCCTTTTGTAATTCGGGGTTTCTGTAGCACATAGAACATTTAGATTTGTTCCTACAGGGGAAATTTCTCAATGACATCACCTTCACTTTATCTTCCATTTCTGAGAATACCTTTGAGCACAAATCAGTTTTTACATTTCTAATTTTATGACACTCCAGTTACAGATCGTTTGTATCACAAGTGACTGGATTTGCAGTGCATCAGGAAACACCTACTTATCCAAAATATTGTCAGGATATCCAGTCTTGCTCAAGTTCCCTTTTAGTGGGAGCAAGGCTTTGTAGGCATCAAATGCACTCAATATATTTCTTTTCAAAGAACTCTGAAGAAAAAATCACTTTTTCTTGGAGGGGGTGCTGTTGTTCCATTTTTGTTAACAAGAGTGTTAACAAATATCAGGAGCCTGATAAATTAGAACATCGGAAAAACAAAAAGGAATTTCGGGCAATGTGGGACCAAATCCATTCATGGAAATCACAGTCAGGAGGTGGATCAATAGTTTCTGTTCTCAAAAATCGGGGCGGGAATGATGGGTTAAAGCTTTGCTAATCTTGTCCATATGTTAGAGGCCAGAATCAGTGGAGCATTTTGATGCAGAGCTCCCCCGTGGTAAGCAGTGTTTGCTGATGCAATTCGAGCTCTTTTATTTCCATCCCATTTTGCTTAATGAAGAAATCTGCCCCATTTCAAAAGGGAAATTCCTACTTCCCCCACCAGAAATGAATCCCACTGTTCAAATCCGAGTGGAACAATGTAAACATTTCCTGGAAATCCTCCTTGTGTTTCTGTCTGATTGACTGTCAAACACTAAAATTTATTTGATGAAGTTATGGCTGTGGAAACCCACTTGTGTGAGCCCTAGCATGTAATTCCAGACTGTTCTCATGCTGTTTGAGAATTGTTCTTCCTATATATTGGCTTTCCTGACCGTGTGACCATATGCTTAGAAGTTTATTTTCAGGAGCAGAATCAGTTGATATGGCTGAGTTATATTTATATTATTTTCACTGTTGCACTTAAAGAAAGCAAAACTCAGTTTTGGAGATTTTCCTAATTAGTCATCACCTTGAATGGAGTGTGCTCAAGGAAGAATGCCTCATCCATGGTCTATTTTTCATTGCTTTCTATTTGTTTTTTATGCTGAGAGTAATGTTTAGAGCAGCATTACTGCTCATTACCCTGCTTAGGACTTGACTGTTTCCACTAACTGCCAGAAATTTTTTTGGGAGAAAAATATACTTTTCCTCTTAGTTTGCTGTTTCTAAATTCAACAAATCTATCACATGCCATTTCCTCTTTTTGCAGTTTCTGCAATACCATACTTCACATACAAAGCTAAAATTATCTGTGCCTTCAATTATAGGTGATTTCAAAATTAGTTCATTGATGGAAAATATTTCAGAAGGAGTGTCTAAAACAACTCTACCCCCATTCCTTTTCATACACAAGAGAAATAAATCCACATTTTTTTCTGTCTGCCTCTCCTTGCTGCCTCACATGAAAAGCAGATTTTTTTTTCTCTGATTATTCCTTGTTTTGCTGCATTTTAGGACATCTTTGAAGAAGCTACTTTAGGCAGCTAACAGAGAAGGAACTGAAAACTCATAAATTAATTAGATAATCTCTTTCCTTGCCTCAGCTGGCTCTAGTGAGTGCTCCTTGAAAACCTCATGAGCTTGTTTTGACTTGTAGTGGCTATTCAGAAGGATCTGTAGCTTCTCCTGTTCATGGCCAACTGTGCACTCCAGAGTTTCAGTGATTTTCTCTTGTTAAACATGTGGTAAAGGTATTTGAGCTCAGTTGAATGATATGTATTTTAAATATCGACTGAAAAGATGGTTAGAAGTCCAAAAATGTGAGTTCAATTTACTTTACTCTGGTTTAGCAGCACTCATTACACCTGGTGTTTTTCCTGCTCTGTAAACAGCAAATGTATCAGGCACTGAATCAAACCCAAACCTCACCTGCAGCTACACCTCTACAAGGAGTATATCAGCTTGTCAGAAATTCATTAGAATGATAATTTGTCAGTGTTTTAATGAAATTATTTTGACACTGAGACAGAAGAAGCAGCAGAAGGATACAAGAAAACGGTGAGTTAATTACTTGAACTTAAAAGCCTCAACCAAAATATCAAAAGAAAAAAAACAGTGTCTATTTTTGCTTCAATACCTGTGACACTTCTCACAGATACATCTTCTTTACCTATGGTGCTATAAAAGACCTTTTTGAGATGTGAATGATTGTGAGGAAAACAATGCTCTTACATTAAATGTCTTTATTAATATGGATACTGTGTGATTTAGCTGTGTCTAGCTTCAAAACACGATGTTTTGGAAGACAAAGTACAACCAGAATTTAGAATGAATGTGAGAAATAAGTATTTGTGGATGGATACTTCACTGAAAATTCGAGTTTAATCCTTATTCAAATTGAATTTCCTTTGAGAAAGCTTAAGGCCATCAATCTATTATCAGACAACAAAACTGACTATTACTCATTCGAGTTGAGTTTGGGTTTTTTTTATTAAACCTGAGAGAAGAGTGGTGAACTAATGTGTTTGTAAACCCAGCCTGCAAAACCACAGCAGATTTATAGTCATGTCTAATTTGGGAAGAAGAGAGCTTTGTGCAGTTTGTGTTTTCTTCTCTTTTTTTGCCTCAGTTCTGATTCCTCTCCCCTTGCTTTTGTCCCTCTCTGGTTTCCATTGCTCTGGTATTGTGAGTTTTGGTCCTTATCCACCCTGCTCTGAGTCAGGGCAGTGTGAGGGCTGTGCTGCTGTGGGACTCACAGCTGGCTGAGGTGTCTGTGTTCACCAACTGCTCTCTAGAAGACCCCCCAGTATTGCACAAAACTGTTTTCATGGCAAAACCTTTGAAATCAGAGGGAAATTCCAGTGACCATGGCTGCCTTCAGCAGGGTGTGGAGGCAGGCAAAGCAGCAGGACGGAGTAAAAATGGGATTTACTCTGGAACAAGGGCCACTGAGGAACAAAACTCTGCAGGGCTGCTCCAAGTCCAGTGCATAACAGACAGCTGGAGCTGGAATAACACAATTAGCAGAACAGAACCAGCTGCTGCTCTGTGCCAATGTCGAGCCCTAACACAACCAGCTGGGGTGGCACAGAAAGGACAGGGCTTGAGCTGGCAGAGGTTTTGCACCTGCAGGGAGAATCCTTTAGAATCCCTGAATGGTTTGGGCTGGAAGGGACCTTAAAGATCCCCCAGTGCCACTCCCTGCCATGGACAGGGACCTCCCAGGACCTCCCACTGTCCCAGGCTGCTCCCAGCCCCAGTGTCCAGCCTGGCCTTGGGCACTGCCAGGGATCCAGGGGCAGCCACAGCTGCTCTGGGCACCCTGTGCCAGGGCCTGCCCACCCTCACAGGGAACAATTCCTTCCTAATATCAAACCTAAATCTCCCTTCCTTTAACTCAAGGCCATTAATGTTCATTAGTCATTTCCTCACTCCCTCTGCTCGCTGCTGTTTGGGGTTTGCAGCCCTGCTCCTCCCTGCCCTGTACCAGTGATTTCCTCATCTCTGAACCTCCCTTTTATATCAACAGTGTTGCTTTCCTCCCCTTCTGCTCTTTAAGATAATATTAATTTGTTTATTTTGCCAAAAAAATTGCTTTTAGGGGACCAGCCAGGACCAATAAAAGTCACAGATACTAATTAAGGCAGTTGCACATTAATAGATTGCTTTTCTAGAGGTTTGAAATCACCATACGTTGTAAAGTCAACATTAATCCTCTCTCAGTGACACGTAAATGAGGACAGGTTATTATTTGGAAAACAGGAGCAAAACCTGTAGCCTCCATCTCATTAAGTTATTTTGGTATAAAACCATAATAATCAGTGTTGCTTGGGGCTGAAACAGATGCCCAGTATTGTGATTAAGGGCATGTTTATGTATATATTTTAAAAGAAAGCCCCAGAGACAAGGACACAGCAGGACTCTGTACCCAGGCAGCTCTTCTGAGCAGGTAGGGGACAAGAATGACATTGCCCACCTCCTTCCTTTTTTGTGAACAGCACTTTAAGGAATAAAACTCCACACTAACAGCAGGAATCCAGCTGATAGGTGTTGGTCTGAATGTGCTGCTCAGTCACGGCAGAAGCAGCACTTTAGCCTGGATTCAGTTCCATTTTTCCTCCTGATAGTTGTATCATTAGGATTTTGCCTGAATTTCAGATGTTAAGTACACTATTGGTACAGCAACACAAAATGATTAATGGCCCATCCTAGGGAACGTGTCATGTCAATAAAACTGGTTTTTAATAGCACTGTTGCAACTCCCCAGTTGAAAGAATTTCAAGAGTCAGTTAAGACAAAACCTATTTTTCTTTATCAAAATTCCTTAGCAGTTCTGTACCTGAGCACAGAGGACAGAGTGGGCTCAGTCACTACACAGAGGATTATTGCCACTCTGCTGCCATTCTCTCACTCCTTATCAGGGAAGAGAACAACAAAAATATTGCTTGCAGTTCCTTTCCTGTATCTCCCACTATCCAGTAACCAAACTAAACTGTACTGCAGAAAAAGGGCTGGAAGTATCACTGACTTCAAGCTACCAGAACACAGGAGCTATGTGCCCAAAAACATTAACTGGAATATTCACAAAAAAGCATTTGTTTCCGTTGTGATTTTTTGTGTGACCAAAAAATCCTTTATCAGACCTCATCCATTTCTCTTGGTGGTGTGTCTTTCACCTGGAGATCAGTCACAGACTGGAGTGAAGGTGATGACAACTTCCAGTTTCTGCATTGCCTCAGTGTCCATTTCTTTAGCCACAGTTTGTGCCCCCAGGAAAGCAGATGGAGATGACCCTACCAGGGTCAGGTAGACCTGCTGAAAAGAGAACAAATAAAAGGCAAGAACAAAACAAAAAGCTCTAGATGCCTGGAAATGTTGCTGCTGAAAAGCTCCAAAATTATAATACTCAAACTGATTGCATGAAATTTCCAGCTGTTAAAAGGTGAACTTGATTCCTCCTTTAATCACTCTGAACACATAATACATGTCTAAAATTAAAGGTCATCCACTCACCCAGGGCCCTACAAGCGTGCTTTGACATTAAAAGGTTTACAATTGAAATCCACCAGGACTGGGAGGTACCAGCAGGGCCTGTAGGGGTGGAACAGGGCTCTTCCTGGGGCCATGAACAATTTTTATTTGGTGTTGGGGCTGAGAGAGAGGGGCTGGGTGGGAACAGACAGGGGGACCCCTCCTGCTGCCCCTGCTCCTGGGGGTGGTGGCAGCTCTGACCAGCAGGGTGGCCAATCTCAGGGGCAGGGATGCTGCCCATGGCCAGCGGTGTCCCAGTGCCTGCCAGCCACTCCTGCAGAGCTGGGACACATCTGAGGTGACAGGTGACAGGTGCTGGGGAGCCACAGCCATGTCCTGGTGCAGCCAGGGATCACCAGGGCCAGGGACAGGCCCCAGATGTGGCACAGCTGGTCAGGCTGCAGCCAAGCATGACAGTGCCAAGTGAAAAGCAGCAAGGGGGGCTCAGCCCAGGCCCAGGGCACCCACAGAGCTGTCTGGGCACAGGACAGCCCAGAGCTGCCCCACAGCTGAGCCGTCCCCCAGCCCTGGCAGCAGGAGCTCCAGAGGAGCACAGCTCTCAAGGCCATTACACTTTGATGCATTAATGTTTAGGAGAAATCTGGCTGTTCCTCTGCTTAAAATTATTTCTTTACCAGCAGAGCAGAGACGCTCTTTTCCTTTACATTTCTGTCAAGAAACAATTGGCGTGTCAGGTTGCATTATGTCACATCATTTGTTGAAACACGAGCTGACATACTGTAACCAAAAGGTATTTGAACATATCATGTCAGAAACTAGAAGCAGGAATGCAAGCTCTTGCTCTCTCTGTCTTGGCAGGAGTTCTTGTTTTCCACTCTTGTTCTAATTCCTCCTGATTGTCAATTAAAAAAAAAAAATCATTGGAAAGACAAGTGTCCAGTTTGGCTGCCTGTGTTCAATGCCCCTTTAATCTTTCCTTCTGTTCCTTGAGGAAATGTAAAAAAAGCTATGAAAGCAGAAGAAAATCTACCCAGGTGAGAGAACTTGCTTACAAAAAGCACCTGTGAGGCTTGACAACCTGAAGAAATATTAATTAAAGTAAATGGAAATTTGGAAATTAAAGAAACAAGAAAAAACCCCAAAGGGATTGATAGAAATCAGTGCATAAGAAACCAGAGAAACCTGGTGCCAGTCATCATCATATTATGGGATGATACATGTCAAAGGCTGAAACTGAGAGATTGGCAGTAATTTATTATTTTAAGGAGGAATCCATGGCAATTTATGCTGCTGTCCCAGTGTGATGGGATTAGCAACCAGCCCTAGGCATCCCCTTGCTCTTGGTTAGTCTGAATTTATGTGCCCCTGACCTCTACTGATATCTTACCCAATTTATATACTCATTCACTCATTTCACACATTTTTCATTGATGCTTTTCCAGAGACTGAAGAAGAGGAAATATAATCTCATTAGTGTTCATTCTCCTTTCCACCACTTTGTTATTCACTCTCTTTTCTGTCACTGCTGTGTGCCTTCTTCTCTTTTGTCTTCCTTCCTTGATTCTTTTCTTCCTTTTCATATCTTCTCAGCACATTGCACTTTCCCTTACTTTCAACCTTCCTCTTTCTTGTTTTTCTCCAATCACATTGCAAACTCCACTCTTTTTCCTGTACTATTTTACATTTTTTTCCTCACTAGAGTATTCTTCTCTCGTCTTGCTCAGGAGCTGAATTTTGCTGGGAAGGACTTTCAAAAAGCTGCTGCTTCCCCAGTTTGCTTCTGCTGTGATGGTTAACCGAGATGAGGCTGCTTTGGCCTGCATTAATATTTACAGACTTGTTTTATGAATCTGAAGATTGATTTAGCGTGAGAATAATGCAGGGGAGCAGATGAACCATGGAAATGGTAAGGTCTACTTTGCTAGGATTCATAAATCTAAAAGCCATGCTGAGGTGAACAGCTTTTAGAAGAGCAGCACCTAATGAGTGAAAATCATTGAATGTCTAAAGTCTTAAACAAGTTCCAAACTCATCTTTCACAGGTAGCAAAAAATGAACTTTAATGGTCAAATACATTCTCCAAACTCTTACAGAATTACAGCCTTTCTCTTTAAAATGTGTAAAGTCTAAGGAGTTCAAGTAACAGCAGTTTTCCTAGGCAGCCAGGTGATAAATGTGCTATTTGCTAACATCAGGTATGCATTTTCTTACAAAAGCACTGCATATTTAAGATACTCCTGGTAGTCTCATCCTTTTCTTTTTCAAAAATTATGGGGTTTTTTTAGCCACCGAGTTTTCTTTGTCTTCTAGATCCTAACCCCAACCATTTTTCAAGGTCAAACCATGCAGTACAGATTTAATTTCAGCACAGACACTTGGAATGATAACCAACTCCTTGCTACTATTAACTCAAATAAAATATTCCCATCACAAGTGAAACACAGGACGACTTTGGCCACTCCTGGCTAGAGAACTCCTGTGCTTTTAGGCCACCTAGAAAGGAACATTTTGGAATAAAATGTGACATTCGGAGGCAGAGCTGTTATGTCTCTTATGCACAATAAGTTCTGTAATGGAAGCATTACAGCTCTGTCTGCAGCAGAGGATTTAACACATTTACTGCCCTGCTGACGGGGAAAGACAGGGACAAGCTCAGTGGCTGTCACACAAACTTGGTGTTCAAGAAAAAGACACGTTCCTCTTCTGGCAGCTGTGACGCAGTGGGGGGGAAGACACCTGAGAAATGGACCTTGTAACAGTCAAGGACTTTGTTTTCTCTGCATGTTGTGTGTTATTCTGTGCTAGAAAAAGTGAGCTGAACTCCAGGGTGACTGGATGTGCACTTGAGTAGTCCATGCACACAGGTTGCCTCTTACCAGTAAATTCACTTTACCTTAAACAGAACAAACCATTTTCCTTGAACCACTGAGCTCTCCAAACTCTACCAGTGAAGCATGCCTAAACCAATCAGATTATTTTGATATTTCCTACACATTGTTTTACATAGTGTAAAGATTTCTCCTCAGTTTAGGGCTAAAACCTTGACTTGTAAGATCAAGGCCCATTATAAAAAAGAAATGTCAAAAGCAACACACAGTGTGCAATTAAGGAGTAAGACTGCAAGAGAGTTTTGTTTTCAAGAGAGTTTTTTTCCTATCAACCCATCATGCAAAGTGATGTTTATATAGCCGCTGGAGTGTGTAATATCCACACCACAAAAATGCACATTCTGGAAAACAAAGTGGCACCTATTCAAGATGGAAATGTACAGGAGAAGGCACTGCAGAGGAAAAACAAAAAAGGCCTGTGTGGACCTACCCTGGATTTTGAATAAAATTGTGAAACTGGGCACAAGGTGTGAAGAGAACTTGCAGCAGTTGCATGTGGCTTGGTCCTACTCAAGCACTGAAGGAAATTCAGTGTTAATGAAGTGTTTTCTAGCATCATCCATTGTTCTCCTGGAAAAATGTGGTACTTTAGTGGCACTTGCTTCTTGGCAAAAAATGATGCACTTTGGTGTTTAGATTTTGGCAAATAAACCCACCTGCATTCCAGAGCCCTGCAGCTGTGGGCTGTTTGCTGAGCCACTCTGCAACACCTGGCACTTCCTCATAGCATTTCTGAGTATTGAGAGCTAACTAAGCAAGTTAGAGTTCTAAAGCTTGGCAAAAGTTTTGGGAAAAAAAAAAAAAAAACAACCCACCCAAACCTCCTGTGAATACTGTTTGACTTTTTATCTGTTCTAGATTCATTACTCTGGTGGGTAAGTTTTAAAATAGAGCAGGAGGTGTAAATGATGTATGTGAACACAGTGGCTTTCAGAAGTGTCCTGAACATCACTAAAGAATCAGTGCTACCAGGAGAATCTGATCATTCCATCTTTGGCTGTTTTTTTTCCTACTGCAAAATCTGTGGTCTTTATCAATATTTGAAGAGTCAAACCATTCCCCCCAAATGATTAATAGAATCCCCTAAAATATAGGGGAAAAGGTTGAAATTTGATTTTTTTTTTAAGTAATCTAAGAATAAATTGTTTTCATATAGATTTTTTCTGAACCTATATTGAAGCATTTGAATTGTGCTCATGGAGCTACATTTATAAGAAAATGTATTATCTTTTATTAGATCACATAGTATATCTTGAAAAAGAAACATCTCAGGCTCACAAATGCTTTCTTGGCCCCTCTGTAGGGATATGGAAAATAATCTTGCTGGGAGGAAGAGAGCTCAAGGGAGAATATAGATGTCCTGTTAATCAGGACATAAAAAAGAAAGGAGAAGCTGTGATGTGACAGTGACTGGTGGGAGAAAATCTGGCAAACAGCAGAGAGAAGATTGGGAGATATGACAATTTGGGAAATGTATGTATAATTTATAAATCCAGACTTATTTTATCAATTTCATGTAGCACTCCTGCTCGGTCTGTATTTAATCTGCCATTTGCTGGCTGGGGCTGTGCCATAGATCACACACTCCATGTGAGCAGACACAAGAGTGATCTGGGAAGAGATAACAGGATATGAATTTTGCTCAGAAAAGCACTAATGCTAAATAGACTGGTTAAACTAAAGGAAACTGATGGTCTCAGGTTGTCTTCTAAATTAGAACAGTGGGAGCTGCCTGGTGAGGGAGCAGATGAGGAAAGCTGTTCTCTGAGCTGCTGGAACTGCAGGCTGATCAGCAGGGCATTGGGCTTTAACACCATGGAAGAATTGTCCAAAACTCCAAGGTCTTACAGGGTTACAGCAGCCCCAGAGAGAAGGTTTTCATTTCCTGGATTTCTCGTTTGCCTTTTTGCTTTTTATTTGGAGAGGCTGTAAGTCTAGGTGCTTTCTCCATTAACATGGCCTGGGTAATAATAGAAATTTATGGTCTCCACTTACTTTTTAAGTGCTGTAGGGTCTCACAAGATGAAACTGTAAGCTGCAGTATTTTGTGTCTGGAGTGGGAGCTTATCTCATTCTCCTGGCTCCTGCTGTTCAGACTTTGGTTGCTTCCTGCTCATTTTACTGATACAAAATGTTCAGGCTTGGCTTTCCATCAGTGCGTGTTTACCAGCAGCACTTTGGCACAATCACCTTCCCTTCCTCCTCCCCGGGTATTATGGCCTTGGAGAACTTTTAAGTGAGGGCTGAGCACAAGTTTCTGTTTGTGTTATCTTGCCCTGGAAAGGGAAAATATTTCACAGAGCACTCCAGCCCAGCTAGCAGCTGAAGAGGAAGCAGGGCATCCTCTCCACATCAGCACAGGTCAGCACCTAGATGTTTGTTGTCTTCCTGCCTTCTTTAAAAGGTAAATACTGTCACAAGTTTAAATTGCAGGTGTTTTTTTTTTCTTTAACAAGCCTTTAAGCATTTAGGATCACCAAGGTTCTGTTCCTGTGACCCCAGGCTGCTGCTGGAATACAAACATTTTCCAAGCACACACTGTTCTGACAATAATGTGTGCACTGAGTGCCCACCCCCAGGAGGCAGGGTACAGCCCAGATTCTCTGCTTGGCTCCTTGGTCAACCAATTAATGGAAATAATTTTTTTTTCCATCTTGTTATATTTTCTGAGACTTTATTCATAATGAAATATTCAAATTACGGATAAACTGACTGCCTTTTTCCCCTCAGAGCAGTTACAACTTCCTTGTGTGAGGGAGAGGAGGGGCAGGCTCTGATCTTTTCTTTTTGATGGCCAGTGGCAGGACCTGAGGGAATGCCCCAAAGCTGATCAGGAAAGGTTTAGGTTGGATATCAGGAAAAGGTTCTTCATCCAGAGGGTGGTCAGACACTGGAACATGCTGCCCAGGGAGGTGGGCACAGCACCAAGGGTTCAGGAAGAATTTGGACAACGCCCTCAGACACACAATGTGACTTTTAGGCTGTTCTCTGCAGGGCCAGGAGCTGGACTTTAATGATTTCTGACTCCTTTCCAGCTCCAACTATTCTGTGATTCCAGCTGTTTTGTGCTGTTTGTCTTCACTCCCCACACAGCTTGCCTCAAACAGCCATTCACAAAATCAGAATTATCTGTATGAGAACTGTTCCTTTGCTGGGGGTCCCTCCCCAGAAACACCAGCCAGAGGTGTTTCTGTGCTACTGCACTGGGAATAATTTGTCAGGACAAAAAGAGATCAGAAAAGTCAGCATCTGGGGAGAAAACATCTGAAAAGGAATCTTTAAAGGACAGCCTGTATTGTGTAGCTGGTCCATGCATGTCTGTAGATATTTGGTACATTTGGCATATACCAGATAGTTTTAAAATGCTTGGTGAGTTTGGCCTTAATTTCAGAAATAGAACCACTGTGCTGAAGAGTGAACAAAGGTTTGTAGGAAGTGTTGGGTTCACCGGAGTTTTTTGAAATACATCCTATAAATCTACAGCTGAACGTGTCTCCTCTTCCTACAGTAGGTCCAAACTCCCACCTGTGCAAACCACAAAAGATATGACAGAGGAACAATGTGTTAATTTTAACAGAAGTGTTGATTTTGACAGGAGTGTCAAATTTGTCTTAAATTATTTTCATTTGCCATATAACACCACTGAAGGAAGCATAGAGGAAATACTTCAGAATTGCTTTTCAAAAACAAGTTCTTCTGGCTAATCAAGAGACTTTTTTCAGTTATTTGCTATTTTTAGTTTCTTTTGTAATATCCACTTTTCTAGTTGCTTTTTTTTTTTTTTTTTTTTTTTTTTTTAACCAGAAGGAATAGTAGTATCTTTAAGGGGAAAAAATTGATTTCTAAGGCTAGTCTTGGTTCTTAGAGCTAATCTTACTCAGTTTCTACTACTTTTTGTTAGTTTGTTTTTAACAAGAAGTCCTCTCATGCAAAGCAAATATTTATGAAAATGCGTAAATATTTCCTTTGGAAATCGAGGCTTTTAAGACAATTTCAGTGAAATTACGCTTACACTGATGTATCAGAGCAGAAATAGCACACTGCACGTCTTGCTTAGACTGGGATATAAAACTGCACTTTGGGGCAGCCTTGCTAATTTAATTGTTTCACTTTTGTGCAGTGTCTCTTTACGTTTTTTTCTTGATTTTTTTTTCAAATTATTCTGGGAGGCATCTTAGTGTAGATCCCATTCTAATGAATGTGCAATTTGCATGCATTGAAATTTTTTTAATTTTTTATTTTTTTTAATTTGGAGCCTGAAGACTAAACAAGAGAAGTATCAGGCAAAATGCAGAAGGGATCCCTTCAGCTGCAATTCCAGAACTCCACTGGGCAGGAAAGAAGCACTTTTGGGGAGCTCTTTATAGGTGTACAAGTACATGGTAGGAGTACAGTCCAAGGACTCCCTCATACCACATTTAGTTCTTATCAGTGTGCTAATGAAGCACAGCTGGCTTCCTTCAGCTGGTTTTAACATGGAACACTGTAAACCAATATGTATTTATGATACCTCTTTTCTGACATTATAAATTTATGTATTTTCTATCTCTATCCATAATAAAAAGAGATGATTATTATTGTGTCCTACAGTAATAGGACAAGTTGTGTAAATTTAAGAGAGACAAGTTAAGAAAGACATCCAAATTAAAAACAGTTTAGTGCTTTTGACTTGGAAATCTGGCTTTGATTTAATTAGAAAAATAAAAATAATAAAAACTTTATGAGAATGCAGGGAATCCTGGCTGCCTGCAGCCATGTCCATCTCCATCTGATATTGTTTCCTGTTAATTGCTTGGCCCACCTAGCAGGGGCAGAGCTGCCAAGCCATTAGAGCTCCATACTTTGCATAATGCGGAGAGCTGGGAGAGCCATCCCAGGGAGGTCCTCAAAGCCCTCTGGGTTCACCTGGTGGCTTTGCTGTGCCAAACGTGGAAGGCAGGCATGGAAAACGGGATTTCTCCCAGCCAGGAGGGGCCAGCTCCACTGCAGGTGGCAGCTTGGGCCCCTTTGAGATAATCCTCCACCACCCCCCGGGCTCCTTGGCTAGCTCAGTTCCTTGAGAGGCTTTGGAGGAATATCTCAGGGAACAGGGTAAAAGATTCCAGGGTAAAATTCCCCTGGATTGGTCCAAGGCTTTTATTCTCGAAGGGTTCCAGGGGAGAAAGAGAGAGAACAAGGAAGAACAGGACCTTATCTTTCCTGCTCAGGAGAGAGAGCTGGACCTCAGCCAACTGGGTCAAGAAAAGAAGGAAGGGTCAAACTACATGGTCACAGGCTTCAGGGGGTACTGGGGGAAAAACCATTCCCCAGTAGAATACAACACCCCTTGTGCTCCATCTAACAGGAGAACACTTTCTGATTGTGGCTGGAGAGGGACACCCCAAGACAGAGGTTGGGACCTCACTCTGAGGAGCTGGCTGATACTGACACAGAGTGGAGGAGAAGAATGGTGGTTGAGTCCAGGTGGTGCCATGAACAGCTGGGGCTCCTGAGCCTGTGTGGCAGGTCTGTCTCCTCCTCCTGTGTGTGCTAGGATTTGGCTTTGCCTCTCCTTTCCTGGTGGCTAAGATTTTCTGAGCAAAGTATCTTTTTCCTGAGCAGAATTGGAACACACTCCTGCTGCAGCACTCAACATCAGGTCACCACCAGAAGCTGACAGCAGCCCAGGATGATGTGCACTTAGAAACCACATGACTCAGTTCTCAATAGATGCCTGACAGGTGCTGTAGGCAAATGTTGCTTTAGCTACCAAAAATTGCATTTGAAGGAGTCTCTGGCCCAAGGGATGCGTAAGCCTGTGACATCGACATATTTCAGTTCAGTATGGAGCAGATGCATTGCTTAGGACATTTTATGTCCTATTCTATTATATATTTGTCCATTTATATTAAATCTTGGAATTTGAGAAACAGGAGAACGTCCTGTGTATTTCTTGGTGTAGTATGTGAGTCTTGGCGTGAATATGTAACACAAGTTTTATTTTTTTCTGTGTCTATCTTACCTGCAGAGCTCCTTGTGTCTGATACCAATCTCATACCAGTGCCTGTCTTGCAAATATTTCCTCTTCTGAGCAGAACATCTCCTTCCTGCTCTTTCTGCCAGATGGTCTTAATGAAGCTGAGTCTCTGATGGAGCTTTGAGCCAGTTCTGAAGCAGTGGTGTCCTCCTGGATGAAGAAGCAACATCATCCAGGAAATACCAACAGGGATCAATAGCAGCTTGTCAACCAGAGAAATACCATCTAAAGGGAAGTTTTTAGCTGGTTTTTTTCCACAGTGACCACACAGTCCCTGTTCCACCTTGTCTAGTGCTCAGCCAGCTGGAAACAAGAGGGTGGAGAAAGATCCTTTTTGACTTACATGGAACTTTCATCTTACATCTCAGGTTTTCTAGCAGTAAAGACAAACCAAAGTAAAATACCTGCAAAGAAAACAACGCTCCCAAGAACCCCTCGAGGACACCCAGTACCCCCTGCTCAAACAGGCTCGGACAGAGCAGAGGTTGCTCAGGATTGTGTCCATTCAGGTTTGAGCATCTCCCCAGAACCATTAAGGAGTTGTTAAGTGAACAGCTGCTACAACCAAAAAGCAATTACTGGTGCAGCAGGACATGGTTTGCTTGACAAGAGCCTTCCCCTTTTCCTGATGGGTGTTGGAACAGAAGGATTTAGGAGGAGCAGGAGAAAGAGAATTGAACTCTTTAAACAATTGCAAACCCCCTCATCCCATGTGGAGCCTGCACAATGTGGAACCTGTGACGGAGCAAGATTTAGGTAAATGTTAAGTCTGGGGATAAGGGACCAGGGCGAAATCTTCCTCCCAGATATCCCAGTTGGAATTCCACCACGAAGCTCACACCAAGCACTGCAACATTTGGCGTGGAGGAGCAGATGTCCAGCACTCCTCCAAAGGCAGCACGTGAGGCAGCACTTGCTATAGGATTTGTAACTCTGTATATTTTACTTGGGGAGCTGTGAATATGTATTTTCTGTTACTAGAGATAACAAATATCTCTTAATATTAAAGTTAAATTTAGGTTTTTGCATACCTAACAACTGCATGCATTTAAATATGCAAATAATAACACTTAACTTATTCTGAATTTACTTCATCACTAAAATGTTTGTACTCCAAACCTGGGATATTTTACAGGTTCTTATATTAATTTTGCAGACAGCTTGTCAGTGATTGTGTGGCCTGGTGAGATGTTTTTGACAATCTGTTGCCAGAATATCTGTCTATCAATAACTTTATCAGTAGACTTCATTTACTAAAGAGAAAATTAGTAGCTATCTTTGTTTTTCTTTTCTGCTTAAGGAATGAAATAAATTGCCAGTTGGCTTGGTTTTCTTGTTGTACTTTTCCCCTGTGTGTTTGTGGTAGTTTGTTTTCGGGGTTTTTTTCACTGCAGTATTTGCAGTTTGACTTGAATTACCTGAAGGAATAAATTCCATTTTCAGTGATGAGGATTAAAAGAGAGCACCAAGGTGCTGCTACAGTCAGACAACATTCCACAGTGTCCTGTATTACGCATTCCCTGAAAGTAAAGATTTGCATGTTCCATGTTAATTATCCCACCTTCAGTTGTACACCCCTGCCATAATACCCTAATGAAAGTGCTATTTATATTAATAAAGCATTACATTCCTAAGAACAACCCATCACACAGGTCCTCTAAACCCTCTAAAATGAAAAAGGAGGAAAGGAGAGCTCTACCCCAAGCAGAAAGCAAGTGAGAGCATCTGGCAGCTTAAGGAATCACAGCACATCCACAACCACATATGACTGCAGACTGAGGGGCAGATCATACCTCAGACAACCTCTCTTCCTCCCTCGGGGATATTAATTCTCTTTATCCACTCAATTAGCATGTAAAATTAACACTGTTCCTGAGAATATTAGTGACTGGAATTCTAGTAATGCTCATATCAAGGTTAATCTCACTGCATTTTCCATGACAATTAAGGAGATAGCAGAATTCATTGTAAGGGTCCTGTGACATCCCTTTGTGTCAGATCCTTGTCCTCTGCACTGGTGCAGCCCAGACTATTGCACTTCAGAGGGAGAAATTTATTTTTTTGCCTTTTCTTAGTGGGCTTACTGTGATAGTTGACACTTATCAGTAATATTTAATCACGGTGTGGAGTTGATGCAGAGTGACTTATCTGAAACATCTTAGCCTATCTCTTTAAAATAACTCTGTCACATGTTCATAAACAAAAATAGAGGTCAGATAATGTTACTTGTCAGGTCTGACTATGCCCTGGCTTTTATTTGAAAATGTAGAGAGACCAGTCTTAATAAGAGACCAGCACTGCTGCATTTGAATTACATGCTTTTTGTCCTTTTCTTATTTGAAAATCCTGCCTGCCTAATTTGGCAATAAATTAAGCACTGCTGCTAAAACTAGATTTTCATTGAGACTGAAGGAGCAATGTCCCTGCTAAGGAGAAATGATTGCAGTGAAGAGGTCAGGTTCATTCATCCTCACCTTAACTGAGCTGTAGGACTCTGGATTTAGATTCCAACCAGCCTCTTCCTGGCAAAGATCAGTCTCAAAAAAGTGTGATTGTAGGATCCCATGAAAAGATGGCTTAATCTGCATATTTCCCTTTCCCCCTGCTCCTTTCCTCCCACTGGGCTGACATGTCTTACCCATGCTGCCCTCTCTTCTGTGGTCCTCCTCTATAAAGTTTCTGGCCAGGCTCAAAAGGGAAAAGAGATATTTATATTAAATATATATATATATCCATCTATAAAATGAGGTATATGTATAATATATCAAGCAATTTTTAACACTCAGAATTAATTTCTTAACAGGAAAGTGAAATTATCTAATAATATACTTTACTAAAGCTGTTCCATGGCAGTGAGCATAATTAAGAAAGAGCAGTTTTCATCCTGTAAATTATATTTTAAAATTAAGTTTTAATAACGCAGTAATGCTGTCATTCACATTTCCTATATTTTAATAAGTAAATTGGCTACCTTTCAAATCTTGTATAAAACCGGATTTCAGTCCTACGACAAAACTGAAAGTAGTGCTTTTCCCAAATTAATAAATGATAGAAATTAAAGGGAAAATCCTAAGAGATTTAATTTTCACTCCACATTTAACCTTCCCATTTGTGTTTATAGAGGTTTTCCTCTGGTTCTTGTTTCTAAACAAGAATGTTCTCCTGGTGAACATTCGTTACCACTGAGCCCATATGAGCAGACATTTATTGACACTGTTAAAATAAACCCAGTCCCTCCAAAAGAGAGCTGGGTTATACATTTTAATACATCTATTTATCTTTGTATTCCTGTCCAAGCCAGTAAACCTGAATAGCTCTCTTTTATTGGCTGTAGTGGCTCGAGTGTAAGAGCTTGGCAATTATTTAATTAGTTCCATTGAATATTAATGCTTGTGGTTGCCAAGATATTTATGGACTGGGGAAGTTCACTCATCTTTTGTAGCTCACTCCTCATGGAAATGCCCTCTCTCTCTTTAGGATCAGTGCCTTCCCCTGAAAAGCACACATATTTATGATTTATGTTTTGCTTTTTGCCACTTGGCATGAAGAGGAGTTTGTACTTTTTTCCTGCCTACCTGCTTTTTAAAACAGGATTCCTGCGGATTGGAGCGGTTTATGTGGATCCTGTCTTGGGTTGCAACATGTAACCAAAGCGTATATTCTCTTTTCCATCTGTTGAAACTGGCTGAGGAGGTGTTTGGTTTTTTTCCTTTATCTCTTGTATAACCCATCCCTCATAACTCCAGGCGGGATATTCTGTCCATGGGCAGCTGTTAAACCAGCTGGGGCAGTGTTCTTATCCCTGCCAGGACCCACCCTCCCTCCAGGGATATCTGCTGTCCATGGGCCATCCAGGCTCACTGCAGGGCTGATCCAATTCCATCAGCCCAGGGGGAGAGGCTCCACCCAGGGGAGGAGCCCAGCACTCCCAGCTGGATCAAAGCTGGGATTCAGAGCCCCAGGGCAGCCTGTGTGCAGGGCATTCCCAGAGGGACCCAGACCCATCTCACTGGATCCTTCTACAGGATCATCTCTGCTCCAACAGAACCACATCTGCCACTGCAGGAGGGCTCACTGTGGACTGCTCCCAGCACCCTGGCCAACAGGGTGTCAGGATGTATCTCTGACTCTGTCAGGGTTTCTAGGACTTTGTTTGTTTGCTTGCTTGTTTTTTTGTACTACTGTATTTGTATTTTTAATATTCCTAGTAAAGAACTATTACTCCTATTCCCATATCTTTCCCTGAAAGCCCTTAATTGCAAAATTACAATAATTTGGAGGGGGTGAAGGGTTTACATTCTCCATTCCAAGGGAAGCTCCAGCTTTCCCTGGTGGACACCTGTCTTCCCAAACCGAGACAATCCTTTAACTGTGTTTAGGAGAGCAAGCACAGCACCACGATGGAGAGATGTTTCCTGGTGTGGGACACTGTTGGATTACCCCAGTTTCAGGGATAATTCAGAGGAATTATGGACAACTACAACTTTCTGAAGCCCCCAGCCTGGGGTGTGTGAGGCACAGCTCATTGCCCCCTGAGCAGAAATATCACCGGGGCAGAGCTTGTATCAAACTGTATTCAGCCACTGTTAAATTCTCTTTAGTTCCCACCGATGTCAAACAGGCTTTCCACTGAGGAGCTCTCATTTGTGCAGAATTAACTTCTAAAAGCTGTGTTGACAGAATGTAAAAAAGTCACCAGAATATCATTCCCAGGGGCACAAATCTCACTGCCTTGTTATCCCGACTTTCACGGCACTGGTGTTTGGTTCTAAACAAAAACAAGACCTTCAGTTATTTGTGTAAGTGGGTAGGAACACTATATAGGACTGTAATTTTTTGAAACTTTGTCCAGAAAAAAATCCATCCAAAATCATGTAGGTGGAAGAAATTGCACCTTGTGGGTGAGCTGTGCACAAAGAGCAAATTCAAGAATAAAATGTTCTCTTAAACATGAAGGGTTTGCTGTTTATTAATGCTACTATGGTGCAGTCGTGGTCTGAAAATACATCCTGCAAACACCACAGAGCTCCTTTGGAAACCAGCAAAGCTTTGAGAAGGGTCTGAGGCAGAGAAATTCTTCCCCATGGCATTCAAAAATTAGAAAGTGGAGCAGAAGAAAACTCTCAGCTGTTTGAAAAGTGACTACATATGGTTCCCAACAAATCTAGTAAGCTCAAATTTGGCTAATTCTGAAGAAAAGCATATAAACAAAATCTAAAAATACTGAAAGAAAAGTATTCAGTGGAAGTGGTCTCATGGGAATGTGTGCAATTATTTGGGCATTACAGAGCAAAGGTTAAACTTCTGCTGGCAGGAGGGTGGAGAAAGGTAAGACCAGATCAGCTGTTCTATTTGCTAATTTCAATTAGCTGATTTTCCAAAGTACAGACTGATTGAGGAGATTGCAACAGTCTAAACATCATTTGCAACTTGGATCTGTAAGTTGCATAGCTGGCAATAAATATGGCATTTTCTCAACAGTTCACTGTCTTAGAAATCCTCCCAGTGGTAAATTCTTTTGGAAAGTGAGTTTAGATTGTCCAAGAATCTTGGAGCAGCAGCTCAGAATCAGCCATAGGAATGGGGTGGGGGTTTTTTTAGGCCACCCAGTTAGTTTGTTTTTATCTTGCCTCCTAGGTTTGCAAACACAATTTAGTTTCTCTGCCAGCTCACCCCTCGACCTTCTGCTGAGAATGACATTATAACACCAGTTCTGGTGACAGCTTGGGATGTGGATATTTATCCACTGAAGCTCTGGACCAAACCCATCAATTCTCTGCATCCAGAGGACAAAATGTGCCAGTGGGCAGCTCTGACTTTCAGCCCTTGCTGTCTGGGGTTAGAAGGGAACCAGGGACCTTTCCATGGATGACACCATGGCCTGTCAGAGAGCTCTCATTTAAAATACTGCTCTAAAATAGATAAAGATACACCCTAATCACTAATCAAAAAACAGCTTTAATGCCTCAAAAATGTGGAACAAGGTAGAGGCATCAGAATAAATTGCAATGGATTTTGAGCACTCACTGAAGAAAGAGTTCAGGGGCCGTGACAGAAAGAGCCCCTGGGACTGGGTGATACCTCATTAATTCAGTCTGTTAGGTCAGGTCTGGCCATGTGTATTTGCAATGGGTCCAAAATGCCTCTTTAAACATTTACAGCTTTTTTTATTTCTTTGCAGTTCTATGCCACACTTAGCACAGACTGACAAGAGCTGTGTGTTTTGTTCAGTCCTGTATGGCACGTGCCCAGGACGTGGTGAACAGACACCTGGATATATACATTTATACAAACATGGAGCTGTGGCTCTACAGAGAGAGCATCTGGGGGTGGTTTTTGTATTTTCTGTTATAACACTGTTTGCATTACACTTTCCCCTCCTGCTTTCACTGAGACTTGCCAAGGGTAGACCCTGAGGCAAAATACCTACAGGTTTTCCAAACAACTCAGGAGGAATAGCACAGAATAGTTTCTCCCCTTCTCTTTCCTTATTCCCCTTCCTCCTTCCTTGCAATTTTATTGCCTTTATTAAGGATAAACATTAATAAAAACACTATGTGAATTCTTGATTTAAAAAGCAAAAATAAACAAAACCACAGGAAATAGTTCCTTTTTGGAACAAAGGCTTTGGGGAGCGACCATGACGTGAAGAAAGACATGAGAAGGAGTTTTTAATTCACTGTTAATTTTGGTTTTGAGGGTAGTGTCACGTGGTTTTAAGCAGATAAATGCAGCTGATGCACAGCAGAGCTGCCTGAGTTTACCGTGGTGCAACACAGCACTTTTCACAATTTCATGTACCAGTGATGCCTTCAGGGAAGTAAAACCTTGCTGTTTGCTGGCATTCTGGGTAATCAGCGAAAGAAAATGGTAGAGATCCCAAAATTACTTCTTTTTGCCATCGTTCACCTGGCAAGGGTGAACCTAGCAATCTTTCTCTTAAAACACGGACCTTTTTCAAGAGTTTGTTGTGGCAAAGAGTTCCTGGAGATTTTCCTTCTCTAAAAATAGAAAACCTTATTTATAAGAATTAAACAATCATACATCAAAGGAAATTGTTACACCAAACATAACCTTTTCTTGCAGATAAAAATAAAATGCTTTGTAGTTACAGGTTCACTTGGTTTATTCATGTATATAAATCTTCACAAGAATATGTGCATTTTCAGTAACCTTTTTATGCTTTAATTTTCAGCTTATTCCAGAGTGCCTTTGTTAGAGAAACCCATGCAATGTCTTAAAAGTACGGGTTTGTGGCATTAAAATAGTAAAAAAAAATTAAAATTAGAGGTTTGTGATTAATTTTCCACCTGTTTTTACCTGCACAAACTTGGGAGCTGTGAGAAAAACATCACTTCATCTCCAGAAAGTGCACATATGACAGAGAGAATTGGCTGTACAGGCAACACACTCATAAAATTGCTTGGACTTAATAAAGGTGGATTGGCTCTCAGCTGGTTCCTGAAGGAAGAAAGTTTGGTGAGTGAAGCTGTTATCTGTGAAAGAATATTTTTCATTTAATAAGTAATTCACTGTAATTAAAATAAAAATGAAATGGATTTCACTGTAACATCCTCAGAGTGTTTACTAAACTAATATCCTAACCACATAAAGGAAAAGGTAATTTTTCATCCATAAGCTTTTTATGGAAATACATCTATTATTTCCCAAAGCAGAAAATGATACATTTTATTTAAATTACATTTCCTAAGCAGGAAGATTTTTTTTTTTGTAATAGAATTTTTTTTCACAGTGCATAATTTATGGACTCTGGGAAGAGGTGAGTAAAATGTTGCTCTCAGCTGAGGAGGAACTTTTGGCACACCTTGAGATCACTTACATTTACAATATATTTTTGATAATTTTATACAGATGAATCCCCACAGGGAGCTTTCACAGGACAAGAGAGAACAACACTGGCTGGGTCTATTTGTGTTTATCAGTCTATTCCGTGTTTACAGAGCAGTTTATTTTATGTTCTGCTTTAAAAAAAAAAAAAAAAAAAAAAAAAAGGAAGAAAAAAAATCAATATGGGCTGTTTTGAAAACAAGCAAACTGTAATTAAAGGCATTGATGGATAGTTACATTAGCAGCTCTTCAGCAGCTAATCTGGGCCCATCTGTTCTGCGGTGGCCTGAAAAGGTTAACAGCATATGGATGCCTCCTCCTGCCACAGCCTCCAGCACAGCCCTGCCAGGCTGGGGAGCGGGCACAGGGCAGGGCTCCGCAAAAGCACATCCTGCTCCAGCTCAGCCCCTGCTGCCAAAAGTGGCCACGCAGGACACAGCTCTGCCAGGCAAGGCACAGCAATGATGGTGTAAGTATGATTGTTTTCACTTTTTTTTTTTTTTTTTTTGGCAGTGTGGACCAACAAGACTGAATCAGCAAGTGGGTGTTTGTGGAGCTCAGAGGCAGCTAATAGGAGTTATTGAGGTTTGGGGCTTTTTGTTGGCGAGAAGAGTTGGTTAAAAAGAAAAATCAAAAAAGGAAGTTTCAACAAACCACCATAAAAACACTGAATTATCTTCAGAAAAACTCCGAAGCTGATTACTGAAGAATGCATTGTTTATCTTCTATGCAAAAGGGGTTTTTTTGTTGTTTTTTTTTTTTTTTGGTTTTTTTTGGTTTTTTTTTTTTAATTATGCCATTTATAATCTATGTTCAGTACATTGTCATAGAAAGAACTGCTCTGGGGCAGAGCTGTTGTGTTTGTGGGGGTCTGGTGATGCCTTAAGTTTTATCTTTCCTGTTTTTCAGGTTCTGTGCTGCCCAGGGGTGCAGCTCTGAGCTCACATTCAGGGTCACTCAGCTCTGCACAGAGCAGGGACACAAAACAAATCCTGTTCCTGCTGCACACCAAGGACAACTTTCAGCCCAACAGCACAAACAAGGGTGGCTGGAGGGAGGAACAAGAAAGGTGGGACCTCACAACCTGGAGTGGAATTGGACAATTGAACCCCAATGTGCAAATGGACCAAAACTGATCAAAGTGTGAGACCTCGTGGCCGTTTGTTCATTTTGTGACCATTTTTGGTCCATTTTGTGACCATTTTGGGTCCACCTTGGGTGTAGCCCTGGCCAGGCTCTTGTCCTGCCCAAGGTGTATCCAGAGGCCTTTCAATAAATATCTGCTTTATTCTCCAGCTCTGTCCACTCTCTGTTCCAGCTCAGCCTGCCCAAGGAGTCACTGACACAATGAGCTGTGCTTCCCAGTTAAGCCATGCCCAGCTGTTGCTGAAGGTGCCAATGCCAGGGCTGCAGCTGTACCCAGCTGTGGGGGCTGCTGGGACAGGGCCCCTCACTGGGGATGCTGCAGAAGGAATGGCTCTGTGAGTTATCTTCTTTGTCTGTTGCTTTGTCTCTTTATCATCAGTATGGTTACCATCACAGGGGGGAGAAAGAATCATGGGAGAGGTAATAGTTTTGTCCTTTTTCATATATATATATATATATATATAGTATACAGTATATATATACATATAGTATGTGCAGTATATATAGTGTATATATATATAGTATACCGTTCTTTAATGGTATAGTTCTTAAATGATAGTTAACAGTTCATGAACAATTCAGAGTGAAATTAAACTGCTTGGGTTGTTTCAACTATCGTGGGGAGAGGTTTCCCATTCCTGTGAGTACCTGGGTAGTGGCTCAGCCTTGAGGGAGAAGGCAAACTGCAGTAAAAAGCAGGAAAACTGAAAATGCATTGAAGGGATAATTGAGAAGTCATCACCCCTGTTATTGATTTCCTCACAGCAGAGGAAGCTTTGTAGCACATGAGAACCTGGCTCTTCATTCTCCCACCATGAAGAAAAGTGGTTGTAGGAGAGCATTTGGTTATTGCTCTCAACTGGGTAAAATACTTGAGGGCTTTGTTTGGCTGAGTTTCCCTATTTGACTCTAATATAGGCAGATTCACTGAAAGGGTGTAAATTGTTTAAGAAGCTGAAGAGGTGAACAGTGCTGCAGTGGCTATGCTTTTATCAGCCTGTGAGAGTCAGCTAAAATGTGTCAGGAATATTCTGCAGCCTCCTGTAGGACTCTTAGTGCTCTGCAGTAAAAGCATGGACCTGTCACAGCATTTGTTCACCTGAGTTAATCAATCTCCATCACTTCTGGAGGCTGGCGTGGGACTCAGGCTGCTTTTCAGGGATGTAGGAACTGCTCTGCCTGCTCAGCTCTCCCCGAGGCCCAAACCCAGCAAGGGACCTCCCCACAGGACAGAAAATGCCAGATATTCACGTGTGTAACCACAGGAGGAAGCAGAGTCAAAGTCATTTAACAATGAATCATCAGAAACCTCCCTGATCAATACAAAAAAAAAAAATTAAAAAAATCATTGAAGTATTTCTGAGTGGCTGAGTAACCTCCAGAGCAAGAAATAACACTTGTAACTGTGAAAAGAACTAAGTGAACGGGGATTCTGTATTAGAGAACTTTATTCATAATCATGCCATAAGAGGAACAAGTGGAAGAATAACATTACTCTATCAAATATCTTGTGTGTCTGGATCCCTCTGAAAAACATAAGAAAGCAATTGAAACATATATACAGTGAGAGACAGGAACTGGAGGGCTTAGCACAGTGTCAAGCTTATGAGGTAATTGGTGTTCAGAGACCTGAAGGAATAATTCACGTATTATAAATCCTAAAAAAAAAAAACAACCAAACAAAAAACCCTAACAAAACAAACAAACAAAACAAAAAATAAAATCCCAAAATACTGTGAGTGGTATCTGGGAATTTTTTTTTTTTTTTAATGTAAGAGCAGGAAAATTATAGGTGAGGCAGCTTAATTTCAATTTTGGGAAAAACAGTGAACCAAATGTACTTCTGGTTTTTCCTTCCACTTTTCTTGCTCTGATCTCCAAGCAAATGAATGTGCCCAGATGTACAACTTGAATAAGTGGAAGAACTCCTTACAATTAAAACTTGGGAAAGTTTTCGTGCACCTTCTGCTTCCCCTTCCAGCCCCATGGCCAGCCCCGTGTACTGGCTGGCTTTAATTACAAAATATCCCCATATTTTGATCCTCATGCCTCAGGTTTGCTGTGCTGCATGTCCTCTGATTTGTTTTGAAGTAAACTCTGCTATTGATACATTATTAAGTGGGTATGGGGTTAGTACACCCTTAGAGTAAAATTTTTCCAAGGGTTGTAATTTCTTCAGCGAGAGGCAGGTTCTGTTTGATTCCAGACACTTTGTAGAGAAATATTTTGCAGACTGAATTTCCAAGTACTCTTCCATACCTGAGCTGCCTTATGTGGCCATAATGAAAGTTCTGTTTGCATCAAGAGGAAGACATATCCTGGCATGCCTGCTGTCATCTTTTGCCCTCTCTTCTAGAGGGGAAACAGGGAAATAACGTTGTTCCAGTGCTAAATCCTTCCTGTCTCAGCCAGGAGCCAAAGCAGTGCCCTGCAGGGACCTGCCCTGCAGGGGAGTTACAGCTTTGGTCCTGAGCAGACACAGCTTGGCAGCCTCTTACCCAAACCTTGTTTGGTCAGTAGTGAAAAAGATACTCTGGGATGTATTTGGACCTTAAGTGTGAGTGCAGTGCCCTGTGAGTGACATTTGAAGGAGTTTTGATGTGTCTTGTCATTTTAACTTCAATTTTTGACACCCTTGTTGCGTGGACCCCAAAGTAGTGGTTTGGTCTCTCTCCCAAAGGATTGGCTGTATTTTATATCTAGAACACAGGTACATTTTTATATAATTAATGAAGTAAATGAGCAGAAAATGTTAACCTCACTGTTCAGCTTTTAAATTGTATCACCAAGCTGTCGTGGGTGTGTGTTTGCATTGCCTATTCTTGTGTTGTTTTTTTAATCAAAACTAAGGTTATGGTCTCTGTCCAAGCCCCTCCATCCATTAAATTCTGAGGCAAGTTCAGATCTGGATTTTGCATACTTTGAAAATCAAATTAGTCTTCAATTGTTTAGGGACTTGTCTTCAATTTTCCTTATGAATGCAAATTCCTAAAGACTTTTCTTACCCAGAAGAATGTCTTCCTCATAGATTAACATTGCCAAAGTTACTTTATAGTTTAAGTACTGTTTTGTGTAAGGTCTAAAACCAATACTCTTGCAGGAGCTTCTGCTCTGAGAACTGAAATTCACAGTATCTCTGTGTGAGGTGTACGGCAATATTTTATATTATAAACTTTTTCTGAACTTGAAATGCCACACGAATGCCTTTTGCATTGCAACAGACCAGAAAACCCAAACTAATACAGAAATATGTCCTGGCCTATGAAAGTCTTTCCAACTTTGATTTCAGTATGTTCATCACAATTATAGCAATCCAACCTCCCAGATTCCTTGCAGATGTCTTTAATTTATGAGCCTGGGGCCCATTTTTCGTACGGAGTCTTTAAGGTTGTTTGACTTACTTTTTAATTTTTTTTTGTTGTTGCTAATAGATTGGTCATCCTCATATCTTAATAAAACAAAAATTGAATTATATGCACCACTGAGCAAGCGTGACAGGACTTTTGCTAGCAGATGTAAAGTGTGAAAACCTGTGGGAAAACCCCATTCATTTTAGGTTCCACTTGAGAACACTGCAGTGCACTGCAAACCGATTCAGTCTGAAACACACAGAAGCAGGGGAACAATGGAAATCAATGATTTGAACCTAATTAAAAAGACCTGATAAAAATTCTGGAGAGCCAGATGGCAAAGTCAATTTTTCAGTATAATATCTGTGCAGATAAAGAATATGATTAGCTGTTGACATTCTGCAAGGGTAGAATGATCTTATCAGCAGGATGTCAAAGTACTTCTTTAACAGCATTAGACTGTGCTTTTATAACTATTGTACACCTGACTTAATGGAAATCATTTTTCTTCCAGGAAGTATGAGACATAATGTTTTTCTCAGATGTCACAGTGCAAAACTCACGAGTTGGTTATCTTGATAAAAGCCTCAGACTTTGACTGCTGAAGGCAGACACGTACATGACTTGAACATTAAAGCTGAAATCAAACTCCAATTACAGGTGTTGGTGAACACTTTCGTGAGTATTTATCTCTACATTTGTGTTTGTAGATTCCAGGTAATTCTGTTGAACTAGGAGTAAATTTTGGAAAAGGAAGTTTCCTATACACCTGTGCAGTGAAGCGAATATTTCAGTGCCTTCAGCTGAGCTGTTCAGTTTTTGTGCAAATGGCTTAAAAAGACAAAATTAATAAATGATGTGATGGTTCCACAGCTAAAATAGTCATGATGGAGAAAAGATTTCTGTATCTTTTAGCTCCTCCTCCACTTCATAGACTGGAAACACCGAAGTGTGGACCGAAAGGGGGTGATTTGAGAATTTCCTGGGAGGGAGAAGGGGCAAATTGAAATGTTTTTACAGGAAGAATTAAATCTAGGTCCTGGATATGCCAGGCAAGAATAAAGCCATCGTTTTGTCCTTGTCTCTCCTTAATAATCTCCCAATAGCGAGGTGACACCTCTATTATTTATATTTCTGACACAATGATGACCACCCAAGGCCTGCAATGTGGACCTTTTTCACCCAATTACAGAACGCCACCCAAACCCACGAGGAAGAAGGAAGAAGGTGGTGAAGAAAGACTTAAAAAATGCCCCAAATCCTCCATCTTGCTTCACATGTACTACTATATATTCTAATCTTAAATCTAAGAATCTAATCTCACCCTGGAGTAAGGTGAGGTGCTGGCTGTAATAATTTGTAATAAAGGTTTCCATATTAATTCACTGCTGTATTTCAGAGATCTGCAATGAATGTGGGTGCCAGCAGGATTATGAGGCATTTAATTTTGGTTTGAGAACAAATCACTTGTGTGTTACTGATGTTAGCTTTTGGGAAAAGATGGCCTGGAAGCTTTGTTTATTGCTGAGTCAAGCAGGCTGGTTCAGTGCTGGGTGTTCCAAACCCCGGGGAGCTGATGATGCTGTGAGGTCCTGTCCCCTGCAAAAGTTCTCCCTGCAGCAGCTCCTGTCTGTGTGTTCCAGACAAGAGTTGCAGCATGGGTGGATGTCTTGGTTTGGAAAGACAGGTATCTGCTAAGGAAAGCTGGAGTTTCTCTTAGAATGGAGAATGTAAACCCCTCACCCCCTCCAAATTATAATTTTGCAATTAAGGGCTTTCAGGCAAAGATTTGGGAATAGGAATAACAGTTCTTTACTAGGAATATTAACAATACAAATCTAGTAGTACAAAAAACCCAACGAAACAAAGAAACAAAGAAACAAACAACAATCCTAGAAACCCTGAGAGAGTCAGAGCTACAACCTGACACCCTGTTGGTCAGGCTGTTGGAAGCAGCCCACAGTGAGTCCTCCTGGAGTGGCAGATGTGGTTCTGTTGGGGCAGAGATGATCCAGAGAGAAAAGGGTCCAGTGATGGTGAGAAGGGTCCATCGATGGTGAGAAGGGTCCAGGGATGGTGAGAAGGGTCCAGGGATGGTGAGAAGGGTCCAGGGATGGTGGGAAGGGTCCAGTGATGGTGAGAAGGGTTCAGGGATGGTGAGGAGGGTTCAGTCTCCCTCCAGGAACCCAGTGGAACCAGATCCCTGGTGTTCCTGTGTCTCAGTTTTTATCCAGGTAGGAATGGTTGGCTCCCCACACTGGGTGCAGCATCTCCCACTGGGATGATGGAATGTGTCCTGTCCCTGCTGAGCCTTCATGGCCCATCAGCAGCAGATATCCCCTGGAGGGAGGATGGGTGGTGACAGAGATAACAAACACTGCCCCACCTGGTTTGAACAGCTGGCCCATTATCAGAAGGCACCTGCCCCCCTCCCCCAGAGTTACAAGAGATAAAGAAAAACATCTCCTCAGCTGCTTTCAACAAATGAAACAGAATCCACATTTTTGGTTCCATAACCCAAGACAGTGGAAAATTAGGAAAAGAAGCATTTCTTGATTGAATCTGTTTCTCTGATAAGTGGTCTGGATTTCAGGGGCTGGAGCTGTTTCAGTCTGGGGGCTGGACTCTGGAGTGTGTCCGAGCTGGTTTAGGGACAGCTTTGCAGCCAGGCCACATTTCCTTCTTCCCCCTTTCCCTGTGCTTGGTGAGTGATCTTTCATTGTGCAGAGCAGCAGATATGTCACATTTAACTTTTCTGGAGTCTTGCTAGATGCGTATCTGCATGTGTCTTTCCTTAGTTTTGTTATCCTTAAAAGGAAGCAGTCTGCATTAACTGCTAGTATTTTGTGCATTACTGCTCTTTATTATGTGCATCCAACTTCTGTGTTCATAAATATTAGTATTTCTAACATAACCACTTATTCTTCTGAATTCAGACAACATGAAATATAAGTTACAGCTCTTTAAAAAAGCCTCAATAATTATGGACAGCCTATGATGCAAGCAGCTCAGGTATAAATTTTAGAACAGATGAATCCTCCTTAAACTACACTAATTAAAGTGACTTTAAAAATCTGGGCTGAGGATAAAGCAGGTGATGCTTTACACTGGTAAAACACAAGACTCTCTGACAAGGCTTGTCTGGCACACAGTGCAGTAATTGAGGGTTGAAATCTTCTTTCTTTATAGTTTTCAGATAAAATCAGAAGCAGAAGTGCTGACTAGCAATTGGCAAAAAAACAATATTCAGATCCTGGCTTTAAAGCAACCTAAATTACTCTGATTCCCTTGCATATTTTAATTTAAACACCTTTTAAACACCTCTGAGCCCTTTAACACTTTGACTATATCTCCCCTGGGAATTTTAAAGGACTGGCTGAATACAGGACGTGGCTCATGGCAGTTATTGACTCGTGCCCTTTATTGAGATATTAGACTTCATTATGCTAATGTCAGAATTTGTCTCTGCCCATGCTGAACACTTAAAGGGGAGTAACACTTCTTATTAAGTGATAATTGATGAGGTGACACAGATGAGGAGCCTCTGCTGAACAAGATGCAGCTTGGGATAATCAGGGTTCCAATAGCTGATCACCAACTGGTTGCTGAGCACAGGAGCTGTCATTAATGCATTGTTCCACAGACAAATGCAGTTCCCATTGTCCCAGTGGAAAAAGTCACTATATTGACAGTCCTTTCTCTACCCTCAAGATAGTTTAGAGACCTGAAAATCCTCCTACAGTGGAAACAAGAAGTGTAGCAGAGTTTACCTGCTGCCTGATGACTTTCTTAACTAAGAGTGAAACTAATATGCTTTCTGGTAAAAACTATACCTGTATTTCCTTCATGATATAGTTCAGTGAAGTATTTCATAGGTGATTAGATGCCATCTAATCTTCCTGAATTTTGAAAGCTCCATTTTTCCTTCTAATCTGTGCTTTGTACTGCATGGATATCAAGATAATATTCGTAATGCAAATGACTTATGCAGTTTGTGGTTTTGAAGCTGAAATTGTAATAATCATTTAGTCCTTGGAGTGAAAGTCATTTTCCAGCCTTTATTTCCTCACCCTTATGTTCCCCAGTTACTTTGTGTGTGTGGTTGTTCTAGATCTGCATTTCTTGATGCTGTAGTTAGTTCTGTTTTATTGTGCAGCACATCTGCAGCACTGCTGGGAGTTTTCCTGATGATCTCATTACTGGATCAAAGCTTCAGTCTCTTGGGTCACAACCCTGCTTAATGTTCTTGTGCAGACCCCTCCAGACTACCACTGAAAACTGCACTTTGTGCTCATAAAAGCAATTGCTCAGGACATAAGCAGCCAGAAAAGAAAAGAAAAACAAAACGGAAAAGGAAAAAAAAAAAAAAAAAGAAAAAAGAAAAAAAAAAGGCAGTATAAAACGTACTTGAGGCTTTTGAGTAAAAAAAGTAAAAAGGGGGTTATGGTATCAACTTTTCATTCTATCTGCTTGCCACATCGGTTTGTCATGACCAAAAATCAGCCATTTATTATTTTAGGACATGAAAACATAGAAAAAAAAAAAAGAAGCTTGAAGTTGACAACTGTATTTTAACAACAAAATTTATGATCCTGGAATGAGACTTGAGAACATTTTTATTGTTCAGACCCTGGTCTCTTTCTTTTACCTACATTAGATGAGCATGGCGCTATTTTATGAATTGTAAAAGCTTCCTATTATGAAGCCATGATGGAATAAAATGAGGAAGAGACATGGACTCCTGCTTCCTGTTCAATGGGAAACCTTTCCATCTGACAGCAGAGGAGCATTCCATTGTGGGGACATGGCTAAGAGGGAATAGATGAGCAGGGGCAGCCCTGAGGTAATGCAAGCTGAGGTCTCACTGCACACAGGAGTGACAACAATCCCACAGCATCAGGTAACTCGGGCAGAGAGGGAGTGATCCCCATCCCACGTGGGAGTCAGGTGGGATGGGTGTCCCTGCAGCAGCCCAGGCTGGGGAAAGCAGCTGTCCCTGCGTGTGGGAAATCCTAAAGGTAAGGAGGCTTTCAGAAAGCTGTGAAAGCAGCCCCAGAAACAGAAAGAGCAGGAGAACTTGGAATTAGCTGCAGCTGTGATACAATGTTGCCAAAATAATGATGAGGCCGTGAACCCAAAGATGTTAAAAAGGAAAGGCCAATCGTTTATTTTTATAAAAGCAGCTACAGGAACAGGAGGCTGGGCTAGTCCCAGCCCCTCAGGGCAAGTCAGAGAAACCAAAACATGCCCACGGGCCACCCCTCAGGACAGTTCAGTTCCTGACAGCGAAGCCCCCACTGAGGGTGATCAGTCCCTTTTAAAGTCTCAGTCCCCTCAGGGATTGGTCCGTTTTGGATCCTCTACGTGATTGGTGCGTTCTCCGGGCTCTCATTGGCTCTTAGCCGGGTGCTCTCTACACCAATCATTCCTTCCCGCCGTGACCTGATTGGTTGGTCGTGTTCACCAATCAGAGCTCTGGGTTGGGGTCTCAGTCTCTGGGGTCTCTGAGGGAGAGAGAAGATTCTCCCCCCACCCCCCTCCCCTGGAATTGTCCCTTTAACTGCATTCGGGGATGCGGCCGCGCAAAACTTCCACAAACATTGGTAACTAAACACTGCAACACTATCTAACAACTACCCCAACAACATTACAGCAGTAAGTACTTGTAACAACTCAGAACTAGTTGGAAAATAAGCACAGTTACAAACAGAAATCGAAACAGACACCCAGTATAGGGACGCAAATTAAAGAGTCTCAGCTGCCCTTTTTTTTTTGTATTTATAACAGCTGCAAAGCTTGAAAGTAGGAAAAGCTACAATAATACAGCAAGCAAGGGCATGAAACAACAGTTTGAGTCTTAGGTTTGGCCAGGTTAGACCTTAAGGCTGCAGAAAAATATGCTTAGCTGTTGGAACCCTGGAGGATGAAAATTTCAGGCTTTCTGTGCTAAAAGGTGCTGACCCTCAAGGAAGCACCACATTTACTCGAGACCTTGGAACAGGCTCCTGAGACTGACTGATGGCACTGGGATTGTGGGTGTGTAGTTCGAATAGCGTCGTGTGATCTCACAGGGTGGGAAACTTAGATTTAAGATTTGAATATACACTAGTATAGCTGAAGCAAGATGGAGGATTTGGGGCATTTTTTAAGTCCTTCTTCTTCACCTTCTTCTTCCTTCTTCTTCATGGGTTTGGGTGGTTTTCTGTAACTGGGCGAAACAGGCCCTATTGGGTCAGAAAAGTAAATAAAATAGATGTCACCTCGTTATTGGGTCATTGTCACTTAAATAACCCTGGAAAGAGTTAGAAGCTCTCAATTTTACTTATGTTCTCTATCTTGCTAGTTAGAGCTCATGCCTCGTGAGGCTGTAAATGAGAAGATGAGAAACAAGAAGAGAAACAAGAAACATCCAAGTCCAAACTCAAAATCTACGTTTCCTGTGTATTATTCATCCTGACCTTGGCAGAGAAAAAGAAACCAGAACCATCACACTTAGCAAGATAGTAGAAGGTTTTAAGGTTAAAAATGGAATATTGTGTATTGTTAATAGAAAGCAAACAAGCAAGCATTGTCTGAAGCAGGTGTGGCTGTGCTCTCAGTGACTGGCTGGAACAATTGTCTGTAAGCTTTAGCAATGTGCCATTGGCTGGGAAACGTTTAAAATGCCCTGTGACAAAGAGATCTCTGGCTGCTGCTGGCAGACGTGAGCTGTTGCCACCTTTCAGTTGTCTCAAACCCTGGTATGATGCCACAAGAAAAGTTTGAGGAATGTGTCACAGTGGCCCCGTCCCGTTTGTGTTCAAACCTCCAGCACACCAGGGCACAGGGATGTCTGTGGGACACAGAAATGGGCACAGGCAGCAGGTCCATCACACCCAGGGCTGAGAGACCAGCTGTGTCTCAGTGTCCCCCTGTGAAATGCTTCTGTAAAAGGATGGATGAAACCTCTGTGTTACCCAGTGTTCAAATATTCTGCCCGGGGAGCTGCAGGTAACTCCAGATGAGAGCTGGAGTACATCACTCAGGGCTTGTGCTGTGTTCATACACCTGACAACAGCAAAGGTTGTACATCAGTGACTTATTCAAATCACAACCTTTGCAAAGATGCCAATAATGGTCCGAGGGTGCTCAGTGCTGTCTTGTGAGGACAGCTAGGCCACCACTGAAATCTGAAATAATCTTCTGGGAATCTGCCTGATGGGAAGATCACAAAAACAGCTGAGCTCTTCCTCAAGGCAGGAGCCTGCTGCAATTTTGGAAAGTTTTAGCATTGCAGGACAAAGGGTTTTTTTTCCTGAAAGTTTGTCTTGGCATTTAGGTGCCTCTTCTGCTCTTGCCAGTACAAATTGCATCTCCTTACCCTGCAAAATCCTTCATTTTGGGGAAAAAAGGCGGGGGAGGGGGAGGGCATGAGAAGGAAGGGGTTTGTAGATCCTCTAGCAATGAAGATTTTAAGGCTTAAATAACTGCAATGTGAACTTATTGCCACATGTAATATTGTCTCCTGATTGATCACCTTGGAAACAGCCTGAAGTCTTTGTTTTGTGTAGTTGCTCTACCGTGATTTAAAACCAGAGGATGAGTGAGACACAGATCTAATAAGATTTAACTCCTCTGTGGTAAGAATCTGTAATCACATGTAAATTAATTATATACATATAATTTATTAAGTATATTAATTTTCATATAATATATAATGTGTCAATTATGTTACATAATTTATTATTATAAATAGTATAATATTATAGATATATTTTATTTGCTTGATTCTGGCCATAGTTTTTGAAATAGAAAAGCCTCCCATGTGAATTAACACAGAGTTAAGAGTACCTGTCACTCTCAGCTTCCATCTTCATAGCAGTAAATTTGCTCTTCTGCCCTTTCAGGAGCCTTTTAAACAGATAATAAAACAAACATGTTAGGGTCAATGTTTTCCTATTTCAGAAATTTTGGGTTAAAAAGCTTGTACTGTTCTGCTGAGAATATCTGTGACTGGCACTTCTAAAGCTGACCTGGTCTGGTGCTGCTGGCTCAGGGAACTGCAAGTGGAGTCTTCAAATCAGCTTAAGTGCCAAGCCAATGGATGCATCCTTGTGTTTGTGTGCCTGTCTGCTGGAGAAGTGCTTGTTACATAACCAAAACAACACACTCTGTGCAGATAGGTGGACTGGGAATTTCCCCTGTGTCGCTTTTGACATAAAGAACTCACACCCACACCTTGTGATGTCCCAGGCAGAAAAGAGAAAGGTTTATTTACAGAATCAACATTTATCGAACTCCAGCAGTGACCATGGATTGGAGGAAGAAAATCTTCTTCTCCAACCACACTGGACAACCCAACAGTCTATCTACAGTCTCTTCCTTATGAAAAGAATGTAAACATTGCTAGATTTTACAATAACACGTGGCTTGTTTATACAAAAGTGTATGTGACTGCAAAACACAGAAGGCTAAAAATAAGACTTTTACAAACTCCTTAAAGGGGGCAGAGGAGAACAGCAAAAACCCAGACAACACCCTGAGCTGTGCAGTAGGAATTTTGTGACTCAGCCCCAAGTGAGCTGGGGGACTCTCAGCTCTCCTGCTCTTCCCCCTGATCATTTGCACATAGGGAGGATTGATGCTCCTCACAGCAGACTTGCTTTTGTGTTGCTTTTGTAATCTTTACTGATGTGAATGAGTACTTAGCCACTTCTCCTTGCACTGGATTTCGTTACAAGACTGTAGTTCCAGCACTCCCCTCGAGCACAATCCCTCCAAGTGCAAAGCACCAGGGAGCTGGAATTCCTCTGGTTTGCTCCATGAGCTAAGCCCAGGCAGTGCTTTGAAAGACCCTTCTTTAATTTTGCCAAGCCCCACATTTAATATTATTTTGACCTTTTTAATATTCTGGGTTTAGAGTGTTCACCAGGCTACAGTATTTCACCAAGTGGATGAGTGACTACAATTTAGGATTTGAATTGGGGATTTAGGTAGGAGAGGACCAAAACAAATTTCCTTAATCTGTAGATGAGATAGTTTAAATAATCATGGTTTCCAGGCTGTGATTTTCTGTTCTTCCTCAACAACTCTTGCTGCTACAGTTTATTCCTGTAAATCACAGTATTTATTTAATGAATAGCATTGAAACTGTGAATGAAAGTTCTGTTAAGCTGCTTTTATACTTCTCTGTCATTGAGTGGTGGGAGGTTCTGACACCAACACTGGGGTAAATTCTTCACATCAGTGACACAAACATTCTTTCTTCTTAGATTTTTAGACAGGGGAGAATTTCAATTTCTCTCAGCTCACTGAGCATTGTTTAATTTGGTTGTTCATCAGATTTCTTTAAATTTGCATACACTTGTCTTTGTATTTTCTGGAATGCTGTATTGCAAGGTAAAGTGAATTATAGATTAATATGCAAGGGGACAATGCAAAATAACTGGAGTGTGCAAAACATAAGGAAGATTATAACCAGCTCGCATTGGTTGGAGAGGTCAGGAAAATATTTACCTCAGAATAAGGACCTATCAGTAAACATGGAGAAATTAACCATTTCAATTGGTGCTGAATTTCTACTCCCCTGTGATACACTCCAGGGGTTTCTGGGGTCAGCAGCTGTTGGGGAGTCCCCAGGAACCGTTTGCTGACTGATCCATGTGTAATTAGGGAACAAATTGGAGGAGGTCGGAGAAAAGGGCAATCCTGATATCAGAGGCTGAAGGGGATTATCTCATCTGTCTCATTGCTGAATCAATCTCATCCCTTCTCCAACCAACAAAATTCAATTAACTTTTATGAATTATTTAGCCACACTGAAGTCTTAGATAATATTAATATTTGTGTTTCAGCCTGTTTTGTGCAAGGAATATAAAATATTTCTTCTTTATCATCAATCAAACTCCAGTGTAAAATGTAATTTTCTATTTCACTGTTTTAAGAAATATCTTCTTAATCTTGCCTGATGTTGACTGAAAAATGTTACATAGTAGCTGTTGCTTGTGTTTAGATTATGGATTGCCTCAGGAGAATATCAGGAATTCTATAATTTAAATTAGAGATTTTTTTTTTTTTTTTACTCAACGGCAGCTTGTTAAACAAAAAACTTTTAGAACTTTAATGCTACCAGACAAATTGCAATCTGCTACCACAACCCAGGAAGGAAGGGTTTGAACAGTGTTGCTACAGTATTTATGTCTTTGACAAAAGAGTTTAGTTCTTGTCTGAGGAAGTGTGCTCCAGAGGAGCTAAGAATAAAACAGGATTGACTTGTAGACAGGAAAGACTTATTTTGTGTCTCAAAAAATGAAAGATTGTCAGCCCTTCACTCACTTCCTGCACTGTTCTTAGTACTATAGCAAAGATCTAGTCATCAAAACTGAGAAATTAGGAATGTGAAGGCTTGACAAGCCAATCACAACAATGAGAATGTCTCCTGCAAGAGCTCAGTGGAATAACAGAGAGCCTTGGAGGAGGAAGAGCGACACTGCTCGAGGGGCTGTGGAGCCACTCCTGCCCAGTTTGTGGTGAAAGGGTAAAAAAACCCTGCAACTCCTTCCCCCAGATGGTTATTCCAGATCCTGGGTGAGAACTGCAGCCTGCAGGAACTTTGTGTTGCTGATGCTTTTGGGGCTACCTAAAAACAGAGGCCAGACAGAGTTAAGGGAATAAAAAGCAGTTTATTTCTATTTATTGAAGGGCCTTCAGGTACATTTAGGGCAGACAAAGCCCCCCAGGGGCTGCACCCAAAATGGACAATGATCAGGGGTTCACACTTTGATCAGTTTGGTCCATTTGCACATTGGGGGTTCATCTTTCTTTTTGGCAATGAGATCCTGCCATGCAAATTTTTTTATTATTATTTTTTGTTTGTTGGTTGGTTGGTTGGTTTGGTTTGGTGGCTGCTTCCTTTTGGCCTTTTCCCACACTGTCCAGCCTGTTCAGGTGCTGCTCTGCATCACTTCCATCCCTACACTGCTGCAGCACCAGGATGTCCCAAAAGAGGGCTGGGGCTTTTTCACAGGGCTGGAATATCATAATGAAGTTGATGCCTTTTGGGGCTACCTAAAAACAGAGGCCAGACAGAGTTAAGGGAATAAAAAGCAGTTTATTTCTATTTATTGAAGGGCCTTCAGGTACATTTAGGGCAGACAAAGCCCCCCAGGGGCTGCACCCAAAATGGACAAAGGGTCAGGGGTTTCACACTTTGGTCAGTTTGGTCCATGTGCACACTGGGGGTTCATCTCCCAATTCCAGCTTCAGGTAATGAATCCATTTACCCCCAGTTTGCTCCCCCCAACTCACTTTTGTTTCCATCCCTGGGGCCTGAGGCAGTGAGGTGTCCTTGAGTCCCAGGCCTGCAGAGGAATTGTTGTGTCTGACCAAAGTGGGGAAGCAGCAGCTGACACTGTGTGTGGAGTTTGGAGTTCTGCACTAAAGAACTGCAGGGTTACAAATACATGGAAAATAGAAAAGCTGGAATCCTGAAGCATCATTGCTATCCCACCATTGGCATCCTCCCCGAGCTGGTGGTTTAAACTGGTGGTAGGATGGATGTGTGCGAAAACCAGAGTCAGAGCAGGGAAAGTGTGAACTGCATCTCCAGCCCTTAAATAATTTATCTCAGGCTTTTTCTTCTCGAGCACTGTGGCCATTCCAGCCAGCACTTGTGCATGTAAATGAGTTATCCAGCAGCTGTGTGCTCTGCCTTCACTTGAGCTGGGACAATATTCCATGACATCCCCTCTCTTTGAACCATCATATCCTTCCCCATCCATCAAGTATTTTATCAGTCCCCTCTGTTTTCTCTTGAATTCCCTTATGCTGATCTAATATTAAATTTTTACTCTGATTTTTTACTGCATCTTCTCAGTTTGCTTTAATTAAATGTCCAAGCCTTGTGGATCAAGATAACTTTTATTAAAGTTAATAAATGGATGGTCCTTACAGATCTGCTTGTAGCTCCTTGTAGTTTCTCCTGGCTTCATCAAAGCCAGAGATTTTAGAGATAGAATGAGGCTATAAGAGAGAGGGTAAATCTGAATACTGGGGAATTTATGACATGAATTTCAAATGTGAGCAGCTGATTTTTTCCTTGAGGAAGCACAAGTGCAGCGTTACCAATCAAGCTGGAGAGACACCTTTGTGCAACACCTTAGTCAATCACACATCAAACATGATTGGGTAAGATAAAAATTTACTTACAAAAGCACCGAGGTTCCCACTGAAATTTGGCATGTTGATTGCAAATGTTGAATAATTTACACGTCTCAGCAGTGCTGCCAATGCCAGGAAGAAATGCTAATTCTTGTACAGGAATGTGCTGTCCTGTAACTTTGATTTTACTCTGCTCTCACAACAATCTCACCTTTCCAGTGTAGGGAGCTCAGAACTGATTTTCCTGAGTGTCAAATCTGTGTGTGATAGAATGGCAGCATTTATCTATGACGTTGGGGGAGTGCTGCTGGAAGTTTGTGGTGCACAATCCTGGAAGTTCAGCTCTAAAACGTGATACAGAAAGAGGCATCTGCGTTCTCTTTTTCCCTTTCCATTGTTTCTCCTGCATTATATAAACAAGAATTGGGGAGGAGAAATTGTTTGAAAATTCCTTTTTTCTCACTTGCATGAGGATTTCTCACTGCTAGTATCAATAGATCAAATAGCATTGATATTAGCTTTTAAAAATAGAGCTGTACAGGAAATTTTTTGTTAATAGTTGTAGACTGTGGTCTTACAGCTAAAGCAGACTAAAATCAGGTTTGTTCCCTTTCCTCAGCATCCTCCCAACACTTTACAATTCCTGTTCAACAACATAAATGTTATGCACGTGCAGTTTGCACACCACTGTTAATTCTTTGATTAGTTAAGTAACAATATTAATGCTCATTATTAGTATAGGACTCAATTAAGATTTCTGCTGTTGCTTATAATATTTCATCAATTTTTCTGGAATGTATACAAACTGATGTGTGTGTATATACATACCCATACATGTAAAAGATTGATGGTTCTATTAACCTGATGATATTTTGTTTTTCTTTTGGCATACCTGTAGCAATTTCTTGAAAAAGAATTAAAAGCAACTAAGAAATATATGCAGAAATCAGTGGCAAATGTAAGGGATAAACTAGAGAAAACAGCATTTTCCACTGCTTATGGAATTGTCCATTCAGAAATGTAGCTCTAAGCCAGCCTTGCAATAAAATCCAGGGAATTCAGGCTTCTTGTTAGCACTTAAAAATCTGTCTAGACTTCATGCCACAGTCAAATTTTCTTATGCAAATGTTCACATATATGTTAATATGGTGCACCTGGCCTAGTTATGTGCTGTGTAATTACACTGACAAAACTGAGGATGGCTTTAAAGTCAAGTATTTGCTTAATTTCAACAACTGCTGAACCAGATTTGTACCTTCTACAAGTGACAGGTTTTTCTCGTTTTAATGGAGTTTTCCACTTGAATAAAGGGAGCTGGACTTCCTATTCACCCTGAAGAAACAGTGAATAAATTTCCTTTAAGTGAATGGAAGAGTTCTGAGATAAATATAAATGCTTACAAACTTAGGTTTGCATCTAAATCAAGGTTCTACCCTTTGAATGTGTGGCATTGAATATTTGTCAGGCCTTTATTGTGTGTGGCATCACAGTGCTTAGGACTGAGCAGGCTGCAGAGCCCTCTGCCATCCACTAATATCAGCAAAAGTCATATTTATTAGGCTATTTAGCTGTACTTGAGCCTAATGCCTGTCTGATTTAAATTTTTAAATCCAGAGAGTGTGAAAATAATTTAAAATTAATTTCCAGATCTTTCAGGCAGAACCTAATATCACAGTGCAGGTCCCCACAACAGAAAAGAAAACTGTTCAAGTCCACTTTAGGATCTTACAAATGACTTGTTTGTGGATGGAATATTTTCTGCTAACAGTGGTAAGCCAGTTCAGGTTCCTGACTGAATAAGTGTGACTGAGCCTAAGCCCTTTAAAGTTTGAAAAATTAAAGAAAAATAAGATTAGAAAACCTGATTAAGGAAGTTTTAAACCTGATTAAGAAAGTTTTAAGCCTGCTTCAGTAAAATAGGTCTGTTTGAATAAAAAGTTTTAAAATGCTGTACAAATGCTGTACAAATAGCAGAAGATATGGCAAATTTTCACAAGATCCTATCTACAGACTGATAAGGTTTATAAGATTGCCCTGCTGCAACAAATAGCAGTTAAAATTTCCAAGTTTCTAAGCAGTTTGCTGCAAAACAGCTAAAAGCAATTATATAATTGAGATATATATAAATGCTGTAAATTTGGGTGGCATGGCACTGATCCAGACACAGAGCTCTATTTCCATCTAAGCTAAACAGGTTACAATGCAACTGTTTCCTTGAATTTCCCTGGAAATGTTCCATTTGCCCTTCACTCCTTTGAATGCTGGATTTTCTGCAACTGTGCTTAGGACATGAAGATTAATAGGAGCACTCTGACTATAAGAGAGGTGTCTTTTTCCCACATAACCAATGCTATGAAACCAAAAAAAAAAACAAAAAAAAAAAAAAAACCAACAAAACCAACCAACCAAAAAAACCAACAAAAAACCCCACAAAAAAACCCAAAAACACAACAACAACAAAAACAAAAAACAAAACCAAAAAAAACACACACAAAACCAAACAAACAAAAAAACCCCCAAAACAAAAAAAAAACCAACCAAACCAAACCAAACCAAAACAAAACAAAACAAAAACACACACACAAAAAACAAACAAACCCAAAGAAAAAACAACACCAAAAAAACCCCACCTCCTCTCAAGGAACAGAAGCAGGTTTAGAAGGGGAATATTTGGTTTTTTCTAGTGTAAGTTTTAGAATGTTTTGCCCTGCTGTGGATCTTTAACCAGTCCAGAATGGTTTTGTTCTCATTGGCACGGCAGCCAGCACGGGCTGGAGAGGGGCAGACGTGAAAACCTCAGGAAGTCCAACAAGGTTTCTTAGACAAGAAATCTTTCCTCAAGACAGCTGGGAATATTCACCTGGAGGAGAGAAAGCTCCAGGAAGAGCTCAGAGCCCCTTCCAGGGCCTAAAGGAGCTCCAGGAGAGCTGGAGAGGGGCTTTTCTCAGGTGCATGGAGTAACAGGATAAAGGGGAATGGCTTCAAACTGGCAGGTTTAGATTAAATATCAGGAAGGAATTGTTCCCTGGGAGGGTGGGCAGGCCCTGGCACAGGGTGCCCAGAGCAGCTGTGGCTGCCCCTGGATCCCTGGCAGTGCCCAAGGCCAGGCTGGACAGGGTTTGGAGCAGCCTGGGACAGTGGGAGGTGTCCCTGCCATGGCAGGGGTGGCACTGGAGGAGCTTTAAGGTCCCTTCCAACCCAAACCATTCTGTGATTCTAAATGGTAAAAGACAAAACTGTGGTTAGAGTCCAACTTGGGATTTTTCCCAAGAGCTTCTGGAATTTCTCTAGGTTTCCTTTGTGTTTCACCAGTACCACTGCAGTGAGATCAGTACAAACTCTCCAAAATCAACACAGTAACCTGTGAAGGAGGATGAGGGAAATGATTTCCATTCAGGTCCTTTCTGCACACAGATGCACACATAAGAGAGGTGAGTGAGAGGTAACTCTATTTACTGTAGCTTTATTTTAATCCTCTGGGAATTCATTAGCATCCCTCTCAAATGCCAGTGTTCAAATCCTGCTGCAGGAGAGCAAATAAGGAAGGGAACAGAGATGATTTAGGAGAAGATATTTTCCCGGGTTATGCAAATGCAGCTAAAGAGACACTGCTTTGTTCTGGGTTTCCCTAATTCACTGTGGTAAAGATGTATTATGCGGGTTCCCCTCTTGAAAAATCATTTATCAGGATGACAGGTGAATAATGAATGTAATTCACTAATATTGCACCATCTCCTCATCGGGGATTAGAGAGAACAGGAAGGAAGAAAACTGTTGTGGAGTTGTTTTAGGAAGGGGTTAGGTGAACTGCATCTTTTTGTCTCCTTGTAAATTCTGTCTCAATGAGGATGGCTGCTGCTGTTAATAAAGGAAACAGTGGCCAACAATTCAGTTTCTAAATTGCCCCTGATAAGGTGGTCATGCTTGCCTGAGTTTTCTGTGTTTGCAGTAAACCACCAGCAGTGGTGGCTGCTCAGGGATGTGTATGTCCTGAATGCTGGATAGAAAATCTATAAATAATGCTGGAAATGCTTTTTCAAAGTAAAAATACTGTTTTCACTCATCCCTGACTGCTCTTTGAAAGTTTTACTTTTAAAGCCGAAATTCCTTATGACATAATTAATTGTTTGTTGTATAGATTGTTCAGGTACATGAGCACATTTCATCTGCACTCAGAGGCAAGAATTCAGGTAAATTGCATCTCTGTCTGTTAACTAAACCACCACTGAAAATTTGCTTTTCTCCAGAGTAATATGAAGGCAATTAGTACTTCATCCCGGATCTCCTAGAAGTTTGATTTCTTCTACTCTTCGCGCTGGTCTGCAATATTCACCTCTAAGTGTAAATGTCTCTAGTGTGGGAACTGTGTTAGGATGTGCTCACCTGAAGCAGCAGATCTCATACCATTCTTAACCCTCGGGCTTCATAAACCCAGAAACCAAAGGGCTTCCAGAGCATTTCTGGGTCTGCTCTGAAACCCAAACCCTGCCTTAATTCATCGCCACAGCACAGAACAAGGCCTCTGCGAATTACAGATGGTCACCAAATCGACAATGCATTTGCTGGAGCATGAATTTCCAGCCCAGTGAAGCTCTGCTGCCCGTGTGCTGGGGGGGCTCCCGGGATAACACAAAGTGACACCGCGCGCGGGTGCGCCGGCCGGCACAGGAGGCACACAGCATATGTTGGGTCTCGCTTTCACGTGGAGCTGGAGGGAGCTGAGAGAGAAAACGTAATAAATGGTAATTCGTGTTTTCATAATATTGCTGTTATAGTAGGCAGGAATAAAATGTGGTTTTGAGAAAGCAAACTGTACCCTGAAAGCCTCTCGCATGAGGCAGAGGGGTGGGTGTAAGGCTTTTGCAAGGAGCTTTCACCCACCTCCTGAGGAGAAGGCAAAGACCTTAAAATACAAATAGAAGGTGGAGGACAAGCCCAGAACGAAGACACTCAACACCTGATGAGACCTGATGGCTCAGAGATGATATCTTATCAGGACCATTTGGACTGCTCAGGAGTCTCCCTTACCCAGGAAATCCTTTCAGGAGGACTGGACCCTGTTTTCAGAAATTACATTAACCACCGAAACGAAGTCACTGAGGGAAAAAAGAACTTATAGAATTTCGGGACTCACATAGCCCAGCCAGAAAAAGTATAAAACCGGCTGGCAAGGGCTCAGTCCTTGGTGAAAACTCGTGTGTGCAGTGTGACAGAGGCTGTACTCGTGATTTCACCCAGTGTCGGCACTGCTTCCTTGATTGTGGGCTTTGACGATTTCGCTGTCCAAATTCTCTGGCAAATAAATCACTTTCGATGGAATTGGCTCTTTGAATTTATAACAGAAAACATCACAATCTGAGCAAAAGATCTCCTTGGTACAACCAGGCCCCCTTCTCAGTGCCCACAGGATGGGCTGGGGATGCCCTTTCAGCTGCTGTTTCTTGTGAAGCACACTGTAATTCTGTCCATGTGCACACTGGAGGTTCTGCAGCTCTCACACATCTACCTGTGGCCACAGCCCAAGACTGAAACCAGCCTTTTCCCCATGACTCTAACTCCTGCAGTTCTGCTCTCAATAATGAAATTCTAGGCTTCTGACATGTTGCTTTAAATTTCACAAGTGTGTGCTTACCCTACAAATGTAAATTCAGATTTACATCGTGCATATGGAACTTAGAGATTCTCAGTGGACTGGAAATGAAAACATATGGCTCCCAAAGCCAGAGCAGGTAAGGGAATGTTTGACTCCATAACATCAGAATAGCCTGTAAGTCCATTCATATAATCAACATATAAAGCAGGATATCAGAAGTACACCCACTCTCATGTATTTATATAAATACACATACACACAGCAGTGGCGCTACTTTAATATTAATGTAAACATATGTTTCAGAGTTTTACATTCAGATTATTCTGAATGGAATAATGTTCCAGAGGAACATTATTTCTCTGGAACGTGCCTTAGAAACTTGGTCTCTGCTGAAAATTTGGTGCTTAACCACCTGGTAATTGCCTTACTTTTTAATAGGTGTCACTAGGTTAGTTTTCCAGCAGTTTTTTTTTTTCTTCTACACATCTTTGGTGTCAGGGCTGAGTTGTAAGGATAGAATGAGAACAAATCAGGTGCCTGAATGCAGCTGCAAATAGAATACAAGGCAATTGGGGAAAGTTGCCCAGTTCTGTATCCTATGATAACCTGTGATGCTTTAGAATGAAAAACTAACTCAAAGATCTTTTTTTTTTTTCCTAAAACTGACAAGAAGCATTTCAAATTTGAGTCAAGCTTCCACTGCCTCAAAACTATCTGAATCAAAATCACTACACAATTTCTGAAATGCTTCAGAAAGGCAGCTTTCTGAATGCTCCTTTTTGGTTTAGACACAGCATTATTAGAATTTCCCTGGGAGATCAGCAGCTCTCATCAAGATGTGAGAGACCCAATCCCAGTTCTGAGGAGGATACAGAGTCACTCTGTATCAAACTCACCAAACCGCCTCTTGGAACTAGCTGCAGAGTGGTTTTTTAGGTGTATATTCCACTACCCAGTTACAGAAGTTGTGAGTAATTTCAAATGGAATTTTCTTAATTTTTATAACTGGAGCCAGCAAATATATTTGTATAAAATGTTTATATAATCTCTAAGCCAGAGAGGGAATAAGTCACTAAGTTGGTAGCTCACCTAGGAAAATGGGGCACGGAGCTATCAGTCTCTTCTCCAGGCCTTAAAGATTCATTTTGTATAAGATAATAAGAAAAGCATGCATCAATAGCTCACCTAGGGCAGTCTCTCCAGAAATAGTAAATGTGAGCTCAGGTCAATGCAGGCAGAGTCTGCTCCCCCTCATTGTCTGCAGAATCACCCTGTGGGGTGAGGGGACAGAAAAACCCTGCCATCAATAACACTTTTATCAACCTTTCGATGAGAAACCTTGGGTTTTCTTTTCAAACAGGTGCTCAAAAGCTGATTTTTCATTTAGGTTCTGATGGAAAGTTTGGATTTACTTAAATTCTTTTCATTTAAAATCCTCCTTTGACAGGATTTTTTTTCCTTATTTGACTTCATCCGAACATTTGTTGCCCCTCCGGTTTATCTGGGAAATGTGAGCATAAAGTCAGTTTACCCTTTGGAAAGAATGGCCTCAAGCTCACCTATTTTTAGGACAGCAAGTGAAGGCTGAAAATTTGGCTGGGTATTGTCCTGATTAACAAAGAGTCTATGTTCTTTGTGTCTGGTTGTTTTAATATGAAAAATTTTAGGGAGCTGAGGGAAGAATGGAGCCTGTTCCTTCTGTTCTGCAATACTGTGGTGGTGAAGCCAGCAGAACTCCCTGCCTTTTTTCACTTCTAATCACCATTTAGAATAGAGCAAAGAAGAGAAAATCAAATGAAATCATGGGAATGTTCTGACTCTCTCATTGCTTTTCAATTGCTTCCTAATAATACATAATGAATAAGTGGCAATAACAAGATACACCTTGTGCTGGAACGAGCATGGCATCATTTGAACACTTCATAGTCAAGGAAAAGGCAAGGCTCCAGTCTCCCTGGAATTGCCAGGCCTTTGTATCATCTGGCAGAATGTGCTGTAGGAGAAGCACAGCTGGGTCTTTTTCTCTCAGGAGAATCCAGGGAAATACCCTGGTGTCAGACTCAGCTGGCTGAAAAAAGCTGCGTGCCCAGAGTTGTCTCCCAGTTGCCTGCAAAATGCCTTTTTTCATCTGTCTTGCACTAACTGGAATTAGTTCAGCATTTTGGATTTATTAATAAGTATTTTAATAGTATTCAGGGCAAACATCAATCCCAAAGAAATACAGAGATGTCAGGAAAATTACCATTGGAAGTATCAAACTGTTAGAGACCAAAAAATGCTAAATATTTTCTAAAGAACACTATGACAAACTGCAGTAGTTACCGTAATTTCTATTTTATAATTGGAACAACAAATATTTTAAGTTTTCATTGAAATAATACCAAAAATATTGACTAAAAGTTAACATTAGCATTCCAAATTTAAAAAAAAAAAAAAGTAAAAGCTTGTCTGATTGCTAGGTGGCTTCTGTAGGCCCCAGTCCTGCAAATATGCGCACAAGTATTTAACTTTGTGTTGGCGACTGGTACTGCTGAGAGCTTAGAGAAAGTTGAAAAGTCATAGAAAAGCCCATGGTGGACTCATCTAGCTTATCTGTTTTTTAAAAAATTGGATTAGCTTGATCTTCTGTTCTTCTGAAATACTCTGATAGTTTTGTGGCAGTGCAGCACTGGTATTGTTTCATTTTGTGATTGTTCTGACTGGTAGACATCAATAGGTGGTAGAGAATTACATCCAGCAAGCATGGTTTGTAATTGTAGGGCTGTTAATCCAGTTAGTTCAGTAATACAGAGATGGCACTGGCCATACTTCACAACGGAATAATGTGCATTACATACTTGGATGACTGTAAAACCTCCAAGCTGCCACTTTTCTAATATCTTTATCTGGCTTTCAATGATTCACAAATATTCAGTGTCTAGGGATAGACTTGGAGAACAAATATTGTCTTATTCACAGTTACCAAATCTAATTAATACATCAAACCCCATAACTGTTTACCTATTTTAACCTAGTTATTCCACTGAAAATGGGTTTGACTGGGTGGGTTGGATGGTTGGTTGGTTGGATGGATGGTTGGACAGTTGGATGGTTGGTTTGGTTGGTGGGTTGGTTGGTTGGTTGGTTGGTTGGTTGGATGGATGGTTGGTTGGTTGGTGGGTTGGTTGGTTGGTTGGATGGTTGGTTGGTTGGATGGTTGGATGGATGTTTGGATGGATGGTTGGTTGGTTGGTTGGTTGGTTGGTTGGTTGGTTGGTTGGTTGGTTGGTTGGTTGGATGGTTGGGTGGTTGGGTGGTTGGTTGGATGGATGGTTGGTTGGTTGGTTGGTTGGTTGGTTGGTTGGTTGGTTGGTTGGTTGGATGGTTGGATGGATGTTTGGATGGTTGGTTGGTTGGTTGGTTGGTTGGTTGGATGGTTGGGTGGATGGTTAGATGGTTGATTAGTTGGATGGTTGGTTGGCTGGATGATGGTTGGTTGGATGGTTGGTTGGTTGGATGGCCAGGTGGTTGGATGGATGGTTGGATGGCTGGTTGGTTGGTTGATTGGTTTTGGGGAATTTTGTGGTACCCATGTGTGTTTCTGCAACCACCCCTCACATTTTAGTCCACAGATGAATATCTGAAGGGTGTCAACAAACTCAAGTATATCAGATTCCTACAGGTTTAGTGAAGAGCATTTGGGTGGAGAAGAGAGATCCTGTTTTCCCTGTAGCTGACAGAAACCTGTGGCTTCAAGCAGAGATGTCCACAGGACAGATCTCCAGCCCTGCACGCCGTACTGCACCCGTGCAGAAAGGGTTAATTTAGAACCCATCAGAGATCAAACGATCTCACCAGGCACGAGTCTGGCTTCCCATGGGTCCAAGGGTGTAGAACAACCTGTCACTTAGCTCTGTTTGGCTTCTTTAATGCAATTTCCATCTCCAGCAATCAAAGCATGCATTAGAGTCATTATCAGTTCTGTTGCTTTCCGTGTACCTGATTTTCAAATCGTCAGAACAACGCCTTTTGTTCTATAATAAATTAATTGCCTTTGAATCTTCTATCATTGGCAGATGGATTTCTTTGTTTAAATATAAATATGAAGATGCTGATTTATTTGGATTCCCGAACACTGATTGTATGATAATTGCATCTTCTTGTGAATAATTGAATTATTTTCATATTATGTTAATCTCATTTCCTTTAAAGCCTGCCTGAAAATCAGACTGACTTATTTACCTGTATAGGGGAATACTAATCCAGAAGGATCTATTTTTAGACTGCAAAAGCTGTTTTCAAAGTTGTCCTTTTATGATTGGTGGTGCTGGTAAAAGCACTGCAAATGCAGCTGCAGGAAGTAACGTTTTCCCAAAACAACAGCTCATGCTGGTTATGCTGCTGTAATTCTGTACTGCTGATATTGTAAATAAATAAATAAATAAATAAAAAACCAGGAAAGGACTGAAAATGAGGATTAGGCTCACATTATGCTACATGTTGTGTAAAATATGTGCTTGAAGTTTCTGCTTATCTAAGAGGGTTTTAAATAATCAATAGCCTTTGCTGGTGCTATCAATTTGTTGCATCCAAGTTATGGAATACATTGCAGGAATCCTCCATCAATTTCACAGGCAGAATCCTGTAATGGAATAAAAAGGAAATGCAAATCATGCTTGAAGCTGAAGTTTTATTATTGGCTCAGTTGAAGCCTTAACACTCTAAAAATATCATTAATTGTGTTATGATGACTGTGCAAATTGCACACAGTTAAAATAAATACATACAAATATTCCAGTACCTCCCACTTTACCCCTAGGTCCTGAGGTCAACATCTTCACTTGTGGCATGAGCACAGGGTACAGAAAATCAATAGTGTCCTGGGACCTTTGCTGGGACAATTAGGATAGTGATATTTTCTTCTTCGATATGGTAAATTCTTCATTGGTTCTTTTCAAGATATTTATTAAAATCCTCTATAACTTGATATTTCTTCTTCAGTGTAGAGTTCAACTTTACATCCAAAGTTGCCACACGTGGTTTGGGTTACATGCATTGGACTCTTGCTGTTTTCCTCTCTCTTATTCCTAAAACTGGCTACAAGACAAAATTTAATCCAGAATTTAAAACCTCCATGTTTTTCATTTTTCATCTGGAAAAAAGATCATCAGAGTACCAACTCCTTTTGTTTCAGTTATGCAATATTGATATGTTTTGACCAGAAAAATGAAAGACCTTTCTCCAGTTGGAATATCAGTAAACACAAATTTGTTATAGTGTTGAATACCAGCAATGTTGATCACAATTGCTACTATTCTTCCTCAGATAAAAATAGAATTGTATGAGAAGTGGAAATACATTGATGATTAATGCTTATATCTAAGCCTGTTAAGCGAAATCCATAGCATTTAACATAATTTTGAGGTCAGAAGAAACCTATAAGAGTATGACTGGTGGGAAGTTTGTTCCAAGCTCAGAGTGTTCTGGTAGCAGTAAAATATTTGAAAGGAGAAGGACGTGTGTTGGCATAGCAACACTGCTTAACTCATATTTGTCAAGGCACTGTAATTACTTAGCTGAAGCCACAGGTCACAGGAAGAATGTTATCAGAACTAAAATTGTTCCATCTTGTCCCCAACTTCCAGGCCAGATGTTTGTAGATAAATCAAGAAGCGCAGTTTGACTGGAAGAACTCACTCTCTCTTGCCTTGGCCTCACCAAAATCTCATATAGGCACCCTCTTGATTTTGCGTGTTCTGGATGCAAATTGCAGATTATTTTGGCGAAAGTGTCTTCTCTTGTTTACAGGATGAAATGTCTGGATATGAAAAGTGGATTATTTACTTGTTTGAAGTGTCACTTTTGAACGTGTTTCAGAAATCACTACTCAATGTCTGAGACCAACCCTGTATGACACCGGATATTAGAATATAAATCAGCATATCAAAATCAAAAAACAGGTTTTAGAAGGGATCATTCAGTGCAGAGCACTGTCCTTTCCTGCATTTATACAGAAAGGTGGAAGGAATACCTGTTCATTTGGGGGTTGAAAGGATTTGATGTGAAACTGGAAGGGGAGCAGAGCCTGCATTGCTGCAAGGCTTGTCTTCAGTTGTGGTTTAACTCATCTTAAAACCAAGAGTTGTGGTCTCCCCTCATCACTGTTACAGCTAAAAATTGTTCTTGTCAGCACAGGGGTTTGATTTTTTCGATCAAAGTTGAAATTACCTGGTACCATTAAAGACAGTTCATTGAAGATAAAGGTTGAGAATTTGCTCTGGCAGTTGTCGTGTTTTTCAGTAGGAGAATTCAGGAGTTGTTAGTATTTCTGCCTTTCCATATCCAGTTAACTTGCTTACAAATATACAGCAATAAAGCTTCATAGATTAAAGAGTGATAATTAATTAAAATTCCAGTTAAAATAACTCAAATTCTAGTTGATGCTTAAATTTAATTTTTAATTTTTTTCTTCGATTTCTTGAAGTTGGGTACACAGTGCTGTAAAATTTCTCATGTAGAATTTCACATGTGGGTTATAACACCCACTGTTCCTGATAAATGGCTTGTAAAAGAAAGGCATTATGGATTTTAATGGTATTTAACCTTTATTTCTATTTTCTTCTTGGATTTATAATGTGCTTCTTCTATTGATCCATACCATTAATGCCAAGATATGCTACATTTCTTTTCTGAAATTGATCTTGCTGAGTGTGGTTTGGTGACTTTAACTGGGATGGGCATAAGGGGAAGAATCTTTGAGCAGAAGGAACAGATCTTCTCAATGAAAAATTCCTAGGGAATATTTCTCTTATAGATTTTAGATACTAGTTTGAGTTACCAATAAAGATAGAGCCCAGAGGGAAAATTTTGCTTTGCTTCACAGGAATAGATTCTCAGTTGGTAGAAACAGGTTCAACTCCTTCCATTTCAATGGACCTACACCACTTCACAGTGTCAATATGGGGGAAAAAAATACCACTTCCATCAGCCTTCCAGGTAAATAATCCAGTAATTTATCTGAGTAGCATTCTCAAAATAAAAATATAGAAATGTTCTTGTTGGAGCAGAAAAACAGAATAGCAAGGTTGTCTGAGTTCACACCTTGCTGAGGCTACTAATTGAAATTGAAAAATCAAAACAATTTACAAGAAAGCAAAAGCAATTAGCAAAAGAATATAACAACAGTGAAGTTCATCACTTGGAAATGATCTTATTTGTTTCTCAGAAATCTTTATGGATGAAATTTCCTTGGAGGTGTTTCTTTTCTAATTGACTCGTAGAGTAATCTGTTAGTGTTTGGTGGTAACATTTCACTTTGCTTAATTTGTTTAAAATGAGGTCCCTGGGATTTGGGCCTTTTGTGTCCTGTGGTGAGGTTGTGGAGCCTGCAGGGGCTGGGGGCAGGCTGTGGGACACTGTGGTGACATGGGCAGGAATGGGATGGGACTGCTGTGGTAGCTATTCTCTTTAATGAAGCATCAGTCTCATCACAGAAGTAAAGGCAAAGCAGCAGCTCACAGCACCCATGCAGCAGCCAGCAGCAGCAGCAGCCCACAGCAGCCCCCAGTAGCCCACAGTAGCCCACAACAGCCACAAATTTCTCTGTTACAGAGCATCTTAAGAACTTTTCAGCCAATAGTATATTACTAAAACTTACAGACAGTTGTTTTAACCAATCAATTATAGCACACGTACACCTATTTCAAACAATAGTTGTTTATATGCTTGTCTATTAACAATATTCAATACCCTTATTAAGCTTAAGACCTTCTACTCTCTTGTCAAACATGTATTTTCTGCAGTGTTGTGATTTATTCAAGCCAAACTTAAAACTCGACCTTTGTTTTCCATGTCCTTGTTTGCTATACTATATATACTAATGTACATTTTCTGGTTCCAAACTTTTCTCAGTTGCTGCAGTTTCTGAGATCTCAGCTTTTTCTGTTTGAGGCCTGCTTTTTCAGCTCCTAAAAATCCTTTTTTGCTTTTAGTGTTTCCCACAGGACACCTGGCTGGCTCAGCCCTGTGACACCTCCTGCAGTCCCCCACGTGCACCGTGGTGTGAGGGACAGCTTCTCCAAGGGCCCCTCTGTTTTCACCACCAATCCTTTGCCAGCTCCTGCCTGAGCTCTGTTTGTAAAGACACATTTTTAAAATTCCCTATTCTCCCACAAGTCAAACAATTATTGAAAGGACACCTTACACTCTAAAACACATTCTAAATCAAAGGAAAGGGCGAGTGGCTCAAGCAAAGCCTCAGATGAGGTTGAGCAAACCTTTATATGTTTTTAATTTTTTTCAGTAGATCATTTGCAGAACCCAATCCACCAGAAGGCTCACACAGCCTTGTGCATCTGTGTGCAAACTCTGAGATCAGAAATGCTGACTGAGAAAGGCCATGGGACAGGACAGACATTGCTGAGACAGAAATAGAACTGGGAACAAGTTTCAAATGGCCAGACACTTTGGAGAAATAGAACTATAAAAGGTGCATTGTACCAAACCCACATGGGGTGTTTTTAGATGATTGGTTTAGAAGCATTAGCAACATGGTGTGGCAAAAGCTGATAGGCCAAGAAACTCTTATAATGGATTGTAATTAAGAAATAGTTTGGCTTCTGATTGTGACGACGTGAATTGTAACATCTGCACTGTCTCACACTCCACATGAGACTGAAAATGGGATAAAAGTCTTTAAAATGCCTCTCACTTGCCCCATCTCTGGGTCAGAAAAAGGGTTTTTCCAGCACACAAGGATTTCCTCCTACTGCATCAAAACCAGAGCTGACCTTGAATAGTTAATGAGACAAATGGGGAGAGAGAAGCACCCACTGCAGTGTGTTTGAATAAATGAAACGTTATCTTCAAACCACCAGCTCATCACCCATTCTGTTCATTGTGCTGCTGCTGATTGCTTGGAGATTCTTGGTCAGTTCCTGGAAAAATCTGGGCTTTTGGGCTTATTTGTTTTCTCTATTGCTCCTAAAATGTTTTACTGTTTTCAGTATTTATGGCGTGATGTCTGTCTGACTGTCATCATTATCAAGACTTGTGGCTTATTGCTATTGATATAAAAATTTTATTTTTATGTTGGGGTAATTTAAAATGGGAGAGATTCGAGACCAGGGCTGAATGAATGTTCCATTCCAAAAGACTGCTGCAGTTATCCCATTAAAATATGGGTGCCTCTTAGCACAGAGGATCCAGCTGACCTTTGACTGGACTATTTCCAAGGATTGTTTCCTGCTAGAAGTGCCTTTTAATGAAAGATCTAATCACTAATAACTTACTGGAACTCTCCTGTTTTGCTCTTCTTGAGCAAATCTTATTTCAGAAGTCCAAGGTGTCTGTAACTTTCATTTTATATTGTATTATTTAAAAAAATACTCCTACTATTACTGTTTAGCATTTAAAAGTTTCATTGACTAAAGAGAACTACATTGACTCAAAGCAGTTGGAAATCCCTTCTTACTTAGTTGTGATGCTGTCAATTAATAGGCAAGAATTAACTCTTCCTGACCCAAGGCTTCCACTGAGTTGTACCCAGTTTGTAGCTGAGATTCCCAACAGAGGAGGATGAGAATACAGGGTTTAGACTGCACCTTGGGATTTCAAAGATCCAAGTCTTGGAAGCAAAGAATTAAATCTAGAGTTCATAGGGTACAGAGCTTAAATTCCCCTGCTGCTATTTTTTTTTTGTCTGAATGTATCTTCTATTTGCTTTGTGTCAGTGAGAGGGAGAGAGTGGCCTCTCCTGGGAGGTGGGATGTGAAGGCTTGGACCTTTTTCAGTAAAGCAGAGCTCAAAATTAGGCCTTTGAGTCTTTAAAACTGTCTCTAACCCCCACAACTGCACTGCTCCTACCAGCACTTCCCTGGATCTGTGTGCTGTTAGCTCATTTCTCCAAAGCTCCTCTCTGCCTTTAAAGAGGCTTTTGAGCAGAGTTGTGCATTTCTAACTCATGCCCAGGGGCAGGATCTGAGACTCCTCATCTCCTGGGGCTGATCCAGCCCCAGTCCAGACAGTGCTGTGGGTTTTTCATCCTGCTCTGAGGTGATGTTTGTGCCCTGTAAAGGGCTGTGCGCATCTCAGCCCCTGCTCAGGACTCCAATTTCCATGCATTGCACTGAAAACTGGTGATGCAACAGCAGGAATAATTACAGTGTTTGTGCCCTTTGTCTACCATTTGGCCTTCCTATGCCTTCATTGTCAAAAAAGTTGATATTTTCTGACTCAGCATGGAATATCACGATGTGTTTGGTATTAGGATAATATTGCCACTATAAATTTAATATCTACATCCTGATGAACTCAGCCAAACTTTTATTCACCATCCTGACCATGGTCTATTAAAAGAAACCACTTCAAGCTGGAATAGGTACAAAGAAGAGCTACTAATATGATTAGAAAATAATTGAACATGCAAATTTTTTCCATGTTCAAGAAATTTTCTTGTTCATGTCCCAGTTCCTTGCACATACCAGAAAAGCTTCAACTGTTCTAAATATGTGTTTTCTTTCTGACATGTAGGTGAAATTGCTGCAACAGATTTGCATATTTTTCTCCTAAAAGGCCTTTATACTTGTTCTTACTTGTGTCACAATAGCACTGGTAAACAACACAGCAGTGTGGGATGGGTGTGATACCTCCTACAACAATTGCACTCCCACACGAGTCATTTTAGGGTGTGCCAAACTTGCTCCCCCTATTACTTCATCCAAATCAATACTGTAATCTGCTTTGTTTGAGAGACGAAGGGTGCAATCCTGGTTATTGTTCTGTGTGGGCAATTTAGCCAGTGATTCAATAAATACCGCACAAAATCAAATTTAATGCAAAGGTGGAATTCAAACTTGACGTGGTTATTGAATATATACCAGAATGAGATTCACCTGGCAGAGAAGAAAATAGGAACCAGCTTTATGGGCAGTGAGGATTTGGAGTTAGAATTTCAGTGAGAGACAAAGGCTTTATTCAGCTCTTAATGTGGGCCTGCCCTTCAAAAGAATCTAGAGAATCTTTGGATGCATCTCGTTGTGGAGAAACTAGGAAAGGTTTAGTCAGTTCTTTTGTAAAGAGAAAAGAAAGCAAAGTAAATGAATTGCAATCAAGAAATCCCATAATTGTACTGTGACTTATAGGGAAACTGCCAAGTGCTTCTATGATCTCTGTTTCTAAGGGTGGGGGCTTAGAGTAATAGTTGCATTAATTCACACATATTATAGATAATTATGGCATACATAGGAGGCAAAGAAAAGATATTACCCCTACTGCCCAATGAATGTGAGTCATAAAGTGATGAAGGTCATGAATGCCAAATTTGTATTGAAACAATTGGGAATTAGTTACCCATCTGTGTTCTGTGTCTGAACCTGAGGTATCTGCTGAGCAAGGAAAGGAAAACTGTGCAGTGTCCAAAGAATCTCAGGCTGTAGATCAGCAGTCTGATGGCTCAACTGGCCATTGTAGAGCAGGTGAAATGTTCTGTCTGTACATTTACTGTGCCATCACTCCAGGCATCTCACTGGCCCAGGAGGATTCTCCCTGCTGAAGGCTCTATTAACACAAGATTTCTGTGGGTAAATGCTCATTTCCATTTATCTAACCACTAATAGTGGAATTAATTACAGGTATAATCATTATGTTTCCTCTATCTGATGTAAGGTTTAGTAGAGAATCGTGTGTTTTTGCGGGATCTAATTTTTTTGTTGTTGTTGTTGTTGTTCTTGATTCTTTCCTACAGATGTTTTTCCTTGTTGTGTCATCTGTGCTACCTGGGAAGAACTGCCTGTTAAGAGCCATCATTATAAATACTGCCCATCTGGAAATGGGAATAGAGATGTGGTATTTGAATCTTCTTTGGTGGATTTTTTTTCTATTCCTAATAACAATTAAATCCACTAATTTGTATTTTAAAATATTGCTGACCACATTCAGCATGTGCATGTTCGTGTTGGTACTACTGAACTTTAAACATCCTTATTTAATCCTAAATATCAATTTGATCATCCCTGTCTAACATTTTCAACACTTTATACATGTGCTTACCCTTGAGATGAACTTTCTCAGGGAGTTTCCCTGGCTGTCCCTGGTTTCTGTAGGTCACAGGATGCATTTTGAACAAATATATTTTCAATACTTGTAGCCAAATCCCATCTCAGTGCAAATAAAAACTTGATGGCTTCTGTAGATGGAGACAATGAAATAAATTTAACATGCTTGACCTATGAAAAGCTTGTGAATTCTGTGGGCAAATGCTCATTTCCATTTATCTAACCACTAATACTGGAATTAATTACAGATATAATAATTATGTTCCTTCTTTATGATGTAAGATTTTTTTGTTTGTTGGATTTTCAAGAAACCCTGCAAAGTGCATCTCAAAAAATCCCTGTGTTTTTCATAATGATTAATCCACTATTTTCTCCCAGCTGCCACTAGCCAAAATTTGGCTTCTGTGGCTGATAGTGACCAGAAAAGAAATGTCTACTCTGAGGCAGAATTAAAAGAAAGCAATTTTGCAGAAATAAGGTTTTGGCAGCGAGTTTCATGTTTTGTTTTCCTGGTGAAGTCTTAGTAAGGATCTTTTTTTGGAGGCAAGCAAGTGGGAGAGTGGCCTGGGCTGGCACAGCTGGGTGGTCCAAAATGCCCTGAGGGAAAATATCAGTTTTGGTGTCAATACTTACAGGAGGAACAGATACATCTTTAGAATCTCTCCATGTTAATTGCATGAATTCTGTCTGCTTCATGTTTTTATTTCAAAATCTGTTCTTTTTTTTAAGTATGCCATTCTAAGGGCAGCTCTTCCCATGCTCACAATGTATTACACGACATATTATGGGTTTGGCTCTTACAGTTCCAGTCTGAACTTGGGCAGCTCTTAAGAAAAATCAAATTTCTCCTCTTGTGTTGGGAAGCCTCCTGCCCCTCTTTCCTGCTCAGCTGTCTGTATTTCATGCCTCTTAGCCTGTCATTATAATATAATTTGAATTTTCCTTAATTTGTCCTCAAAATAAATTTATTTTTCTTCGGGTTTTTTTTCCTACCTCAAAAGCTCTTGTAAATTTTATTTGTTTTGCATAAATTTGTAAACGGACTTTTGCTAAAAAAAAAGAAAAAAATCCCCAATGATGTTTTGTTTCCTTGACTGAGCAGAATCAGATGGGACAAGGGAAGGGAGCAATGAGGGCTGTGCTCAGCTGAAGTGACAAATGCAAATCCTTCTGTTACCTTGGATCAGAAAGGGCTCCCCTGAAGGGTAACTCGAGCAGTGGCTGCATTACAGTGTCAGGTGCGAAACCTTTAATGGAGAGAAATTGCCTCCACTAATCTATTTGTCAGTAGGGAGGGGAAGTAGAAAACTATATATAACTTGGAAGCTGAAAGGTTTTGCCCTTCTCCAAAAGAATAAAATAATATAGCACTGAATAATGGCTTTGATTCCAGTTTTAAATTAGAAATCCAATTTGTTCTTATGAGCTCCCTACTCCATTTCTTACTACTCTCTCAATTCTGCTGGGTGACATTGGGAGATAAAGCAGAATTTGCAAGATTGAAATAGGTAAATTTTTCTTAGAGGTAGACTGAGACATGTCCAGAATGATGTATTATAAATTGTATTGCATTTATTAATAAATGCCAAGTATCCCCAGATAAGATAATTGAGTTTTATGCTTAGAGATGTGTTAAATGTAGATGCCAAATCAATTCTTTTCATAATTAGTGTTACCTGTTGTAGGAGCTGAAAAATGGGATTTTTTTAACCCATCTGAATACAGTATTGTGTCCTGACCATATGAACACATGCAGAGGAAACAGAATTGGCAGGGGGGGAAAGTGCTGTTAAAATAAGTGATTCATATCATTTGGAACCACTCTTGGACAAGGGTCTCCTATAGAAGTGTTATTTAATAATTTATCTCTGTTTAAATTGGGATTTGTCTGCTGTGTTTCATGCTCATCACGCCCCAGGGTGGGGGGGATGGAATGAGTCAGGGCACAATTTGGGTTATGAAAAACTGTGCCAAATGGCACTTCCACAGTTTAATGAAGTAGAGATCTTCTCAATAGTGAGATAAGTAAAATTTATTACCTTCTTCTGAGATTATTTTTTAAAGGAAAATGGTAGAGAAAGAGTCCAGGTTTCCATCTTTCTATTCTGAGAATCCCATTTGCATTCAGGGAACTAAAATCTTAGATGGTGGCTGGAAAGCCAAGTGCAAACACTACAGACTGGCATCAAAACATATTTGGTACAGGAATATTTATTGCTTCTATGAAAATTGAAGTATTTTTACAGGCAATATGCCAGGGGAATTTTATTTTGTAAGTTTTGAGTTATCAGTACTCTCTTGCTCACGGGACTTGAGAGTCCTTCATTACCTGCTATCCATAAATCCCATTCTTGCATCTGGTAACACAAATTAAATGGATTCCTTTTTCTCCTCTGCCTCATACAACCTTCACCCCCTTCTCATTTTCTAAAATTTCCACTTTGCAGAAACATCATTTCAAAATATGAATCCTGTGGAGATGCAATTGAGTTGGAACTATTTCTTATCAAAGACCTCACCATTTATTATGGCTTTAGTGTTTTACATTATTGTGTGGAGTACTCTGCTACAGGGACAGCAGTGAAAACGTGGGGACAGTGACAGGACCACATCCAGTGGGGTCCCTGGGAGCATTTTCCATGTCTCCAGTTCTTGAGGCATGTCCTGAGCCAGGTTTTGTAAATTTCTGGGTGAAAAACATGTGCTTAAATTTAAATATTTACTTCCCTGCATGGGAATTGTTTTGATATTAATGCACAGGAATTGTCACTGAAGGGTATTCTGGATGATGCAGACCAGCACTCAATGACAGAACACACATTTCATCTTCCAAGGGACAGTCTGGACGTTGCAGAATGTTATAGTTCAACAGGATATTAGTTTAAGAGCTGAGTGAATGTAGGGGGTGTGATGAGAGCCTCTCCATGTTTTTACTTGAAACATGTTTTGTCTAATAGCACAGTCTGTACTCGGGTGCCTGGAAAGGGAAGGATGTCATTCCCAGGGTAAAAAGTGACAGTGTTCTTGAGCAGTGTATGGAAAATAGGAGGGAATTCCTGGGTGACTCTGTGAGGCCAGGGACAGACAAGTGCAGATGTGCCTGAAAAGAAATAATTCGGGGCCTTAGCAAAAGAATTTTCTTTCTCTTGATGTAAGAATACCTACACCGAATTTTTTCTCATCTGCTCAAAACTGAGAAGTAAGCAAAACATTTCAGCACGAGCTGTGTGACTCAGGAACTCAACAAGGGTGATGTATTCACCTTACAGCCAGAGTGAGTGTGAAGTTTTTCTCCAGACTGCAGAGAACAGCCAGGGACTCCTGAGTTCTGAGCCAAGCACCTGGCTGGACATCACTCACCTTCCAGGGGGGATCAGCACCTCCTGCCAGCATTCCCACTGCCTTCCCAAAGGTCTGCTGGGTTCCTCTGCATGCTGGGGTCAGTCTGGAGGCTGGCACAGAGGGGCACACATGTGCCCTAAGGAAAAACACTTCACTGATGGAATTATCCCTTTTCCAAAACAAAATTTAATGAAGTCCAAGGTGCCCAGTGAGAATGCTGCATCCTGTGTCACCTTCCCCTCCAGAGATATTTGGCACTCCCCAGAAGGATTTCCATTCATGGAATCCCAGAATCACAGAATCCCCTAATTCCAGGACGATTTGGGCTGGAAGGGACCTTAAACCTCCTCCAGTTCTGACCCCTGCCATGGGCATTGCATCCTGGTGTATTTCACTCTCTGTTTGGAGAACACCCCAGTAGTGCCTTTGCTCCTGCAGATGAATTGTCCTCTTTGCCTCACTTCCATCACACATGGGTAAATTCTCCTGCTAACATCCCTGCTATGACATCCTTGCTAATATCTGCTCTGCTTAGATATGTCCCTAATGTAAATTATTAGCCTTTAAGTGCTGGCAACGTTAGCATATTGTTGCTGTAGGCTAAGTGTAATTCTTTTAATCTTGATGGTAATTTCCTGGTTAAATATTTTAAATAAATACATTTAAATAAATAACTTTGTACAGGGAATATTAATCACATCGCTTTAGCTGTATATTTGGATATTGGGTCATTTCTGACTCTCTAGTTTTTAACTTTTACATTTGGAGTCTAATTTGGCAAAGGAGACTGTGCCTGGTTAGCAATCATGTATCTTGGTCAGCACGTTTGGTTTTTATTGGTTTCAGTGTACAGAGAGAAAAAAATAAGGTAGGCTTTGGAATTCTGTTCTTCTCAGTGGTAATCTACAGGCACTGAGGGATGAGAGGAGACTTCCTACTGTGCTCTCTGGTTTCAGAGTATTTTAAAACACAAAACTGGGGCAGAAATGCAGGTTTTATGCCAATGCCTCTAACCTGTTAAAACTAAAGGTGAATAGTTAGATATGTCTGAGATATTATTTATGTTTTTGTGAACTGCAATTGTAGCACAAATACTTTTATTATATCCAGGACATTCCTGAAACAAAGGGATTTGATCTCAATTTATGCCAGCATTCACAGGAACTTGTTTTGATGACTCTTGGCACACTTTCATTGATTTCAGTGCAGGTCAAAGAAAACCAAACAAGTTTTCAGCCAGCTAGAGTGGATGATTTCTCACAGACAATGACATTAATCAGCTTTTCAATAGTCGGGAGACAATCAGGATGGAATCTGAGTTTAATTGTATTTTTGGCCTTGGCATGGAGGATTTCATAAAGGGTGGAGTGAGGAGTTGTGCATGAGGGGATTTTCATTTTACCTTGGGTTTCTGATGTTAATGCAAACCTGCTGTGACTGCTTTTCCTGTTCCCTTCATGAACTCCTCACAGTTTTTAGGTTGACCTGCAAAATGTGAAGTCTTTCCTGCTTGGAGAGGTTTCCCATGCAGGGATGGTTTCTTTATGCTCATTTTCGGCTTTTAAGGAAAAAAAAAAAAAATTAGAAACCCTAGAATTTCCATGGAAAATTTCTGGATGTTTGCTCCTTTGTAGCCCACCCTCAGGTGCCTCTCTGAGGCTGGCTCTGTTTGAGCCTCACCACAGCCTCAGGGTCATGCAGAGAACTGCAAAATCTGTGTTTGCAGAGTCATTTGTGCTGTTTTTCCTCATTTTAGTGCTCTCCTCATGAAACCTGGTGGAGCTCAGGTTGCTACAAATGAGTAAAACTAGGACACCATGGAGATAATTTCTTTTTATGGTATCACTGCCCAGATAAGGAACAACTCAGTAGTTTAAGCTTTATTTTTTCACATAACAAAATGCTAAATTTCCCTGAATGTCACCAAAAAAAAAAAAAATCCTCCTACTGGAGGAATTAAACACATACATTGCATATTTTTATAGATTCCATAGCATTTTGCTATTTCCTCTGGCTTAATTTTATGGGGTTTTTTTCATCTTTCTGTCCTATTTTTCTGGCTTCTCTTTTTGCCTTGTGTCTTTGTAATACTGCAATTTGAATTTCCAGTACCCTCCCAACGAATGTTTCAGAAAAACCCTACACTTTGTAAGGTCAGAATGGAAGTTCTTTAAAAGTTAATTTTAGAAAACCAGTTTGTTCCAAGCAGTTCTGTAGAGATGGCAATTCCCTTGGCTCCATATCTGTGTTACAAATATTAATAAACAATTATCAGCACTTAACAGTTTTCAAATAATAGTTGTTCTCTTTGCCCCTGTTCCTGCTGGGTGGAAAGACTGAACTTCCCTGTTTGGGAAAGTTTTTTATTTGTGGCTAATTCCACAGCCCAGCTGAAAGCTCCCACCTTGCCAGAACAGCAGACTAAAACATGCTTTGAGTCAGAAACAGAGCAGAGAGCCTTTCAGGAGCTGTGAAGAACAACTGGAGGAGGTTTGCACAGCATTTCATTCTGAGCAGTGGATGCCTTCCAGCAGCAAAACGCTGGCTCCAAGCTCTGTTTTGCAGTTTTCAGTTAAATCACGGGAAGTAAGCCAATAATGCTGCTTTTTATAAAACTTTCAGGGTGTTGAGTGGTGCAGAGAAATGAATTGGAAGAAACATCTTCTCACTCAGGATAAAAACAGAGAGGGAGAACTTAAAAACTGTGGGGAACTTGAAAAATCTGTTGAGCCTAAGCCTGGGACAGCTCCAGGGCAGAGGAATAATGAGAGGCCAGGGGAATTCTGTGGCATTTCTGTCACACTGGGTTTGACCCCTGATAAGATACCAGGGGAAATCCTGGAGTTCACAGGATTTGCCCAGCAGATTCTGTGCAGAGTGGGCTGCAATACCCCCAACAACTCCACCTAGAGAAGGGGGAAACTATTTTAATTCCCCAGCAGCACCCTGGGTCACATTTATCTCATTATTGGATAATTTTTTGGAGCATTTCAATGGGTCTGTGCCATGCTCTCAGCACTCTTGTCCTGCCTGGCACCTGCTCTGCCAGGATCCAACTACACCAGACCTCAGGGAGAAACTGCTGCTGGATATAATATTGGTAATTGTTATAAAATAGATAATTGTTGTGACAGAGATAGCTGTTATAAAATAGATAATTCCAGAAATGCAGGCTTTTACTGGTGTTTCACAGGGTTCTGGGCACACCAGCATTAATTAGCTGCTGCCATTAGGCTGCTGCCTCTTGCCACAGTCTGACAGCAGAATTGGAGCAGTTGGGAATATGAAGACATCAAAAAAGCATCTGGGTACAGCATTATTTAGTTTTAAAAATGAGTTTTGGTGCAGCACATTTAAACCCACCCAAACCCTATCTGCAGAAGAGATTTAAAGTCTGTATGAGTCTTTTTCCATTAATTTTTCATGAGACAGGCAAAGTGGATAAATTATCTTCAAATTGGGACTTAGTTGTCTAAGTAACTTGTTACTTACTCAAACTTTTAATTAACTTAACTGTTCTCTTTATAATTCATATTGAGCAATTTCCTGCAGCAGTATTTTACAGGTGAAAACCCATGGATTGCTGATTTACTGAATGAGAAATAAAATATGAAGAGAATGACTTGTAAAAAGATTTTAATTTATTGGGTTTTTTTCATTTCACTTGAGGATGCCCTTATTTTTGTCTGTGCAGTTCCAATTTTTCCTAAAAGCATTATTTTATGAAAAAATTGAGATATACACCATCACATTCTTAAGCTGTAAAATTATTTTAAGGAATTTTAGGATATTCTACATTGGAAAAGGAACTGCTCAAGCACCAGCTTTAAGGATTTTATTAAGATGCCAAAAAGAAGTATTTCTGCAAAAATAACACTAATATATTAAAAAAAATCCAGAAGGAAACCCTTGAAAGAGCAAAAGCTTGAACAAGTCTTGCAATGCCCCCAAAAGAAATGCTGTTTCTTTGAAGGGGAATATCAAAGCATCTCCCCTTGGCATAACCTGTATTTTCCTCTTATTTATTTTATCATTAGAGATGCATTTCTACTGCATTACATTGCATTCTGAACGTGGTTTATATTTCCAGAAGAACCTGAAAGTTTCCTCTGAAATGGCTTTTGGGATCCACCCGAATTTCCCTCGTTCTTGTGACAATCTCAAAAGAAATGAACACAAGTTGCCATGAACAGGGAAATCTCCATCATATTGCTATAAATTTTATATCCGTTTTGTTTCATAGAGTGTGATTAAAAATGGTCAGCATTATATCATCCCAGTAAGAGAAAATCACTCATTTTTGCCACCCAACCCTCCATTGCCAATTTAACCCTTCCTCAGCTCCTTTACAAACACACAGTTCAGGTAGATTGAAGTTGGATTCTTTGGGGGTTTCCTTTTTAAAGGTCTGACATTTCCTTCTGTAATTTAGTTTGGACTGCCTCCAGCTTCTTATCACTTTGTAAATGTCAGATTTTGCAAAACATCTACCAAGCTTTATAGAAATGTGAACAATTTAAGTTTGTGTCATCTAATAATTCTATCATTCTCACACACTTCAGTATTTGGGTTTTTCTGCTGCCTGCATTCCAACCCAATTCTGGTTTTCCCATTTCTCCTTGCATCCCTCTATTTGCTGGATTTGAATTTAATATACATGGCATTTTCCCAGACACCTCTCTTTGTCACATTTAACATGAAGCCAGAGGAGAATTTGGGTGAGGAGGAATCTCCAGAGGGCTCCAGGCACAAACCAAACCTGCACTGGAGAGTTCACAAGGAGAAACACAAAATCTTTGTTTCTTGTGGAAATTATGATATTTAACAACAGGGATATTTAAATTAATCACATTAATCTCATAATAATGCTACCAGGAGACTTCAAATTAAGCATTAATTGAAATAATTTTTGATATATTACTTAATTTAGAGTTGGAAAATCAGGCAAATAGAACATGATTATGATAAAGAAATAGTAAATAAAACATTGTCCTGTGTCAATTAAAGGACTATGTAACATTCACAGCTGCTAATAATGAACCATAATGCAAATGGAGCAGACTTTTAAAAATTATTCTCCAAATTCTCTCTGTACCAAGTGAAGAACAGATAATGGCAACATCAAATATATTTTCCTTATTTTTTTCCTAATGCACTTACTACTGTAATATCTGAACATTTACGCATTTAGAGGTAATAAATAACTTTAATTTCATAGAAAGATGGAGCTTCCACTTCAAGGTGGCATTTTTAAGCAAATAAATATAATAGATTTTTGTGCTTGCTTTATTATCTAAGTGCCTCTTTATCTATTATATACTTGACGTGCCATTTGCTGCTAAGTTATTGATAATTGTATAGACATTTTTATAATGACACAGAACAAAACACAATTGTGCAGAGTTTGCAAGGGGCTGGTGCAACATAAAACATATAATGAGCAAATGGATTCAAATTAATCACTGAATTAGTGAGGAAAAAATAAAGAGGCTTGGAAGAAGATGCCATAAAACTGTGTTCCCTTTAGTGCTGAAAAGGCTGTGGATGAAACAGCATCAATTTTCAGGTGTTCATATCTTTTGTGTTTGTTTCTTTTTGAGGACTTTTTTATTTCTGCAGAAGTTTTTCTCTGGCCCCTCTCTCTATTCAGCGAGAATGTACTTCAGGCAGCACAAATTTTGAGCAACAAAGTCAGTCCTGTTTTAAAAAGGGAAGAGATGTGAAGATGTAAATAGGTGTAAGGATATGAAGCGAATCAATGTAAAGGGAATAGATGGAGGGGGGGGATTCAATTTTCTTTTCACAATTAACTGAATATGACCACTTTAAATGCCTGGTATTTGTTCAGCTTTAGACTTAAAAGTACATAGGTTTATGTTTCTTCTGAAATGCCAGAAGATGAAGAATTACTTTTGATATATCAGGAGAGTGAGTTGGGCTGAAAAAATCAGTAAAAGCAGATGCTATCTGTGACATGTAGGAAACAGGATGGATTTTGATGCTGTGCCCCATCAGCAGACACATTTCCTTCCAGCTGTTACCTGTTAAAAGATCACAATGACACAGATTCTGACTCAGAAGGCTGACAATGACTCCGTTTATTTTGGGGAATTTCTTCCCTTTTATGCTATTCTACAAAGAATAACCCAATGGGTGAAACAAAGACAAACCTCTTCAATCACATTGGTCAAGTCAGAGGGACATCAAGAAGTCCCTCCTAGGGAAAGGAATGCAAACAAAGGTTACAGTTAGGAAAACGTGTCTCTTGTTGACAGAAAAGTCTCTGGGAAAAGAGTTTCAGAGAAACCAAAACATCTCAGGCACCAACCAGGGCTACAGTTACCCACCTCTGTCTTTTAATAATTATGACTAGGGAGGCAGAAAAAATTTCGCTTTTTCCTTTTGCTTTCTGAGCTTTCAAATTACTTTTGCCCCAGGCAAAAATATTCTTTTCCTTAGTTTCTGGTTAATATTCTGTACTCTCAAAACTCCAAAGAATAAAGTGCAGCTGGGGGGGGGTCAAGGAATTAAAGCAGCCTCACCTGCTTGTGGGTTTTTCCAATGAATCCTCATGTCCTGATTTCCCTGACAGCACACCCAGAGCAGCTTGGGACAGGGAGTGAAATCCTGAAATCATTCCATTCCCAAATTTCACTGGAGCTGCAAGGAAAGAGCTACAGCTTCATTAAACCTCTTTAGGATTCTATTTCAAGTCTACAGCTCTGAAAGTTGAGTAATAATATAATGAGTAATTAAACATGTGAATTGAAAGGTGAACCTCACTCCCTGGGCTGAATCTCTTCAGGTTTTGCAGATCGTTTGAGAGGGAAAGGTCATTTATTAGCAAGCTCTTTTTTTTCTCTGTTAGGTTTCAAAAATCAAATACCAGCCTAAGAAAGGGATAATTTTATAGCTCACTTCTGGAATGAAAACTACCATTTCCAATTGTATCTGAAATTATTTCAGTGGTGAGTGTAATCACACTTAGTCATCTCCACAGGCATTTTGTACAGCTTGGAGTGTCTAGAAAAGTGTTTATGTTGATAAAGGAAAATAAATGCCATGTCCTACAATTGTAATATTTCATCCAGATAAAATATAATGATGGGAACAATATGAGATGAAAAATATGAAAAAAATACATCTTCATTATGACAATCTTGAGAGTACCAAAAAAAAAAAAAAAGAGCATTTTAAAAATACTGTATCCTCTGGATTGCTGCAGTGTGTTTGATTTTACGGTGGCAGAGTTTAAGGGTTTGAAAATTTGATGTGATTCCTTAAAACAGATTGTTTTGGGGTATTTTTCCTTCTTTTCCTTCTTTTTCTTCTTTTCCTTCTTTTCCTTCTTTCCCCCAATATTTGCATGGGAATTTTTTTGCAGGAAAGAAAATATCTGAAAGGACAAAATGAAGGTAGTGTTTTTGCAGGTCCAGGTTGGTTGGCTTGATCTCCAGAGAGCGTTTTCGTAAGGGCATTACAGTAAATTTTCTTTTCTCAGGGGTAAATTCCTTCAGTGGCACACAGGAGAGATGTGGGTGTAAATCCTGGGAACACCAGTGGAGTGATGGAACCTTTCCTTTGCCATTAGAAACTCTGTCAAAAGTCTCCTTGTGAGGATTCCATTATATCTGATGCATTTCACTAATAAGTGAGATCTCTACTACACTGAAATTCTCTCCTCATATTCACGTTCCTGCCTATTACAAATACCAGAGGGACACAAGGCATAAGAGGTTCTAATCTTCACCTTTGTATTTATGTGAATTGAGGAAATTTTTTAACACCAAATTTTGCTAAGAACAAATCCAGCAACAGGGGCTTTCTGTGTCTGGAAAGATTTCCTGTAACTTGAAAATGCTCAGTCTGTTACAAAAGAAATAGAAAAGTTCCATATGAATAAGTCCCAAATTTAGGAAGTGTTGTGACAACTGAAGTCCAAGTGAATATGATGACTTTTTTTTTGCTTTAATTTCTGTTATGGTTTAACCCCACCTGGCAACAGCCTTGCTGGATCTTCTTTCCTGTAAATTTGGGAAGCTTTGCTTTGAGTATCAGTGATTCTGTGTGTGGTGATTGCCCTGTGTGAGCAAATTGCTCATATTCACTGAGTAATCCAGGTAAATCATTATATTCTCTGCTGAAATTGTAGCTTAGAATTAACAACCCTTTATTCAGAACTCCCTCTGCCAAATGCACAAAGTCAATTTGGCACTGAAGACAGCAAACATTATGACTGGGTGTCATGGAAATTTGGCTCCACAACACAGAGGTTCCTGCAGCTCAGTTTCACAGCTCAGGCCAGGAGCTGTGGCTGAAAGAATTGAAAATCTGGTCCCTGTTTGGTGAGACAATCTGCAATTCCCCACTCAGCCCCTGACAGTTCGATGCCCAAGCCCTGGGAATCCAGTCTTCAGTCAGTTTATCAAACAGGAATTAAATTAATCCTTAATAAGTTCTGATGGTGGTGATGACTCAGAACATCTGGCAGTTAATTGGATCTGTGAATTCTGTGTGGTTTAAAATAACTTCTAATGTGATTTCCTACACAACATCTGGATTTGGAGTGCAGTTTCAGTAGGGTGTGCTGGATCTCCTTCATAAAACATCCACGATGGATATCGGTGAGCATAGGAAATTAAAACTCTGATCCCTTCTTTTATGTTGATTTAAGCTTCCACTTTTTTATTGATGGGACACTTTGTTTTTTAATAATTTTAGGCCAGCATCAGATTTCCACATGATCAACCACTTCTGAAAATAAAGGGTAGAGTGGTGCGTGGTATTCTTGGAAAACTTAATTCTCAAGCTTTGCTTTTCCATACAACCTGTTCTAATTCAAGATCACCACACCTCAACAGAAGAAGTGTAGCCCTGGTTGGTGCCTAAGATGTTTTGATTTTCTGAAATTCTTTTCCCAGGGAATTTTCTGTAAACCAGAGATATGTTTTTGTCACTGTAACTTTGTTTACATTCCTTTCCCTAGGAGGGACTTCTTCTGGATGTCCCTCTGGCCTGACCAATGTGATTGAAGAAGTTTGTCTTTCTTGCACCCATTGAGTTGTTCTCTGTAGAATGGTATAAGAGGGAAGAGATTCTCAGAAATAAAGGAGTCATTTTCAGCCTTCTGAAGTCGGAGTCTGTGTTGTTGTGGTGTACAACAGTGTCAAAGAAGTATGAGAGTTTTGCTCTCTGCAGGCACTTCTCTACTATTATTCAACAGCTCTAAATTTAGTCAGTAAGGTGAATAAAGTCATATTTTGAAATTTGTGATAATAAGTAAAAAATCATCCAGCACCATTTTTAGCCCCATCACAATCTAGGGATGACTTCCTACACTAACTATTTCATCTGGATTAGTACTCATGTTCTTGTTAGTGAATAAATTATTATTAATGTGATCTAACACACAATTTATCCATCCTTACAGAATTACAGCTCCTTTCCTCTTTGGCTCTTCCTGGCCCCTCCTGTGTAGAACGGCTCAGTTTTCACAGGGGCAGTTGTGGAAAGAGAAAAGCTTCTCCAATCTAGGGAATGCTTGGATAGGAGCACTGCTGGAAACAAAACCAATTTATCAAATGGCCCAGCTGTTCACTGGATGTTAATAATGATCATTTTTATTTGGGTGCCGTTTGGTATTTATAGCTAATTAACTCCCTTCTATACCACCCAGCAATCTGCCTTCAGAGAACAGAGAAAACTGATACAGATTGAATTAGAAGCTGATAATACATAGAAAAAAAGTCAGTTAATTTACTGTAGAACAGTTATTAGCAAAGCACTGAAAGATATTTTCAGGTGGGTTTTTTTTTTCTGTTACTGTGTCTTTATTTTTTTTAAATCTTACTTAAAGTGCTGGGTATAAAAGCTTTCACAAGTTGCAGAAACTCCCCAAATATCGTTTGCTTATTATTAACTTTGAAGAAATGGAGTATTTTCAAGGTGAGGTTAAGAAACTGTTTCCACTGTTAATGCTGAAGTGTTGATGTACAGGTAATGTTCTGTACCACATGCATTAAAAATTTCATCTGAAGGAAATCCTTTGCTGTTTTTCCTCTTCCATTCCTTTGAAGGGAGAAGTTTTTGTTTCAGAAAAGGAGAATTCTGGCATTGACATTTAAATGTAGTGAAATGTAGGAATGCTGGATTAGGAAATAGCCTTCCACTGGAGATGGAAATAATTTTAAAATTATTTGCTAAATGTTTGCTCACAGAGCACAGGTCCCAGTTGAATTCCATGGTAATAGTCTGTATATGCCTTCCCTCCACAGGTTTTGGAATTTAGAATATCAGTTCTTTAGATTTAGAATATCAGTTGCTAATTATTTTGGAGGACACTACCAATTAAAGGAAATTAACAGAACTTTTAAGGTTTCCTAGTAGGAAAAAAACCCAGATAGTTTGAATGCTTGAGCAGTTGTAAACTGCTTTTTTGTTTGTTTGTTTTTCTTTCCAGTAAACTTGTTGAACCAAAACTATTTATTTCAGTTTGTTGCTTCCAATTTTTCCAGAAATTGCAATTTGGTGGTGACTAATATTATTTTTTTCTTTGATGTCGTTATTTTGGACTGATGAATTTTCTGCTTCTTTTTATTTTTAGTAATTGCTTTCTGTACATCCTTAGCAGAGGCATTTTAGGATCAATGTTCTACAGAGATTGCTACATTTATACAGCCTTGTGAATTGATGTCTTACAGCTATCCCATTTGTAAAATATGTGATAAAACTGCTCATATAAGTATTTTGGAACCTTATTGTTTGAAAGCATTTGTTCATCTTTAGAGGAGTCTTTCTTCCCATTACAGATAACAGATGTAAGGGACAGGAGGCCTTGGTACTGATTTGGTTTATCTGTAATGAGCCTCTTTCAAAACTCATTTTGGAGGAACACATATGTGATTTCTTCTGTTGTGATATCCCTGGGCAGATGAGGTGGGTGTGGGGAACCAAAGCAGGAGAGAGAAATCTGCTGCTGGGAGACTCCTGCCCCTGGCTCCCCCCACCCTTCAGCCCTGTCCTGCTGCTCCCAGTGATGCCTTCAGTTTTATCTTTCATGTTTTTCAGGTTCTGTGCTGCCCAGGGGTGCAGCTCTCAGCCTCACATTCAGGGTCACTCAGCTCTGCACAGAGCAGGGACACAAAACAAATCCTGTTCCTGCTGCACACCAAGGACAACTTTCAGCCCAACAGCACAAACAAGGGTGGCTGGAGGGAGGAAAAAGAAAGGTGGGACCTCACAACCTGGAGCTGGAATTGGACAATTGAACCCCAATGTGCAAATGGACCAAAACTGATCAAAGTGTGAGACCTCGTGACCGTTTGTGCATTTTGTGACCATTTTGTGACCATTTTGTGTCCACCTTGGGTGTAGTCCTGGTCAGGCCCTGTCCTGCCCAAGGTGTATCCTGGAGGCCTTTCAATAAATATCTGCTTTATTCTCTGGCTCTGTCCAGTCTCTGTTCCAGGTCAGCCTTCCCAAGGTATCACCAGAGGGATTTGCCCCTGGGACAGAGCTGGGACCTGGCACCTGATTTTGGCTGCTCTGCCCTTGACTAGGATGGAAAAATGTGTGTGTGCGCCTTGTGTTAGGGAAAAAAATAAGTTTCATAGAATCCTGGAATGGTTTGGCTTGGAAGGGACCTTAAAACCATCTCATTCCTCTCCTGCCATGGGCAGGGACAGCTCCCACTGTCCCAGGCTGCTCCAAGTCCCATCCAGCCTGGCCCTGGACACTTCCAGGGATCCAGGGGCAGCCACAGCTGCTCTGGGAAAAATTTCCACCTTTCTGCCCTGCCCTCAGTTGGTGAGACAGCATGAGCAAGAAAATGAGTCCTTGTCATCCCCTGAATGTACCAAAATGCTTTTAACTCAAGCACAGTCCTTCTAGGCCTGCTCACCAGCAAGAAAATATTCAAATGTTATTCCAGTATTCAAATGGCAGGTTGTTTGTTTCTGTGTTATTTAATTCTCACTGACTTTAAGGCAAGATAATGTTTCTGTCTCTGAAGTTTAATAGCACAAGTGGGTGTTAATTCTGATGGAGTTCCAGAGCAATAAAATGCTGCTAGAATTCCACTAAATAGCAAACTGCTGTAAATTTTAGTCATGCAGTGATAGTATCAAACAGAATGAGCAGCCAGGCTGCAGATGAGAGATTGAAACCACTTTCAACACATCTCAATTGGCAATCATTAAAGAGGCATCTCTACTGATTTTGCATCTGGTATTCAGACAGAATTCCTAGTTCTGAAAATGTGGAAAATAAGTGCCTTTTATAAGGTAGATAGTCTATTGGATTTGATTGTAACTTCAGTTGAAAACCCCTATCAAGAATATAAGCATGAAGAAAAATGGATTATCTCTGTAATTTTCTCTGAAAATACAACTCAGTGTGAATTTGTAAACATTGAACTACCCAGAAGTCAATGGAAAATGTCCTGCAGATTTCAAATACCTCATTGCTTTTATTTCAGGGCTGATATTTTATTTTATTGGGCTCCAAGGTTTCTACTCTCTGACCAAAGTATCAACCCAGGGAACCACTGAAAATGTTAACCATGACTTAGAGACATATTTTACTTACAAATACACCTTTCAGGGTGTACTTGAGTCCTACATGTGTGACTCAAGTGGATATCACAGCACAAGAGAATGAAGGTTAAATTCAAATACTTGTCTGAAAGAAGCCTTGAGATGGAAGCAGGAGGGGGAGTTTGCTTTACATTTGGAGATTTGGAGGCGTGGAGAATCATTAAAATAATGATTACAGGAAAACAAATACCGAGAAGTGTTTTCTTTTCATTCCCTTTTTGTATGTGCCTGAGTGGGTTTATGTCACTTGTGAATCAGTCACTATAGGTGTGCTGTCTAAAAAAGAACCAGTACTTATGTCCTTGATTTTTCTACATATAATGCAACCTTTTCCAGAGCTTCCTGATCACTATTATTTATTCCTCATCCCTTTTCATCCATGAACGTTGATGTTTGTTGGCCAATTTCGGCCACATTTGACAAGGTACAGATCTGGGGTGTGGGGCCCTGTGGAGGTCTGAAAGCCTGGCTCAGCCATGAGCTGACTCCAAGGCTGTTTGTTTCCCTGGGGGAAAATGATGCCTTAAGTTTGAGCTTTGATGTTTTTCAGATTCTGTGCTGCCCAGGGGTGCAGCTCTCAGCCTCACACTCAGTGTCACTCAGCTCTGCACAGAGCAGGGACACAAAACAAATCCTGTTCCTGCTGCACACCAAGGACAACTTTCAGCCCAAAAGCACAAACAAGGGTGGCTGGAGGGAGGAACAAGAAGGATGGGACCTCACAACCTGCAGCTGGAATTGGACAATTAAACCCCAATGTGCAAATGGACCCAAACTGATCAAAATGTGAGACCTCGTGACCATTTTGGGTCCATTTTTGGTCCATTTTGTGTCTATTTTGGGTCCACCTTGGGTGCAGCCTTGGCCAGGCCCTGTCCTGCCTAAGGTGTATCCTTGAGGCCTGTAGCCCTGGTTGGTGCCTGAGATGTTTTGGTTTCTCTGAAACTCTTTCCCAGAGAGTTTTCTGTCAACAAGAGACACGTTTTTGTCACTGTAACTTTGTTTACATTCCTTTCCCTAGGAGGGACTTCTTCTTGCTGTACCTCTGACTTGACCAATGTGATTGTAGAGGTTTGACTTTCTTCCACCCATTGGGTTGTTCTCTGTAAAATAGCATAAAAGCAAAGAAATTCCCAAAAAAAACCAGAGTCATTATCAGCCTTCTGAGTTGGAGTCTGTGTCATTGTGATCTTTAACAGTGTCAGAGGCCTTTCAATAAATATTTCCTTTATTCTCTGGCTCTGTCCAGTCTCTGCTCCAGCTCAGCCTTCCCAAGGCACTACCATCAGTTTGGAGGCAATGCCTCTCCTGAATCATGAAGCAGCAGCTGAGCAGTCAATGTCTGTGAAGCTGCAAACTAAACCAGAGCAGATGCCACTCAGCAGGCTAAAGAGAAATCATTTGTGCACGTGGAATGGGAGTTCAGGAAAATGAGAGAGGGAACGAGGCAGCTGGAGATTGAGGAATTATAAAGGGATGGTTTGGAGATGTGAGGGAGCAGAATAAATCAGGAGGGATGCATGAACTCACCAAAGGCCACCTTTTTGTAATTTCTGCTCCTCACAGTATTAATTGCTCCTCTTCGCTTTGCTGCTCTTCACAAGAAAGCAGAAATAAGAAAGAATCACTACATTTCAACTCAGTTGGGAGGCAAAAAATAATTCTTAAGCAGCTCATTCATTATATTTAATAAATCTCCAAATAGTATTTACTAGAGATTGTTTATTGTCCCGTGTTCTTATATAATTTTTAAAAAATATCCAAATTAATCACCTTAAAATTGCTACTTCCAAAGCAGCAGTTCTGAGGCACCTCCCTCTCGGGGGGATGTTTAGAGTGCAGGTTGCTTACATGTGCTATGTGAGCCCTTTCTTTGTGAATTAATTGGGTTGATACAGAAACATCAAAACAGATTAAGAAAACCTGCCAAGGTTTTTCCTTCCAGACTCTGTGACCCTTGTTGGGTAGGAAGTTCTGTGTAGGTTTTAAGATATGTCTGTGCATTTCAGCATATCCATATTTTTAAGGCTTTGCATCAGATGGAGGAAAAGCAGGCAGTGACAAGATTTGCTGGGTGTAGAGTGTATATAATCTGACATTTTCAGGACACGGATTTTAACTAATTTACACCATCAAGCCACACTACTTAAATTCGTGACAGCAAACCATCCTCAAATTTTATATAGGAATGTCTTCGTTTTGCAGATCTAAGATCCATCAATTTGGTTCTGCAGAAGTTAATCTTCTTTTCCCCTTCCACATTAAGACTGAGGATCACTATTGTACTTGCTGCTAGTTCCACCTCTACTCTTTTTCATATCCAAGAGCTCACCTGGGCCTGTCAAGGCTCCTCCCTTCCACGGAGAGTCCACAAATTATCCATGGATGGATTAAACTGGCTTTTGGTCAACAGCAGATTAGTTGGTGAGCTGGTATAAGAATTACTGTGGATAAAAATTTGCACGTATTTCAATGTATAAATTTTGAATACTAAAAAAACCAGCAAGTGTGAAAGACTTGAAATATCAATAATTATTTGAAGTTTCTGAAACATGCCATTATATGTTTTATAACTAAAAAACAAAACCAAGCTGCTTTACTGATACATCTGTTTCCTGTAGCTTAAATTTCCCCCCTCCCAAGGATACTATTCGGATTTTTTCCTTAATGCAAAATCTCCTTCCAATTTTATAATCTTTTATTTATACTCCTGTTGTTTTATTGGTGAATACTTAAATTGTGGTGCTGACTTGCAGGATCAATATCCTACTTATAGTGAAATGTTCCACATTTACAGCAGCTGTTCCTCATGCACTCCTGGATGACAATTTCCTAGTGGCCTGTGGATGCAGCAGTCACTTCCACACACCTTCTGTGCAATTCCTGCCTCTGTCCTGGGCTGCAGCTTGAAGTTAACAGTGCCAGGAGCTTTGCTTTAATGGGGTTTGTGTGAAAACCTCTGAATCAGGTTTTCATCATCCACAACTCTTTCTGTTTATTTATTTCATTGTGCAATAGACTCACTTAATGTGGGCAGTTTATAACTTATATGGACTAACCAGAGGAAACAGTGTTGTCAGACACTGCATGGATTAGCTGGGCTAACACCAGGCATGGTTTTGCTCCTCACAAGTTCCATACTAAAATGACAAGCTTTCCCTGTGATCTTCTAAAGAAGAATGAGCTGCACTTCAGGGCATTAATTAAAAAATATTCCCCCTATGCTTTCATAATATTATCTAATGTTATGATGGAAATCTTTGTGCTTGTCAGGGACAATAAAATTATAACTGTATTTTGTTTTATCTAAGAATAAACACTTGAGCTGAAGTGTTGGAACCCTGGGCACTGAGGATTTCAGGCTTTCTGTGCTGCCAGGCACTGACCCCCAAGCAAACCCTGCATGCCACCTGAGACTGTGGAGGAGGCTCCCAAAATTGAGTGACAGCACTGGGATTGTGGGTGTGGAGTTTGAATAGAAGTGTGTGATGTCACAGGGTGAGACACTTTCCTGCTGTCTCCCCGGGCTCTTTTGGTTAGCTCAATTCCTTGAGGGACTTTGGAGGAATATCTCAGGGAAAAAGGGTAAAAGATTCCAAAAGAGGCTCTCACCCCCTGGGATCAGTCCAAGGCTTTATTCTCAAAGGGTTCCAGAGCAGAGAGAGAGAACAAGGAAGAACAGGATTTTATCTGGTCTCCTGCTCAGGAGAGAGAGCTGGACATGATCCAACAGGGTCAAGATACAAATGAAGGGTCAAATTGCACGGTCACAGGCTTCAGGGGGTTCTGGGGGGGAAAACCATTCCCCAAAGAAATACAACAACAGGGTGCAAAACTTAAGAGTTTAAGGGTTTAGTATATAGTAATATATATAAAGCAAGGTGGAGGATTTAGGGCAGAGGCTGAGTCCTTCTTTTTCACCTTCTTCTCCATGGGTTTGGGTGATGTTTTGTAATTGGGTGAAAAAATCCGCATTGCGGGGCACAGGTGGTTGGTTATTGGGTTAAAAGTAAAAATAATTCAGGTGTCATCCCGTAATTGGATAATTTGTGTTTAAAAGACCTTAGAAAGAGTTAGAGACAGCCATTTTCTACCTTGTTAGCTAGAACTCACAGCTTGTGAGACTGTACTATAGAAAAGAATTAATAAACATCTGAGTCTAGACATGAAACTGCGTCTCCTGAGTATTAACCAGAAACAAAGAAGATAAGAAACCCACGCTGAAATGTTGAGGAAGACAGGCACACAAAACCACCCCAAGCTGTCCAACACTGAAAAATCCCCAAATGCTCCACTGGCTCAGTGTCTTTTCTGTTATCCCTGGGAATCCCTTCCTTAGCTCAGGCTGCAGGCGGGCTGAGGGGTCGGGGCAGTGGGACTGATGTGCTCTGGGTTTGTCCAGACCCACATATAGCAAAGCAGCCCCACAGGAAACCTCCCCCAGCCCAGATGCTGCTGGCACAGCTGGCAGTGCCTCCCAGCAGCTCCAGCACACTCAGGTGGCAGCAAAGACAACGGGGAACATTCCTCTCCCTGCTGTGACTTTGTGGAAATGAATTACACTCTGTAGGAGTGGGGTGGCGGGTGAGCTGAGCTTCCCAGATAAACTCTGGGAGATGTGGTGAGGATGTGGTGTTAAATGTTAAACTCAGGAACATGTGCTGCTGTGTTGTGTGAGATTGTTCTCCAGAACATCCCTGCTCTGCCAGCAGGATCCCAAAGTGCATCTTCCCAAGGAGATTCCCAGCTTTATCCCGTGTAGGATCTGGTTTCCAAATAATGGGATGGGGCTGCTGGGAGATGTTCCTCAGGCTTTTATTGCAACATCAGCCTCAGTACAGGGTGAGATAATTGAGAGATGGCAACAGCTCATATACTGCCAACAGCAGCCCAAGTTCCTTTTGTTGCAAAAAAAAAGATTTAAACTTTTTAAAAGTTTTCTAACCCACAACAGCATATTGTTAAGAGCTTACAGACATCTCCATAAACCAATCATTAAAACTACACATATACCTTATAACTGACAATAGGTGCTTTTTTATTTTTCTTGCTATTCAGAAACTTTTTATACTCTTGTGTAAACAAAGGACAGAGCCCCTTTATTAAACTTTTCTATTGTCTTGCTTGACATATTTTTCTGCTTATTAAAAAGTAAAAGTGTCCTACCTCTGCACAGCACAGAAACACAGGTTGATTATTGCATGTCCTTGTTCCTGGTCCTTCAATTTCTAGGCCTGCATCTACAGAGCTGTCTTGGGTTATGGAACCAAAAATGTGTATTCTATTTCATCTGTTGAAAGCAGCTGGGGAGATGTTTTTTCTTTATCTCTTGTAACTCTGGGGGAGGGGGGCAGGTGCCTTCTGATAATGGGCCAGCTGTTAAACCAGGTGGGGCAGTGTTTGTTATCTCTGTCACCACCCATCCTCTCTCCAGGGGATATCTGCTGCTGATGGGCCATGAAGGCTCACCAAGGACAGGACACATTCCATCATCCCAGTGGGAGATGCTCCACCCAGTGTGGGGAGCCAACCATTCCTACCTGGATAAAAACTGAGACACAGGAACACCAGGGATCTGGTTCCACTGGATTCCTGGAGGAAGACTGGGCCCTTCTCACCATCCCTGGACCCTTCTCACCATCCCTGGACCCTTCTCACCATCACTGGACCCTTCTCACCATCTCTGGGCCCTGCTCACCATCCCTGGACCCTTCTCACCATCACTGGACCCTTCTCACCATCACTGGACCCTTTTCTCTCAGGATCATCTCTGCTCCAACAGAACCACATCTGCCACTCCAGGAGGACTCACTGTGGACTGCTTCCAACAGCCTGACCAACAGGGTGTCAGGTTGTAGCTCTGACTCTGTCAGGGTTTCTAGGATTGTTGTTTGTTACCTTATTTGGTTTTTTGTACTACTACATTTGTATTTTTTAAAATATTCCTAGTAAAGAACTGTTATTCCTATTCCCAAATCTTTTCCTGAAAGGCCTTAATTGCAAAATTATAATAATTTGGAGGGAGGGGATTTACATTCTCCATTACAAGAAGAGCTTCAACTTTCCTTGGCAGATACCAGTCTTTCTAAGCCACGACAAGAGCTCTGAGAGTTTTCTGCTTTTTCTGTTTCCCACAACTCCAGGCTGCTGTTCTGGGGCAGCAGAAATTGCCTTTGCTGGTGAGAGCAGCATCTCCCCTCCCAGTGCCTCTGCCCCATTATCTCCTGTTAGGAACTATCCCCAGCCAATCAATTGTTTCTGCTGCTCCCTGCTCAGGCCTGGTGTCAGCAGAGGAAAAATGGGAATGCAGAGGAAACTATTTGCAGTGCAAACACATTTTGGGTAATTAAACTGGAATTGCTTAGTGCTGATGTTGTTCTGAGGGAGAATATGAATGAAACGAATGTGAGATGACCTCAGTTGTTGAACAGCAAGTGCGTACTGATAAATTCCAGACAAAAAATTAGGCCTGATTACTGAAGGTAATTGTACCTTTGGATTAAATATGCCCAGGAAAAAAAAAAAAGAAAAAAAAAAAAAAAAAAAAAAAAAAAGCATTATATAATTTAAAGTGGCAAAGGCATACATTTAAAAGTTATTGCACAGTAAAATGAATGTTTGCAGTACAACCTTGTTTGGGCTTCTTTGTGTGAGCGGGTTCTTACCCCATGCATTGCACACACACCTGTGATTTTTAACTCCTGGGCTTTGTCTTGGGCACCAAGATAATGTAATTCACCCAATGAGCAGAAGCTCAATATTTCATTTAATTCTTACTGTTAATTGCTGTTTGTCTGCCTGGCTTACTGGATCCCCCAGGGCTTTGGTCTGGGGAAGGAACTGTTCATCACTGCATTGTCTGTGAGTGGCTCTCATCAATACAATGCAGAGGTGCCTCTCAAACATTCACTTGATTTATACCCTCTCATACTGCTCCTTGGAGATGGAGGGCTACTATTTCCATTTCACAGATAAGAAAGTAAAAACCAAAGACTCTGAGGACAAAAGCTTTCGCTAATTTCAGAAACTTGGATTTTATGTGTTTAATCAATGCTGTGAATTTCCACAGAAAGAAGTCCAGGCACTGGGGGAAAAACCCATCACCACAGAGCTACTGATTTCTTATGAGGAAAGTTGCTTTAAAAAAGTCTCAAAAAATCCTATCTTTATTTAAACTTACCAAATGATAAATTTTTGGCTAAGTTTGCCTCTAACTTTGCATCCATAAGGAACCAGGAGGAACTCACTTGCATGATTTCAGACTGGCTGCATGCAATAACACAGATACAGGTTCTTTTCCAGGTGATCTCTCTGTTCTATCCAGCACCAGCTTCTGTCATCCTTGGATCACAAGGGAGAGAAGCAGACTGGCTCTTTTCCAGCCTGCACAACCTGGATGTCACTTTAAACACCAGGCTCAACCATAATTTCTCTGTTTCATTTGTTTCTCCTGGTTATGCTCACTCAATCCGTACCAAGAACAAACACCTTTGGGGTCTGTGTTCAGAGCAGTGTGAAGAAACTCTGCTTGCATATTTTATTCCTCTAGCAAATTAGCTCAAAAACCAAGAGAATTGTTGCTGAGACATTGCCACAATTATATACAAAGTCTGTTACACAGGAAGGCTGAGAAATTAACATAATGCCTGGGTTTTGTCCTCCTTGTGAATCCACCTCTGTCACCAAAAGACTTTGTGGCTCTACAGAATCTTTTCTTAATCTACAATCAGAACTTTTAGCATGTTTGTTAAAGGGAAAACAATTCTTTGTTCATGTTTTTTTTCTCTCTAAACACTTTCTCAAATCTCAAATTTATAAATCTTGTATGTATTAATGGCGCATTCTTTGTCAACATGCTTACAAAAGAATCCCTGACAAACGAATTTCTTAGGCATGACGGTGTAGCTCTTAATTAAAAATATAATTCAGGCAGCAAGAAGCCAGAGACAGGCAGTGGAACAATTTTTCATTGAAGAATGAGAGACCAAAAATACGGTCAGTGATATAATTCGAGCTTTTCTAACTCTTATTACTACACTGTTTGATTGTTAATTTTAGATGAATAGAGAATGAAATGCTTTTAAGGATGTACAAAGCCTGCAATCTCTTTCGTCTTTGTCCACCTCTGCTGAAGTTATTAATTATATATTATCTTTTTAAAATGTAACATTTCCTCCTAATTAAACTCTTCCAAAGGTAAGGAGGAATTCTTGTTTTTATAGATCATAACAATTGATATGGGGATTGGGCTAAAAGTGATTTTGTAAAACATCAGATTGTCCTCACACCAGAGGGGAATCTGTTCTGCTTTACATATGAAGAAAAAAAAATCCCAAATTTACAAATCAAGAGGTAAAAACTTCACAATTATATCAATATACAGAGGGAAAGGGGACAAGCAGGCCCATCTCTCAGGAATTCCTTCTTGTGTGATTTCTCCAGCTGTGTATTTTAGAATACTTCCAACTTTTATATATATTTAAAAAAAACTCAAAACAAAACAAAACAAAAAACAAAAATAAAAACAAAAACAAAACCCAAGACCAAAACGAAACAAAACAAAAACCAACCAAACAGAAAACCTTCAAACCATCCCTGTGTTACTATTCCAGCCTGTTCTCGTTCCAGCAGGATGCAAAGGAAAGCCATCATTAATGAATGATTATCCACAGAACTGGCACAGAACACCTTGCTCATGGTTGCAAAGGAAAATGGTTTGTTTAAGTCCATGGAGATGGCTCAAATCAATGGGTTTTGATGTGAAATTGTTATTCAGGATCTATATAATTTATTAATGCAGCTTGTTTGATAGGTGATGACTTCTGGAGAGAGGATAATGCAGTCATTTCCAGGGATGTGACTGTTTCACTAAAGCTGCTCAGCCAAACGATGAAAACTGAGCCTTAAAATTGGGTAAATAGTGCTGGAGAGAAATGATTGCAGAACTTCTTTTGTCGTATTTGCTCAGGTCTTAGATAATCCTGAGAGCAATACTGTAGTTACACAACTAACAGAGAAGTCAGGTTTTCCTCAGAACACTCCATTAAATCCTTTCTTTTGTCATTGTCTTGCATTTAGTACATGACTCGGGAGGAAATGTCTTGCGTGTTTGCTCAAATGTAAATTATTATCAGTGCATGTGCAAAATTGCTCAACTGATTTGAAATAACAGGATCTGCACAATCCAAGTGAGTAGTTGATATTCCAGTGATCATTATTTTCTACCCAGTTTCCTATGTGAATTTAAGTGTCTTCATTGGTGACAGAGATATCTATAGAAATGCAGAGAAATAGAGAGTAAATATCTTTTATTTTCCTTTTTCTTTCCTAATTTCTCTAGAAATTAAGGTCAAGAGCCCCTTTGTGGCAGTTGTAATGGAGACTAATATATGGCTTTGATAGGAATGTGCTAACTCCCCTCTATTTTCTTTGCAGGCTGAAATGAAAAAAACCTCAAACAACAACAACAAACCAAACCAACCAAAAAAAACCCAAAACCAAACCAAACAAACCAAACAAAAACAAGAAAACCAAAATAAAACAACAAAACCCCCAAACAAACAAAAAAAACCCCACCACTATTTTTTCTTTTGTACATGGAAAGCGTAGATTCTGCCCTGATTGTTACAACTGAATGTTCATTAAGACTCATGAGCATTTCCACTGAACCTTCTCTTCTATAACAGAATTAACAACCACAGGCTTGGCAATTTTTCCAGGATTGGAATTCAGGATGGAAATAAACAACTGCTTTAGGTGACTTGATGGTGGCTTTTCCAGAAATGTGCCAAGTGTCCCAGGTAAGTTATTTTGCCTCTGGGGATAAGAAATAATAAAGCTTTAGATAAGAACTGGAGAGAAAGGTTACACTAAACCCACAAATTTATATTTGTATCAAATTCATAATTGATAAAAACGCATTTCCCAAGTCTCTACAGGAACTTGGGCAGTATTATACTGTACTATAGAGTATTATTCCTAAATTCTATTTATCATTAAACGTAGATGAAGCTTTGTCGCCTCTTCCAACCACAGCTCCTGGGAAGGTCAGGAAAGTTTAATGGAGACCAGTGTACAAACAAACACAGCACTTGCAGAGGCTGGTTATTTTTGTTTGGGCTGGAGAAAGCACCACAGAGCTTCTCTGTCCCTCTGACCCAGGTTTTTGCAGTCCCCTTCTGGTTGTGTCTGTGGGCAGCATCAGCGTGTGTGAGACAGCAGAGCACAAACCTCTGAGCACTGGAAGGAATTAATACTGTGCACCAGGAACATTTCCATAATTACACTGAAAGCAGCCAGTAATTAGAGACACTCTATTAATAATGTTACCAAAACACACTTAAAGACTTCTAAAGAAATTTCAGACTGGTTTAAAATTTCCAAATCCCCAAAGAGATGAGGAGGCAGCTAAATCTGCATTTGATAAAAGTCCAAAACAATCTCACTCCTGCATAGTCAATCTTTAAATTCATTAAGAAACCCCTCATTCTAATTAAAGTTACACCACATAAAAATGACTTGAAATAACTCATCTGGTCACAAAGATCTCTTCCTTGTTTACTCATAGGACACAAACTTCTGTGCATTTTTGGAACAGAATTGCAGAATCCTTCCCTCTGCATTTTTTTTACTGTTGTAGATGTCATAGAAGCCTTTTATACCAACAGAATGTAACATATCTTTACCCTTAAAATTGCATTATATTAATGTTTTGCTGAATGGACCCAGACTCTTGGAGATTTTGTGGAAAAAAGATTGATTTTTACTTGATGCTTTTAGCACTTCTGTTGCTATATTGTCCATTGCTTCAGGGTTTGTTTTTCTTTTTTTTTTTTTTTTCCTTTTTCCCTCTTTCCCTCTTTTTTTCTTCTTATTTTAGCTTTGATCTAATTGGGAAAAGTTTCTGGTTCAACCAGATCTTCTCCATGGAACTCTGATAGCCACTGGACATGCAGAAGAGCTCTTCACAGCATTCCTTCCAGCAATAAATGCAGATGTTTCCAACTCTCTCAATTTAAGAAGTCAGAGTTTTGGCTTGGATGAGTGTTGGTAGAAGCCTGTCCACGTCAAAAGAGTTTTTCTTTTTATCTGGAACTCGCAGGGCTTTTCACTGCAGGCTCTGTTAGGGGGCAGTGCCTTGGGAGGATGAAAGCTTTGTCCCCTCTAACCCCAATAAATGCCCTCACTTGGCATCACGGCTGCTTTGCACTATGGAAGTTTAGAAAACTTTATTCCCAGCAGGATCAGAAAAAAGCTTTTGGGTTGTTTGTTTTGTTTTGTTTTGTTTTGCTAATATGGCTTTTCCCATTTTTCTCTCTGCATCCCTTTTTTCTCTTATCCAAGTCCTCTCTCTTTTTGGCAATTTCAGCAGGTCAAGCTGAGGTTTGTTGGTCTCAGACTTCGATCAATACATTTCCCTACCAAATATAAGCTGTTTTTTCTTCTATTTTCAAATCAATACCTAAAGTATGAAAAATAGTCAAACAAGATCAAAGCCATGGCATTTAAACAATCCTATCATAACAGACTTGTGCTCATGTTTAGAGATAAAACTGCTGCTTACCTCGACTCTGAGTTCAGGGGCCTTTGTTTCAAATGTAATTCTTTCATTAAGTTTACACAACATTTACAAAGATTGAAATGCTGCTGGTTTGTGTTCTTTTTTATGTTTTTTTTTTAAATCTGTCTTTATATAAGCAACCTTTTTTCCACTTTTTACTTCTTTTTCAAGTGCAGGAAACACTTTCAAAGTCACCCCAGGGAAAGCTCTAAGCCAGAGGACATACAGCATTTTCACTTTTTTATGCTTCAGGCTAAGATAGTTTGACTGATCCACCATCTGAGTAGTAGACAAAGCATAAATCATGTATGAAAATGTCAGCTGAAATGTTAGTGCACCTTCATGTCATTAATTGCATTTTTTTAATCTTCTGTCTGTATCATCTACAGAAATCCCCCAACATAAACACAGTTGCAAGAATAAATACTTCAGAGGGTTTTGTTTGGTTTTGTTTGGTTTGGTTGTCGTTGTCTTTGTTTTGTTGGTTTCTTTCTCTTTTGGAGGGGGAATGTTTGTGGATTTTTGTTTGTTTGGGTTTCTCAGTAGTACAGAAGTTGAAGAGAGACATGCTAGGGGATTTCTTATGGCTGCTTTGCAAGGTTTGGTCAAAATCTCATTTTCTAGACAAAAAATCTAGGTAAGATTCCTGAAGTACAAAGGAATTCCAGTGGAATTCTACCAGCCAGCAGAGTTTGGCCACTGTTTTTAACTAGGAAATGCAGTATATCTTCTCTCAGAACTCTTTAAACTCCTTTAAATTTATTGCAAAAGATACTTCAGTCCTGATTAAAATAAATGCAGTGTTTGATCTTCCTCCTTTGTGTGTGAGAGGACAGAAAAAACAGGAAAGAAGCTGAAGTTATGCTCTGGAATTCAGAACTTTCTCAGAGCACATGGAGTTGGGTTTGGCTGCAGAAGCTGGTGTTTCTTACAAAAATGACATCACAGACTTCCACTGCTATTGAACATTTTCCTGCTGCATGTCGGGAGCTAAACAAATGAAATTATCTCCCTGCTGGGAGTAATGTGGGTTTTTTGTCTGGAAAATCACCTGAATTCCCATATTTCTCTAGGTATGTTGTCACTGGATAGACTCTTCCTTTTTCTCTGTGACCTAGTGTCTGCCACTTTCAACTATGGAGCTAAAATGTTCTCAGTATTTTCTTTTGCAGTTGTATTTGTCCTCTTTCTTGCCTATTGCTTATATTAATATTAAATGGAACATAATTTCATTGGTACTTCAGAATGCCTGAAATTGAATTTACTGTTCCAATATTAATGCAATTATTATTTTCCTTCTGGAAACTCTCCATGCTAAATCCAAGTTACTGTTGCATATTCTTCTGGCCATGATGCCCTCCTATTGATTTGCTATTAATGTAGAGGTTTTTATTATTTTTCTTTACCTTTTCAGAAAAATGTAACCTTTTTTTCTAATTAAATTCTCAGACTAAAGAATTTATTGTTATTTTTATTCTTCCCACTTGCCTTGGGAAAGCAGACACTTTGTGAACAAACTGTTTCATTTTTTCACTGCATGAACACATTAACTGGCCTGCACTCTTCTGAACTATGTTAATTTTCCTTATCAGTCTGCCATAGAAAGATAAACTGAGGTGTTTATCAAAATAAAATTTTGTGAAGGTTACATTTTCACATCCTCAGCTCCTTAACTTTATCCCTTCATACAAAATGAAGCAATCTTCAAGTGCACAGGTTAAAGCAGAAAAGTGGCCCTTTCTCACTGCCAGAGATTTTCAGAATAAATGAGGGTTACTCCTGCTCTTTGTATCCCTCTGGATCTCTGGAATGCTGTTATTCCCTCATTCCATCCTGGTATTTGTATAAATATCCCATTTTAATTGAATCCACAAGCACAGCATTAACCTTCTCTGATTTTGTGGGTGTTTTAAAATACTCATTTTGTTGAACCTCAGGCCTTTGGTTACCTGGCTTCTTTTTTCCCACCCCAGTTCATTTTCTTGATAGGAATTAAAATACTTTCGGTTTCTACAGATGATGAATTTTCTTATTAAAAAAAAAGACTAAGAGGCTGAACTCCTTCTTAAAACCGTAAGTTATTCTATCAATCAAATAGATTAAAACTGATTAAAACAAGCTTGAGGGGAAAAAGAAAATAAGAACCAAACCTATCATTTTTGAAAATTTAGCCTCCTATTTTGAATTATATCAGAGAATAAATATAGTGACTTTCCACAGACTTTGATAAAAAGGCAGCTCAATACATTTAAAAGGTATTCCACTCTATTGTTCAGATAAGCAAAAAGCAAAGGAGATTGGAATTACAAACCAATGATTTTTTCACTCTCAGGAATTGAGTAGTTAGTTTATCAATTCCCCTTAAACATAACTGAAATCACATTTTCAATCTTTTATTTTTTAACTGCTATTTAAGAGCTTTTGCCATAATTATGCTGAAAAAGCATTATTATCAGTCCAAATGCAGAATTTTTTTTTTTAATTCAGTCTATGATTTTAAGAGGGAAAAATAAATAAATTCTGTGCTTTCATTTGCTATTTTTCTCCTTAAATCAAATTTATAAAGGTTAGGGAACATATTTTTCTTTTCTTTAATTATCAAATGATTAATTTGTCCAAGTAGTCTGCAATATTTCTTAGCCCAAAGTAATAATTCACAGATTGTTGAGCAGCCAAGGCAGTTGCAGATGCATTTTTTTGTTTTCAGGGTAGCTCTCAGCCATTTAAAAACTCAATAGCTGGGCTGAACTTCTATTGTAATTCCATCACAGTTATTTAGCTAAAAGAAGCAATTCCAGAATTTTCAGACAAGCCCAGGATAGCAATGTATAATCCTTAAAAGTGTGACACTGATATTACTTTAGACCTTTTTATGGCAAGATTAAAAGGGCTTCAATGCCTTTCTCTCACAAAGTGGTGTGGAAATACTGTCTTCTCTCTGTTTCCTGAAATAGCTGCTCAGGCTTGCAATCATTTAAAAATATTATCTTGGGAGTTTTCAGGGCACAAAAGTTAAAAGATAAATTGTGCTGCTCATCCAAATGTTAGAACATGCATGCTAATCTGACATTTCTGAGCAAGGGATGGAATAAAAACGTCCTGGAGTAGGAGAGAGGCTGTTGGACAAGAGCTGCTCACTAAGAAAACATCAGTATGTGATTAACAACTACAGGTAGCTACAAAAATCTTTAGAATTCAAGCTTTGTTTGAGAATCAGGAGAAATACTTGAGGATCCATTCATGTGCACATGGAATGGTCCTCATACAGAAAGTCTCAACAGTGCAGATCTTCCTAATATTTTCATTATTGTTAATATTTTAAATTTATTATTATTTCCATTATTTATTATTATTTTCATTATTTATTATTATTTTTGTTATCCTATTATTATAGTGCAGGAACACCTCATTTTATCTCAACATTTGGACACGATTACAGTGATTGTATTCTACTTTTTTTCTGCTCTATTCTTGGCATAAAATTCTTCTCAAATCCAGCAACATCCTTGACACCAAATGACCCAAACTGACGTGGGTCAGGAATGGACTCAGTAACTCTCATTGGAGATTAGGATTCTCCCACTGAGAGATTTGTCTTTTTAAGAGTGTGTAAAGAAAATACCTGTGGAACCTCTTGTTGGTTGCATAGTGAGGATGACATGGGTGGCAGGGATGGGAAAGCTTGCTCATGCCACGTGTATTGGAAATTAAGGGAAAACAACCATCACAGCACTGGGAACGGGTACAGCATTCAGTGTTCCCATAAATGCAAACAAAATGAAGGTAAAACATTCCCAAGTGAGCAGGTATGGCCACTCAGATCTGTGGTACACCTGTGGCACCCCTGGGGGTGTTTTTGAAAAGCTCCCTGGCATCCCTTTGCAAACTGCACCACACTGACCTTGGTCAATGAAATTCAGACAGATAACAGGGTCAGAGCATTCCCTCTGTCACAGAGAGCCTGGAGCCCAGATCCAATAATTCTGCATTTACAGTACCTCCTGTGCAGCCACTGGATGTGCTGAGCTCCATGAATTGCTCTCTTCTTTGATAGCTGGCAGTCATTTGTGGCCTGTGTCAATTATTACAGAAATGCCTCTCTCACTAATTGGTTTTATCCCATGTTGGGTTTCATGGAGAATCCTCCTGGCCTGGGCAGCAGGAACCCAGGAAAGCTGTTTGCTCCCTCTGGAGTGCAGCTCCAGAGACTGAAAGGAGGGAAAGGTGAATATTCAGAGGGACATTCTATTAAAATTTAAGCTTTTCTTTTTAAATAGTTGGTGGGGGTTTTTGTTTTTGTTTGTTGTTGTTGTTGTTGTTGTTGTTTTCTTTAAACAGTTTTTGGGTTTGGAAAGGCTTGACTGTTTTTTGCAACGATTTACTCTGATGAACAGCATATGCAAGCAGAACAGTCAAATCCATCCCTCAGAAGCTGGAAAGGGAAGGATGGATTCAGCTTTCCTTTGGGAATCTGCGCCCCTAAAAAAACCAAAAACAACAACAACAACAACAACAACAACAACAACAACAAAAAAAAAGAAACAAAAAAAAAAAAAAGGGAGAAAGAGAGAAAAAAAGAGACAAAAGTTAGATGACTATTGTCTTTTCAGGAGAATCAAAACTATGGGGGTTTGAAGCATGTGCTGTCCATGAGGATTTAGAAGAGATGTTTTTCTCCTGTTTTTGGCTGAGCTTCCACGGGAAGTGTGTTGCTCTAATAAAAAAGACAATTCCCACTAATTTAAGTTTACCAACTCCTTGCCTGTTGGGTACTGCTTGATACTGAATTTTGCCTAAAGCTAATGAGTTTGGGGATTACACTAGGCAATCTTTTTATGGTAGTTTCTTCCAATTTACTGTTTATTAGAATATATTTTAATTAAACTAAACATAGTAGTTTCTTCTTATGGTACCTTGGAAACTCCACATTTGGGCACGTTTGCTCCAGGCCCTTGCAGGTATTCCTGCTCCCACAGAGCAACAAATCACACTATTGAATATAGAATACAAGTTGTATTTGTTTGCCATGGATTGTTTGAATATTCTGGTAAGATAATGATGTTTTGCAAAAGCCTGTCTGTGTGCTGATTGTATCAGAATTCAGTTTATTTCCTCAGGTTTTTTTTCCCAAGAACTGCAGGGCAATCACAGGACAGGACAGGACAGGACAGGACAGGACAGGACAGGACAGGACAGGACAGGACAGGACAGGACAGGACAGGACAGGGAAGTTCAGGGAAGTTCAGGGAAGGGAAGGGAAAGGGGAAGGGAAAGGGGAAGGGGAAGGGGAAGGGAAGGGGAGGGGAGGGGAGGGGAGGGGAGGGGAGGGAAGGGAAGGGAAGGGAAGGGAAGGGAAGGGAAGGGAAAGGGAAAGGGAAAGGGAAAGGGAAAGGGAAAGGGAAAGGGAAAGGGAAAGGGGAAGGGAAGGGAAGGGGAAGGGGAAGGGAAAGGGAAAGGGAAAGGGAAAGGGAAAGGGAAAGGGAAAGGGAAAGGGAAAGGGAAAGGGAAAGGGAAAGGGAAAGGGAAAGGGAAAGGGAAAGGGAAAGGGAAAGGGAAAGGGAAAGGGAAAGGGAAAGGGAAAGGGAAAGGGAAAGGGAAGTTCGGGGAAGGGGAAGGGGAAGGGGAAGGGGAAGGGGAGGGAAGGGAAGGGAAGGGAAGGGAAGGGAAGGGAAGGGAAGGGAAGGGAAGGGAAGGGAAGGGAAGGGAAAAGGGAAAAGGGAAAAGGGAAAAGGGAAAAGGGAAAAGGGAAAAGGGAAAAGGGAAAAGGGAAAAGGGAAAAGGGAAAAGGGAAAAGATTCCAGGAACCTTTTGTTTCTGCTTCTTGAGGTGTGCCAGGTTGTGGAAGAGATCTTTATAACAATCAGGACAGTGTTTAGCTCTTGACGGAAATCAGCAGTAGCTGCTATCACTTCTCTGGAGATCCCTTTGAAAGCCTCACCCGTATTTTAACTCTGATAGAATCATCTTTGTGTCCTGGAAGTCAGTTAAGGCGCAGAAAACCTTGCTGCAAGTTGCTGCACATCAAAAGAGCTGATCCTGTCTGATTGCTGATCGTTTACTGAAGAAAACTCCTCTCCCCAGCCTGACAAGGATCAGAAATCATTGTGCTCTGCAAGCCACAGATCCATTTTAGATAAAGCTGTGAGTTTTCTGTAGATGGTCCTATGCTCATCAGCATACACATCGGCCCTGTGATGGTACTCATAAAAAAAGAACCCCAAAAATGCAAAAACATCTGTAAGGAGAGGGAATCCTGCAAAGCCACAGCAGCTCTGTTGTTGGGAAGTCACACAAGCCTGAGGAAGGACCTGAGACCACAGAATCTGAGTCCTCCTGGCCTTGCTCTGGTGGTGCTCCACAGGTCTCTGCCAGCTCCCAGTCTTTATTAAAAGCAATTTATCCTTCTTGGCCATGCACTGAGTGAGTGAGGGATCAAATCCCTGCACTCCTAAGGCTGGCTGGGTTCTCTGCCTGGCTTGTTGGAGGACTCATTTGACCCATTAGGTAACGAAGCTGTCTGAATGTCATGCCTAAACTATAATCTCAAAATGTGATTTCAGAAAGGTTTTTTTTCTCATTCCTTTTTTTAAAATTTTTTATTATTATTATTATTTTCCCCAGTTGCAAAAGCAGGATGCAGCAGCTCATACACAGCAGAACCAGGGAATCTTTTCTGGGTAGGCATTGAAAGCTCTTAGGTCACTATCTGCAGAGTCTTATCCTATTTACTCCCAGTTGACAACTCAACTGGATGCTGAAGTTTAACTTGAATTCTAGCAACCAAATCAACATTTGAATACAAGTCAGACTTAAACAGACAGCAAATAATTATGTTTAATAAGCACGTGTTAAATGAAATGTTGAAGGCTCTGTGCCTGAGAACACAAACAAACTCTTGAGAGAACAATGGCAGAATTGAGCATTAACTGCCACCTCCCATCTGGAGCTCTGCCACTCATCTCCTTCAGAAAAAGAAGGTAAGCCCAAAATTAAGTAGAGCCTTTTAAAAAGCCTATATTCCTTTAATTAATCTTTGCTCTTCTCTACTTTTTAACCATGACAAGAAAATGTATCAGCTCTGCTGTCAGAAAATACTGTCAATGAAATTTCCAGTGTTGTTGCTCTTGTTTACCAAAGAATTTCTTCTTTTTTGCATGTTAGGTGTTTAACAGCTTAAAATACTTCCCCAGTGAAGCATACACAGATTAATATTTCATCACAAGAACTTTATTACATCACATTCTATAATTTAAAAAACAATCCCAAAACAAGGGATGCTAATTTTCTCACCTTCTTCTGTAAAAATAGAAACAAGAGAAATGAGGGCTCTCTAACCCACCTGAGAACAAAGGTCTGTTTAGCTGCCAAGCAGAGGCCCGTAGCAGATGTGAGGAGAAATGTATTTATTAGTAATGTAGTGATACTCTACCATCCTTCTAACCATCCCTACCAAAGGAAGGGCTCTCTTTCACTGTGCTGATAGATTTATTTTTTTGACCTGTTCCTCTAATCTGTGCTAAAACTCCTATTGTCTTAACATTCCCTGAGTCTGGAAGTAACAAGTGTCATTGCTGAAGTTTGTGTTTCATTGAGGGCTATGTGCCAAATGAAGAATTACCTCTTTTTGCTTGTTTTGAACCCATCAGCTGCTAGTTTTGTTTGACACACTCCAGTCCTTGAATTGCAGAAATGCTGAAATGTGACTCCCTATTCACGGGGTCTGTGCCACTCATGACTTGCAGGCTTTGATAAAAACCTGGTGGATTTTGTGCTCACTGGGATAAAACCTTCTCAAGTTTGGCTGTAAGGAAATAACTCCACACATTTTTACTTTCCTGTGCTACTGTCACTTGTAGTTTCTTACTGTTTGACTTTTTCTGTGTGAATAACCTGTAACGCACAAAGGATTCAAAAGCACAGAATGGATTTCTGTCCTAAAAACATTGATGGTTTTGATTTCGTTCTGTTTTCATTTTTTTTAGAAATTCAATTGCTTTCTGTTTGCCTTTGAGCTGATGTTTTTGTAGAATTGTCTATCATAATTCCAGCAGCACATTTCTATGCAGCTTGGTCAGAGCCCAACATTGTAGATGCAAATTAAGAGGGGTTTTTTTTCCTCATTGTGCATTGTTTTTATGTCTATCAACATCATATTTTAGCTGACATTTTATTGCCACTTTCTCAAACGTGCAATAAAATCTCATTTTATTAACATCAATAGATGAGAAACAGAAAATTTGGTAACTTAGTAAAGTTTTATTTCCATTTTTTTTTTCTTAATAGGATCCAGTGCAACCCTCCTCCAGGGTAAAAGTTAACCTAGACCCCCAAACAGCCTTATTTAGAAACCTTTAGCAAGGGATCTTTTCAAGGCCCTTTGGTGTGGTGTTATTAATCACAGGATCTTCTCTTCTCCTCTGTTCACCTTATCTGGACTTGCTCCATTTTTTGCCTGCTTTTGGGTAATGCTGTGGAAAGTGATCAGCCCTTCCTGCACTGCAGTCCTGGTTTAACCCCAGCAGCAGCTCAGCCCCTGTCCTGGTTTAGGGCAAATTTGGGAGGAAACCCCCAAATGAGGTTCCTCTGGAAAGCAAACCCAAACAGCCCTGCCCCCAGCCGGTCCAGGAAAAAACTTCCTCGGAGAAAAGTGGAAAAAACTATTTATTTAACAAACAAGCTGCCCACCAGCACAAAGAATGAACAATATGAAACAATAAAACCTCTCCCCACCCCGCAGAGAGATGCAAACTGAGGCAGTCCCTGCCCTGGGTGCAGCTCAGCTCCCTCAGTCTCTCACCAGCCCCACTCCCTCCGCAGGCCCAGGCCCCACAGGCCGCAGGTGCCAGCCCTCGCTGCTCCTCTGGGTTTGTCAGTCCAGAGCAGATTGAAACAGTCCCAAGGAAAAGGAAAAAACATTCCAGGGAACTTCTCTGCCTCAGCCAGCTCAAACTAACTGAGAGCACAGGAGATCTCTGTCCCAGCGCTGTCCGTGCCTCAGACCAAGGCCGCAGCCAGGCCGTGTGGGAGTCAGGCAGTTTTCTCAAAACAAACTGTGCTGCTTCTTTCTCCCCCTTTGCTCCCGGAACCATTTTAAAGGTACAGAACTGAATATACAGCACAAACAGAACAGAGGATTGCGGATACAAGCAGCATAAAGTCACCCTAGGACACCCCCCACCCCCCTCCAGAGCAGGCTAGGGGAGAGAACTGCAGGAGCAAAAGGCAGGAAACTCGTGGGATCAGATAAAGCAGTTTAATAGGTGAAGCCAGAGTTGTACAAAGCAGAAAAAGGATTTAATTCACCTCTTTGCATGGGCAGGCAGCCCAGGAGGGCAGGACTCCCTCAGGTGTGGCATCAAGCCAGCTGCCACCTGCCCCACACCGGACGGGCAGAAAGCAGTTGCTCTGGGGAGCAGAAGCAAGAATGAAGTCTGGTTTCTCTTGAGTTTCTGGTTTTTGCTCTCTAAATACTCCCCACACCTCAGTGACTTCGGCTGTTCCCTACAGCATCCTCACCAGACACAACCAGCAAAGCGATATTCCAAAATTCCTCTCTCTCTCTCTCTTCTGAACCAAAATCTGCTGACTGGACACCACTTTTATCTCAGTAAGTTTGCAGAAATACTGGAATGGTAATGTGCTAGATCCTATATGTGTGAACGTAGTGGAGGGTCTAGCACCAGATAGTACAGGAGGGTTAGGAACAGGAACTGCCCCATGTGAAATGCACCATTGCAAAAAAACTAAAAAAAACCCCAAAAAACAAAAAACAAAAACCCAAAAAACCCCAAAAACAAACAAACAACCCCCCAAAAACAAACAAACAAAAAACCCCCAAAAAACTAAACCAAAACAAAAACCAAACCAAACCAAACCAACCAAACAAAAACCCCAAGACAAAAGAAAACAAAAAACCCACAAAAAAACCCCAAAAACCAACCAACGAACCAAACAACCAACAAACCAAAAACACTAAAAAACCCCACTAAAAAACCTTAAAAAAAAGTTAAAATCTAATCTAAGTAGCTTTGTTTACTGAGGAAAAGTATGTTTTGCAAACAAGAACAGTCCAAAGCTAATTATAGAAAAGTAAGAATAACAATATTTAGGTTAACATTTACCATAAAAGAACAGAAGCAGATTACCATTGAAAAGGGTTGGAAAACATCTCGTGAGAATGTGTCATCGTGTTTCTATACAGAAAGTTCTGTAAAATATCCTTTTTTCCTGAGCCAAGTGGAAGAATTACTGAGAAAGATTTTTCTAAGAGTTTGTGTGCCTTTCCATATGCCACATTTTAACAGACACTAGCAGGTCTGTTCATATCATCATTTTTTTCTCTGAAAAAAAAAAAAAAAAGAAAAATTGCTCTTTGCTAGTTTTCATATGTTCCCTAAAGATTTTCATCTTGCAAATAAAAGAGCTTAATTATTTCCATAATGGAGGGATTAGTGTTCCCATGAGCAGATTCCTTCTGTTTAAAAATCATTGTAGGTATAATAAAATGCAAGTAGTTCATGACCAATGCAGCTGCTTCACAAATTACTGGAGTTCAAAAAATAAGGAAATAATGCAAAAAACACCCAACCAAACAACCAGAGGAAATAAAATTTTGAAAAGAGAGGATTAAAAATAAAACTAAACAAGACTAGTGCCGTTAATGGATAGTAGCAATCAGGTCAAGACCATGGAGGATAAATTAGTTGAGAAAAGTGCAGTACAATAGCTGACACCTAAACAACCCTGAATGTTTCTGTGGTTTTTCACTATCCTCCTGCAAGAAAGTTTAGGGATATTACATAACAGCTGCCAGGAGGATTTCCATAGAGTGCAGCTAAAGCACATTCAATGCTTTTATATGTTCATCATATTTTATTATATATTGACAGATGAATTTGGGTTTCTGTGTTCTCATTGCACTGCTGTAACTACTGACTGCAGCCAGCTCGTGTTTTACCCCTCTGGATGAGCAAGGGTCAGTGTTCAGTTCATGAACAAAAGTTACCCAATGAATATGGCATCAAAACAGTGCAGCAGCTCTGGATGCCTGCAAAGGTTTGTTTGTGCTGGTTAAAAGGGAAAAAAACCTGATGGATTCAAGACAGTGATGATGCCCTGATGCTGTTGTACACCAGAACAACACAGACTCCTATTTCAGAAGGCTGAAAATGACTCCTTTATTTTTTTGGGATGTGCCTTTTTTTTTATACTGTTCTACACAGACCAATTCAATTGGTGAAACAAAGACAAACCTCTTCAATCACATTGGTCAGACCAGAGGGACAGCAAGAAGAAGTCCCTCCTAGGAAAAGGAATGTAAACAAAGTTACAGTTAGGAAAACATGTCTCTTGTTTCCAGAAAATTCCCTGGGAAAAGAATTTCAGAAAACCAAAACATCTCAGGCACCAACCAGGGCTACCATGCCTTGAGAAGGCTGATCTGAAACAAAGACTCGACAGAGCTGGAGAATAAAGCAGATATCTATTGAAAGCTCTCCAGGATACACCTTGGGCAGGACAGGGCCTGGCCAGGGCTACACCCAAGGTGGACCCAAAATGGTCACAAAATGGACAAACGGTCACGAGGTCTCACACTTTGATCAGTTTTGGTCCATTTGCACATTGGGGTTCAATTGTCCAATTCCAGCTCCAGGTTGTGAGATCCCATCCTTCTTGTTCCTCCCTCCAGCCACCCTTGTTTCTGCTTTGGGGCTGAAAGTTGTCCTTGGTGTGCAGCAGGAACAGGATTTGTTTTGTGTCCCTGCTCTGTGCAGAGCTGAGTGACCCTGAATGTGAGGCTGAGAGCTGCACCCCTGGGCAGCACAGAGTCTGAAAAACAGGAAAGATAAAACTGAAGGAATCAGTGAATTCAAGGAGTTTCCCAGAGCTCCCCTCTGCAGTAGAGGTCCATGGCACAGGTGAAGTTGGTTCCATCCATCCCTGGAATGACTGCAGGGCTCTGCTGCATCAACATGCTGAGGAGACAAAGCATTTATGTGGGGACTGCAGAGCTTCCCTCTCCTTCCCTTTTATTGTTTTACAATCCCTTCCTGCTAATGCAGGAAGTCTCTTTATGGCTGTGAGAGTCTCACAGCTTTAAACTGCTCCTGTGTTTTCTGGGGACTTCACAAGTTCCCAGAGCAATTTAAACTCGGTACGGTAAAGGAGACCTTAAAAGTTCTCTTGCTTTTTCTTACCTTTTAGGAAGTAGCATCAAACTGTCCTTTAAAAATGAGTCCACATTTATGGTTCAGTGCAGTGCAGCAGCCCAAGGGCCAGCCCAGATAAGCTGCTGTAAATCATTCAAAGCAGGGAGATAATAACACTCTTATTTCAGATCCAGTTTTATATTATGTATGTTTATAAAACAGGAATAGGTGTCTCTGACTGAGTACCAACATCTCAGCCTATTTTGGGAACAGTTTTCTGTGTCTTATGTTGTCTTTGATAATTTTTCACCACTGTTCAGTGAACAACTTCATGTTTACTTATCTGAGGTTTATATTTATAAGTATTTATAGATATTTATAATTAAAGTAAAACCAGTATGTTGTAGCAGTTGAACTAGTGTCCTGCCATTGTGGAAACACTACTTTAAATTCTGAATTTTGCCTGATGAAACTATGTAAATCTATGCATAAAGTGGTGGTTTATGTTATAACTCATCCAGTTTAACTGATAGAGAAATATGCAGTCCTGTCACCAGTTCCTCCCATCCCTCTCTTTATTATGTTCTATTTAGTAGTCATGCAAAATATGAAATGTAGAAACAACTGAAAACTGATTAAAAACTGTCCCCCAAACACTGGTTTTCCATCAGGTGAGTGAACCGAACTGGCTTAATCTTTCACAGTGTGTGTGATGCACTGCAAGTGTCGGGGGGAGGAAGAAGAAATCGTGCCTCTCCGTGGAAGTTTCCAGTTACTTGAGTTTGTACACACTGGGCAATCGTGCTCTAAATTACTGGATTGCCAGCAGGCTTCTGGCTCCCACTTAGTGTGTTTTGGACTATTGTCTTTAAAAGGTAGAATGCAATTAGAACATCTTAGCTGAGTCTTTGAGCTGCCACGTTTAACCTTTGCAGACACCTTGGTAGCGCGCTGCGTTTCTGTGAAGTATTAGTGCTGGCATTAGGAGCAATCCCTGATTTATTATTATGTGTCAGTTTAATTAACATGCTGTTTCACTCCCTCTTCCAGACTGTTAATGAAGATGTTAAATAAACAGGACCAAACAGTGATCCCTGCAGAGCTCCAGCAGACACCTCCCACCAACTTGATACATTGCCATTTTTCATTACCCTTTATTTGCACTCAGCCAGCCATTTTTAAATCCAAGTGACAGTACTCCATGTCCAAGCCAATTTGAATTAATTTTGCAAGTGGAGATTTTGTAAGACACTACATCAAGTGTTTTACTCAGACCAGATATATTACACATGCTTTCATCCACTAATTTTCTAAAGCTATCAGAAAAAGCAATCAAGCTTTGAAGATTACTAGCACCCAGCCAGCTTTCTGCTGGTTTATTCACTTACAAAACCAATCTTGGCATTATTAAAGATTTGCCACTCCTTTAGCTGATGACTGATTTAAAACAATGCATCTTTCTAATCCATTACCTTCCCAAAATAACATAGAGCCCTGATTATTCCTCCTAAGTGCTATTTTAGGGCTATGTAGCATATGAGTTTAAATTGTGATTGGCAGACAGATATTTTTCTTGAAAAGGATCTGTGATTTCAGCAGCTTAGCTTATGTTTATTTTACATGCTTCCAGCTGTTAGCTTGTATCAGCAGTTATTCCTTATTCCCAGTATGAAAGCAAGCAGGTCCTGTGACACCTCTTTAATTATATCAGGGAAGGAACATCAGACTGGCAGTAGAGGCAAAAAAAATACAGTATAGCAGGATTAGTTCTCACAAAACCAGATTTATTTCTTACAGCAGAGGAACATGCCAGTCAAAATAAACTTTCTCTCCTTATTTAATATATTCCTTCCCTCTATGTTTTATTGCCTACTCATGCTATAAATTGTTATACTTAAGACTTCTAGTCAGGATTGGGGGTTTTTCCCCCTCTCTTTTGGCTTGTCCATTCCTTATTTTTCTGTCTCCCTACAGCTGGAACCATTTATTCAATGCCTATTCCTTTTCTAACAACCTCTGGTGGCTGTGAAGGGCTGTGTTTGTTTTCCAGATGTGGTTTGGGGCACTGAGAAATGTGGTGCCTTCAAATTTCCACAGACTCTTTAGTACAACTGGGAAGGTTTCAGGTATTTTTCCTTCCTAAAGCCTGGCTCATATCCTGAGGACTAAACTATGTGTTTTTAGTTGTTTTGTCCTTATTCTTGCCAGTGTCATTCAAATACAGTTCTTGCTTATTCCCTTACCTGGGGGCTCAGCTGTGCCTCTAGTTTGTTGATGGTGTTTCTACTTAAATGAGTCCAAAAAGTTTACTGCTACATTTCTCTAAATTTTTCATGCTGTTAAGTCAGCTTGTTCAGGGTAAAATTTTCAAACTGGAATGTCATCCTCAGAAAAACGCTGAGTGTTTTGCTGACTTCTGTGAGTTTAGATCACTGGGATCCTACAATGGGTGTACTGTTTACTGAATATGGTTCCTCTATATTTCTTCACTTAATTTTATTTATCGAAATTAATTGTCTCTTGATTCAAGTCTTTCAGCTCATAGTGGAATGACTGCATCAGAATACCCAGTGCTCAACTTCTCTGCATGTATGCATGTGTGCATGAAGGCAGAAGGCACATTGATTTTCTTCCCAAGGATAAGAGAAACAAAGGTCATAGCTCCTCACACTCTAATTTATGCAAGATTAATGCATAGAATACAGCAGAGTTCACTTAATGAGGATGAAACATGCAGATGAGTGAAAAAGTGTATCATTTTCAGTTTTGATTTCCCAGTGGAAAGAATATGAAATAATACAATAAAATAAAATATCTTTCAAAAGAATTTCTGAATAAGACGTAAGCAGTAGTGTATAATCCTGTTTTGAGCTGGAAACAAGGAACTCAGGCCTCATTTTCCTTTGCTCAGCCTTTGGAATATCCTACATTTTATGCTTCCATGCTTGTGGAAAACTGGGCACACACCTTGGGCTCTTGCCTTGGTAAGGCTGCACTTGCGGGAAAATGCTGCTTCACAGAAATATTTCTGTGCTAATGCTTTCATGGCTCTGGAGGCAGACTGCTGGAGAAAAACCAGAGCTTTGTGTTCATCAGTGTCTCTAATCCTTAAAAACAAAGAAATTGCTGATCGGCTCAAAATGATAAGAAATATCTGGTGTCTACAGCAAACTGCCTGGAGTCAAAAGTCTCTTCTCTCCACTGAACGACCTTCTGGAACTTGAATTGGCCATTTGCACTCATACTCAGCAGTGTTTCTCTAGTTTAAGATTGTCAGTTGCCTCTCAAGACTCCCTTTTAGTTTCTCTATTGCTTTGCAGAGCTTTTCCTTAGCAGGGTGTCAGTGACAGAGACACAGAACAGGCAAGTCAAAGCACAGAGAGAAAAAAAGAACATTGATGTTACTGCAGCAGGAAAAAAAAGTCACTGACAGTGTCTGTTTAGAACATTCAGATTTGCATAGTCCATTGTTGAAAATGTAGTTCTGCTCTTTAGAAGGGGCCTGTTGCCTCTTAATGGACAGGTATGTGTTGCAGTACAACATGAACGAATGACACTCACACTGAGATGTCCAAGGCAGAAAAGGGGCAGTTCACTTACAGACCTCGACATTTATAGCATTCCAACAGTGACTGTGGATTGGAGGATGAAAATTGTCCTCTCCAACCACACTGGGCAACCCAACAGTCCATCAATTCTCTCCTCCTCCAGAAAGGAATGCAAAACAATCGTTATTTACACGAAAAATGGGTGAGAAACTCCACCACAAAAGTAAACATCAAAAGGCTTTAGCAGAACTTTAGAAAAACTTTAGAAGAACAGGGCAACAGGTATGGATTTACTGTGGACTTGAGAGGCTAAAATGAGTTCTGCTCCTGTGCATTCCCATGTCTGGGTCTGGGTCTTATCTTCCTTGGTGACCTGCCCTATATCCAAGTCCTGTTCTGTCACCTCCTTCTGAGGAGGGCTCCTTCTGAGCCACTCACATCATTAATGGGCAGGAAGTACAGAAGGGTTCAGGCATAATTCCTCTCCTTAAAACTGTAATGGAGGCTTTGGAAACAGCTTCATTTTCAACAATGTGATGCAACTCGCACTCAAAGCAGAAATAAAAGTGCCCATTTCACTCTATAATTGACTTTAATCTCCAAACTTGGCACACTAACTCCTGAGAGGTTAACTGAATTCTCAGTTCACCAAACAGAAGTCCTTAAAATGTTTACTGGAGTTTTGCTCAGATTTTCTCATATTTCATGGATTTTCTGAAATAGTTCAGCCCCATATCAAATTTTAAACATCTGTGTGCAATCTTCCAGGCATCTGAGAGATAGGAAAAACTTTTGAACATTCAGTAGTAGCTGCCTAAGTGTATTTCTCTTCATTCATCATGATCTAGTGAGTTTTAAAAGATTGTTCACAGACACTCATTGAATATTGGTTTTGGAAGTTTCTAGAGAGTATTTTCTTGAGAAAAATAATCTACAACTCTGCCTCTCTCTTTAAATCAAAACATCACAGTTATTTCTCTGTGCTCTCTCCTCATCTCTGACCAGTGCAAACTATAGGGCCAAGGCAGGGCCTTGTGTGATAAATCTGAAGAGAGAAAGTTCCATTTGGACCCAGTTTCATGTTCTCTCTCCAAAGCTCTGCGTTGTGCTCCCGAGTCTTTTGTCTGAAGCTCTTGGAGAAACACTGTTAGACTGGGAGGAAGAAATGTTACCCACAGCCTTATTAAAAAATCTGTAATGCCTATTACTTAATTAAAATCCAGCCTGATATAAGCCTAGATTGCATCTGCCTGATAAGAGGTGGTCTACAGTTCTCTTATCATAGAAACTGTTGTGTTTGACTGAGTTTTCCCTCTATTTTAGAAATGAAATGTTGAATTAATGAGCTTCTTCCTCCCCTCTGATTTCAAAAAGCAAAGAAAAGAAAAATATTCATGTTGGCAAGAATTTCCTACAGTACTAAAATGTATTTGTGCTGTGTTGGCTTTTCTGTATTTTTTTGTGTTTCTCTTTTGTTTCCATCAAACCTGGTTGCTTCCCCAAAATCTTACGATAACTTTGAGACTACAATCTATTTCCAGTGTCTCTATGAAAGCAAAGCTCTGTCATTATGTTCCCAAAGGGATGTACCAGTAAAACTGAAGTCTGGGGAATAAACTTGGAAGATTACTGCTTCTTGTCATGTATTTCTGTTTTATGGTTTTGAGTACCCTGGAATGGCTTAGTGGGGAGAAAAAACAACAGCAGTGAGGGGAAGTAGCTATTAATGTCCTATCAGAGCTTGATGGGGGTTGATATAATTTTAAAAAAAACCAACTTGTGATATCTCCAGCAATTGTAATTTCAATTATTTGCTAGCTAAAGGCAAATTTCACTGCTCCAAGTTAGGAAATCATGTAAATAGACTAATTAATATAATTTTCCTTGTGCTCCACTAAGAGAACAAAACCAAATATTTCATTTTTTAAGCGGAAAAAAAAAAAGCAACAAACCCTGTGTAAACTAAATATTATAAATATTCAGTCCATCCGTTAAGCAAACATTACACATTTTGAGCCTTCCTCAGCATTTCTGAGGAATTCAGCAGGATTTAATGAAATTATGATGGCTTGCTTTGGCTTTAGATCTGCACACCAATGAAAGGGAAGTGTTCCTTTGTGTGGATTCGAGCTCTTTTTACAGAACACTGTGGAACAACCTGTGCAGCGGGGGGCCAGCAGATAGAAGGGAGGTTTCATCATCTTGTATCTGCAGCCCTTTAATATCAAGAGACTTCTACAAAACTGAAAATGAGCCTTTGAAATATTCCGTGCTGCAGTGGTAGAAAGGTACAATAAATAATATCTCCTTTTTTCCTCATGTGGAATGGAGAGATAAAGCTATTTATAAAACTGTAAAGACTTACAAATCATTCTAACAGGTTGTCATATGTTAATGTCAGCGAGAATTTAATCACCCAAAGTAAAAAATCTATTTTTTTTCCTCCAACCCTATCTTATTTTCATAACTCTCTCTATTGACAGATTCTCTTGTGATGATAAATTAAAGGAATGCCCAAGACCACAAAAAATGTAAAATCAGAAAAAAATACAGGGACTGACCCAGTAGGTTGTTTTTAAACTGTGTGGCAGTTTTATTTTTTTGTTCTTGTTTTGTAGCATTTCCAGGACCTAATGAGGAGTCATTGTGCTCAGCACTGTACACATGCTTAACAAGAAAATAAAGAAGTAATAAATAGGTACACTGTGAAGATACAGATTTATAAAACAAGTAGCAAGGCTTTCTGTGTAAACTCTTTGTGGAGTTGGTGATTCAGGAATAAACAACCTTGCTTAGGAGCAGAACAATTTTATTCATCAATTTATTATAAAGATTTTTATGACAGCTGCTTACCCAAAAAGCTGTTCAGTGACGGGTTTAATTTGACATCTGGGATTGGAGTGCCCTGAGTTCTTTGGCTTTTAGCCACTCTCACTCCTGTTCAAAAGAGACACATCCACGGGCTTCCCAGGTGATCCCATGGTGAATTAGGCTTTATCCTCTGAACCAAAGAGGAGTTTTAGAGAGAAATGAAGACATGTGTGATGTTTAGATTTGTGCTTCTATAATTTTGTATCTATCTCTCAGTAAATCCAGTGTTGATGAGCTTCTTGTCCAGAGGAGGTTGGACACCCAGCACTCCTTGGTGGCCTTTATCCTGCACTCAAATTGAAGTGAGGAAGCCTCGTGCCAAGCTTGCCATGCTTCTTGCTATGGCAAGTATTAGAAAAATTAATCTTAAAAATCACCCTATTCTCTCCTTCAAAATGATGCAATGCTGTTGATTGAACTGATGGCTTTGTCTTCTTCATAGCAAATGAGCCATCCACAAAATCGAAATGTGAAATTGGACCCCCTTTATTTCCCTTGATGCTGTAAAGCCCCTCTCTGGTTCAAGGAGAGGTTGCCAGTGCAGGACTCCCTGTCCTGAGTGATGAAAATACCAGAGGTGTCCTCAGAGGTGTCTGCCAGGCAGGGAGCAGAGCCCTGGGTTCTGCCTCCCAGCCCAGCCAGGTGGGAGCAGAGGCTGTAAAGTTTCCCTTCCATTCCTAGAGGTGGCCTGCTGCAACTGAAAATGGAGAGAATAAAAACTCAAACACAGAAACAGCACACTGGGTCTGAACCCTTTTGTTTGTGCTGAGGACATTCATCTCTCCCTGGGTTTTTAGAACATGATTCTCATTTCCCTCTCCCTACATTTTGCAATGCAGGGTTTATTTCCAAGCCTTTTTGAATGAGGTATTTTGCCTATTAGAAACACAGATTTATATTCCTGGGCTCCCTGATGAAAGGTTGGCTGTCTAATGGCATGGGTTTGGTAGCTGTGGTACAGTGCAGAGTGTTAAGGCTGTAATAGGAAATCAAATAGTTCATTTCACAGCCATCAAGTACATGCTGAGCTGCCTGACTGGTTTATGCTGCTTTATCTTTGAGGACATAAAACCTATTCTTACTTTATGAAAACATACTTTGTGTTGGATAATCATTTCATTTACATATAAAGGTTACACTTAATAAAAATATATGAACCAAAATTGCAACAAAGATACAACATCATAAACCACCTTTTTTAAAGTGTGCTGGTTTTTCCCCTTGAAAGGCTTCATTGCCTTTAAGACAGGAGATATTGCTTCAGAACTAAAGATTTAAAGCTTTTTTCTTCTGCCTGTAGTAAAAGTAATAAAGCTTTTTATTGTACAAAGACTGTAAATATATTTAGCAATAATTTCAACAGCTGGAAGTGTCTAGATGTCTGTAGTGGAAATATAAGGATCATATTTACCTAGACTTGGCCTTGAAATTTCTATAACCCTTTTCTTTCCACCTAAGCAGCACCGAGCAGTTATTGGCTGTTATCTTGTAAACACTGCAAGACAATCTCGTGGAGAAAATGACTCTGTGCAGTCAGAAATAAGATACTGCTGGAGCAAGGAGGCTGTGAGTATTTTCTGTTGTCATTGTTTGTGACAACTGTTTCCTGCAAAGAGGGATCATCCCCTGCAGTCTGCAGCCTGGCACCCAACCCCAAAGCTCCTGCAGAGCTCCAAAAGCAGAGTCTCATGGTGGAAAACTTCTATCTCCATTGGGACATGCCACAAGAAATTTGATATCCTAAAGTAATGGATGTTGTTTAGGCAATCCATGGGAAAAAAATAGAGAATGTGAGAATGATGGTCTTTATCATTGCTTTTGTTATTCTAAATGCAGGAGGTATTTGGGTTTGGTAGAGTATCAGATTTAGGGTACAGTTCATTGCCTTTGGAAATACAGAAAGTTGAGAAACAAATTTGTATCAGTTTTCATTCCTGCCAACATCTCATTGCCTTCCTCAGTAAATATCTCAGCATTGTCAGTGTTTCATCCCTAAATCAGTATTAATATATTTCCATCCTTTCGTTTTTGTATTGTGCTTCTGTTGACCCAAGAATACAAATATGCTTTCAACTCCTAAACCTTATTATCCTCTGAGGAACATGCACAGAGAGACAAAGGTACTCTGTAAGCAGTGGAGCAGGGTCTCTTTTAACTCCATTTGTAAAATAATTATAATTGTTCTAACTCTGCTTGATGGGAAGTATAACCAATTATTGCATAGCTGTAGTAACAATACAGAAACAAAATGCGTGCACAGACACCTGTGGGGAAAACAGTAATCAGAAGTTTGATGGGTGTGGTCAGAATGTCTGTTGAAATTTCTTTGTGAGCTGTATCTGAAGGATAAACACTTGCAGAGTTTCCAGGAAAAGAAGGAAAAATATACCAAAATATTAGTTAGCTCTACTGAAATTGTTCTTTTGGGTTTTTTTCAGAGAAGCACCTAGGCCTTTCAGTCATTCAGATTTTTCTGGACGTGGTCTCCTACCCTAGCATGTCAAATGTGGATGTGACCTACTCTAAAATGTTTATTTATTCTCCTATTGAATGGTTCTGATGACCTTTTGGTAGAGGTTTCTCTTTCTCTCAGCTGACCTCTGCTCTGCTTTTTGCACTCTGAAATTGAAGAGACCACACTGAAACAGATGAACAGAACAAACATTTCACTCAAGAAATTTTAAATTTTGACTTGTAATTCTTCACAGTTCAAAACAGCATGGAAAAATTATATTTTTATGTCTCAAAAGGTTTTGAGACAATCCTGAAACATCCAGTCTTTGACAGCATCTTGCCAGCTACTTGAATTTGAAACATGAGAAAAGTCTCTAGAGAATGCAGGAGGAGTGATGATAGTAAGAAGGAAATGGATTGTGTATTGTTAAAACACCAGACCCATCCAAACATGCAAGAGTAATGGAAGGTATCAAATCAAGACTAATGTTATTATATTGATAATAAGTTAGGTTAAGACAGTAAAGTTTCCTAATAAGGCTGGAGGGGGAGACTTCTCTCTGATGGATGAGGTGACCACCAAAGTGAAGTAAAAACCTGTGAAATAATGTATCTCTCATTTTTTAACGACAGAGGTTTTAAAAACTATTACTGAAACAGATTTGAGCAACTTTTATGTATCATATCTTGATATCAGTGCTATTTTTTTTTTTTTGTAATAAGCAGCAAACTTGGTACACCATGAATTTCTAAATCGAAATATTTAATGCTACACTTCAGTGGAAAGTAGAAGAGCATTTTAAAAAGCAGACATCAGTAGTGATTAGAAATGTCAATTAACATAGTGGAAACAAGCATGAGCTTGTTTTTCTGTGAAAATTAAATCAAACTGTCTAAGCAGCAGATAAAGTTACTTTATTTACAAGTGAAAGGGAATTGTTCCATGGCTACTAGACCTGCAGGTTATCTATTATACAAGCTATCAGATATAGATAATTACATTATCAATTTATATCTTATATCTGTGATAGGATTTACTGAATCTGATTTTAGGAAACATAAACTTGACAAGACCATTTTTCTGGTATCCTTTGGGAATGGCAACCGAATTTTGGGTTTGTAAAACACAATCACATGTTCAGCTGATGGAAACTGACAGTGATATTAATACAATTCGATCTGGTTTATCAAGATTTTATGCTTCCAGGTATAAAATGCACCAGTAAGTCTAATGCCCACCTGGCTTGAAATAACACAGAGTATTACATAATGACAGATTTAGGTGTCCATTTTGGGTAAGAAGATACCTAAAGATACTATCCCTTACAAAAATAGGCTTCTATTGATAAAATATTGATGAAAGATGACAAAATATCAAGAGGAACTGGAAGTTTCTGTACAGGAAGATTTGTTTTATAAGCAGAGACAGCTTAGCAGGAGGTTGCACCAGTACAGAAGTCACAAGGGTTTGGCTTCAACCTCTTGCAGGGAATAAACTGCTTAAAAGTGTGACACTGAACCACCACAGCCACCTCAGCATAAAGGACCAGTGGACTGGGAAAGGAATGAATTTAAATTCAAATTTAAATTACAAAAAAAAATTACAGAAAGGTCCCCCTGTGAGGGAGTTCAGTGTGATGGGGCTTTATAAATAAATGTGGCTACTTGGATGCTGGCTGTTAAAATTGCATATTTTGTACTTTCTTTAATGCTTTTAATTCTTCCCCCATAAAACCAAATTAAAGTTAAAAAGTGTAGCAGCTGGAGAGAAATTGAATAATCTGATTTTGGTGATTTTGATTCTGAAAGGGCTGCATGAAATGAGCTAAAATTCTCTTTGTTTCCATCTCCAGGATAACATGGACATTTCTGTGCTTCCTGCAGAAGACCTTGCTCTCACCTGCACCTTCAGGCCACAGACAAATCTTCCAGCTCACAGAATGGGGATCACTAGAATGGAAGAATTTTTTTGTGATTTGCAAGGAATTGGATCAATCAATTTTGACTTGGAGACTTTCATTGCAGTTTATTTGACAGTTAGAGGCATCAGCATCTCAGAAGTTAATGATCTGCCTGAAACAGTGGGGATTTTAGAAGATGGAATGTTACTAAATTAATAAATATAATAAATATTAACTATTTCACTGCAAGCATATGATCTTTCTGAAATTAAAGATGACAATAATGTTGGATTTTCAGTTCAGAAATAATGGTTTAACATTACTGAGACATTTTTTATTGATGATGTTGATATTCAGAACAGAGCTGTGTATTATTTTCATAATGCCTATCTGGGCTGTGCTTTCATGTTAATTGAAAGACTATTCCTCTAAATGTGGAGATGCTCTCTCTCTCCAGGTTTGGGTTCATTCAGCAAGTTTAGGACAGTCTGATAAGGGTGGAGAAAATATGTAAATATTTGCTCCTTATGTTTATGGTGAAGGTTTACCACCTCCCCGGGTAATTAGCTTCCAATACAGGAAACATTTTGGGATGATATAGGATCTACTGAACAAAATGGAAAGTATGATGAGAGATGAAATGAATTATAGACAAGTGAAGGAAATGGGGAAAGTTTTAAGAGAAATTGTTTTATATAGAATAGTTATTATAACACTTAGTCATTAAAACAGCAGTAATAAAATTATATTTATAGCTGAATAAGGAGTCTCAGTGTGATTAAGATATGGAAGTAGCTAATTGGACTGCTGAAATATTAGGATATTGAAGTGATGAAAAGTATACAAATGAAAATAAAAGTGCATAAAAATTAATGAGGAGACTGAAATAGGAAATGGAATAAAGGAAAATAACAAACGAAGCAATGTAGAATGAATAAACATAGAGCTGGTAGACAAGGAGATATTGAGGACATTGCAAAAGTGAATGGATATTCATTGCTTCAGAGCTGCTGTTTCTGCAGAAGCTCTGCTCAGGTTCAGCATTTGGGGTTTCTGTGAGAGAGGGATGATTTCTCCATGCCAGGATTCCACACTGTGCAGGGTGTGTCCCTGCTGTGGAGCACAGATCCCTGCTCTGCAGCCAGGCTGGACTCTGCCTGAGATCAATCAGCTTTTGCTTTCCTGGGGACAGGGGGGAAGGCCAGGGGTGCTTTTTGGTGGCAGAGCTTTAGGCTGGATTTGTTCCCTGGTGCAGGTATTGGGAGGAGGAGGAGGGGGAATGTCCCATAAATTCGTGTGCTGGCAGAAGGAAGGTGGCAGTGACAGGGCTGGAACAAGCAGCTGGCTCTGGGAGGAGGTGGGATCTTCTGTCACAGTCAACATCAAGCAGTTTCAGGAGCTGTCCTGAATGTCCTTTTCAAGTTCCATTTTATCTCTTCTGACTGGTCAGGTTACTCAGTGTCCTCCATCCAGCCTGGCCTGGAACTCTGAGACATCTCCAGCTTCTCTGGGCAGCCATTGCCTCTCACAACCTCCACAAGTGAAGATTTTCTTCCTAAATCTTGTCTAACCCTGCCCCTTTTCAGTCTGAAGCCATTCCCTGTGTCTTGTCACCCCCTGCCCTGTCCCCAGTCCCTCCTCAGCTCTCCTGGAGTTCCTTTGGGCACTGGAAGGGGCTCTGAAGTCTCCCTGGGGTTTTCTCTCCCCCAGGATGAGCAACCTCTCCTCTCAGCCTGTCTTCACAGAAGAGGTGCTCCAGCCCTCTGAGCATCTGTTTCCTCTCTCTCAGTGGCAAGGTAAGAAAAACTGTCCTAAGAATATACTATATTTAAAGGTTTATTAATCAGATTATTCTAAGTTCTTTGACTTGTATTTCAATCCTTCCAAGGTTATTACAATAATTTTTTAAAAATGTATTTTCCAAGCTTGGAAGATCTGGAAAAATACTAACAATTTGGAAAACATATAAAACATTTATTATGAAAACGATGAGATTTGCTGCACACTTCTATCTGTAGCTTTGCAGTGATAAATTCAATTGAATTGTTACTGCAATTATATATCAGGACACACAAAGTTTATGCTTGCACATAAATATGAAATGAACTCTCCTGCCAAGCACTTTAAGTAGCAGCTGATGTTTCATTACACCCCTGATTTATACCAACAAGGTAAGATATTTACAGTTAACTAACTCTGTAAATAATTTTGGCCTCTGAGATACCTCGATGTGAAATATGGTCAGGAATGAACAGCAGAACAAGGTGTTTGGATGAAACACATTCTTTTATTATGAGCGACTTTACCTGTATTTATCCATTTAAACTGAATGCTTTACCTATATTAAAACAACTTCACCTGTATTTATCCATTTATCCATTTAAACCGAATTCTGTTTGATACAGAATTATCTGGTTCTCTTCACTATATGTAGCTAGAAAGGCTAAACCCCAAAGCCACATTCTTACTGCTTATTGTGTCAAACAGACATGGTTTCAGCAATTTCCATTCCTTGCAGGAAAATGTGGAATTTTGATTTAGATGACCACTGGGTTTTAGTTTTAGATGATTGTTTTCCCCCTGAGAACTGTAGTTTTTCATGACCAGTGTGATGCTGTCCAGAAGGAAAAGGTATCCTACCTGTGTGTTGGGGCTTGGGGCACAAATGGGACAGGACTCCTGCCAGGCACTCCTTGAACCTTTATTGCAGCATCAGCCTCATAACAGGATTTTACACAGCTAAAGGATGGCAACAGCTCAGGTCTGCCAGCAGCAGCCAAGGATTTCTTTGTTACAGAGTAACAAAGTTTCCCAGCCAATGGCACATTGCTAAAGCTTACAGACAATTATTCCAGGCAGTCACTGAGAGCACAGCCACACCTGCTTCAGACAATGCTTGCTTGTTTGCTTTCTATTAACAATACACAATATTCCATTTTTAACCTTAAAACATCCTACTATCTTGCTAAGCATCTTTTTCTGCAGCCATAAGATCTATCCTGGCCAAACCTAAGACTCAGACTATTGTCTCATGCCCTTGCTTGCTGTACTACTGTAACTTTTCCAACTTTCAAGCTTTACAGTTGCAGCCAATTCCAAGTTCTCCTGCTCTTTCTGTTTCTGGGGCTGCTTTCACAGCTTTCTGAAAGCCTCCTTACCTTTAGGATTTCCCACAACCTGTAGAAAGCCAGATTACTGCTCTCAAGCTCATATTTGGAATTTAGGGAGTACAGAGAGGGGGATTGCAGCAGGGTCTGGGAGCTGCCCGGTGCAGGAGCAGCCTGTCTGTGGTTATGTGCTAAAGCAGGGGCAGCAGCTCTGGAGCTGTGCAAACCCCACGATGGGAGTTTCTTCTGTGCACCCTCCCTGGCCGTGCCCTGCTGTGCTTCAGGTCCTCCCAAGGCTGGGGGTGTGTGAGTGGCTCCGAAGATCGAGTGTTCACTGGTGACATGGATAAAGTCAGCAGCCGAGCACGGCTCTGGGGGAGTGGAATGAACCCCTGAACCAGATGTGTATGGATGTCCTTTCTTTGTGACTGTGTAGTACTGCACTGGAGGGGACACCAGGAAGTCAATTAGGGCAGCTCTCCCTGCTAAAAGAAGCTGAACAGATCTGCGTCGTTTCAGAAAGGTTCTCCTCCAGTTTGCTACCAGAGAAACTATCAGAACAGCTCTTTGGATAAGCCTTGCTATTAGGATGATGTTTTTCCCTCTAATATCCAGCTTGAAGCTTCCTTGTGCCATTTAAACCTATTGCTTATTCACTGTGGCCATGAGGAACAGATAATTCCATTCCTCTTTTCAACAGCTTTTTATTTTCCTGATGACTGCTATAATGTTGTCTCATTTTTCTGTCTTTAGGCAAACTACTGCAATTCAATTATTCTTTTGGCACAGGTGGTATTGATTATTCCTAAGTATTCTTGTCCCTAGCACTTTTGCCATTTAAACTATCCTCTGTTTTAAGAGCTAATCTCTACCTCAATAAATCTGTCATGTGGAAGCTTAAGAAAAGACAAGCATTTTTTTTTTTTCATGCAACATGTAAATAAATGATGGAAGACTTTACACTGGGCATTGCAGAAGCCAAATTATAAATGGGTTCAAAAAAGGATTATACACAGCTCTTATGGCAGAATGGTCCAGAGGGAGCAGCTGAAAATAATTTTCTAAATGCAACCTCTAGCACAGGGGTTCTGAAATTATGGATTGTACCTGGGAGGGATGAACAAGGAAAGGGTTGTTCTTTACTTGCCCTGTTTCTCACATCCTTTCTCTAAGCATCTGTTACAGGATGTTTCAGTTATGACCTTCTTTTGTGGGATTGCTTCATCCTTAATAAGCTTAGGATACACTGGTTTGCATATGCATTTTGTAAGTTTGTTGGCTTATTATTTCTGATAAAACTCATAAAAGGATTATAGGCCTCTTATCTCCTACCAGATTAATTGTGAGCTAAAACAGCAAAGGTTAAGAGGCTTGCCATTTCCTTTTTTCTCCTCTTGCAGATGGCTGCCTGAGTCTCTCTAAAAACATTTATCCTTCATCTTGTTCATTAGTTGTTGACCTATACCTTGTAATACAATCCTCACTCCTTTTTAAGATAAAGGAAAAATATTATGTAATTATGGAGATAGTCTCATTCTTTGAAATGTCTAATTATTTTTTGAACTGTCTTTATTTCTTGGTTTAACTTAAGTTTTAAGACAGGGAAATCCAATTCTGAATTATTCAAGAAAAAAATTCATACTGCTTGTTTTCAAGTAGCATAATTTTCGTTTACTTACTTCCCTCTTCTCCTTCCCTTATTGTTATTATTAAGAAATTTGGTTGACATTTGTCTTTGGAGGAGAGTAAATTGATTCTGTACAACCTAGATATTATAAGTGGGTGGGGGAAGAGACAATTAATTTAATGCCAGGGCTAATATCTATCCCTTTTCCAGCTTCTATTTTCTGGTTCACTTTGTAATTCCTTAGGAGTGCTTATCTCCACCTGTCTTTCAATGCTGTGACATGACCACAGAATATTTTTTTTCTTTTATCTGCTCTGCCAAAAGATTGTGTATTTTGATCTTGTCCTTCCCAGGGTGGGTTATGCTGCAGTCCCTTTCCTTGTGGGCTGCAGATGGAAAAACTTCAGCTGGAGCAGATGCCAGTTATGTGATGGTGTGGCACGGGGAGACTGCTTAGGCTCTATGAGCTGCTGGTTCACTCTGAAATGAAATAGAGATTGTTTTCAGAAAGAAAGAATCTCTGTGAGGGCTTGAAAGTCCTGGCAAGTGTTGATAACCCTTACCTGCCCTACTTGGGGCATTGGCATCTCCACCCAGCCAAACCAACCCAGCCCAACCCAGCCCAGCCCAAGGCAGCCCAACCCAGCCTAACTCAACCCAATCCAACCCAACCCAGCCCAGCCAAACACAAACCAGCCCAACCCAAACTAGCCCAGCCCAACCCAGCCTAACCCAACCCAGCCTAACCCAACCCAACCCAGCCCAACCCAACCCAGCCTAACTCAACCCAACCTAACCCAACCCAACCCAGCCCAGCCCAACCCAACCCAACCCAACCCAACCCAAATCCAGCCCAACCCAGTCCTGTCCAGCCCAACCCAACCCAACCCAGCCCTGGCACTCTGGGACCAGGGTCCAAACCCATTTCCAGCTCCTGGCTTGGCTCTCTCATCCCCCTGGGTTTGCCAGAGCATCTGGGCTCTTTCAGGAGCTGCTCCATCTCCTCTCTGCAGTGTAGGTAGGTGTGAGGGGTTCTCCTGTGTGCTCACTCAGGAGCCCATCCTTGCCCTTTGAGCTGGGATTAGAGGGGTAGAGATGCTGCCTCCTGAGAGTTCCTGGATGGGTTTTTGTGGGTTTGCAGGTGTTTTGCTCTGCAGTTTGCATGGTCCTTTGGCATTTGAGAGTTGCTGCAACATTTGTCTCCTTATTGAAAACTTCTCTAAAGAACTGTTTTGAAAAGAAATGGATTTGGGGCATATCTTAAGGACGTTAATGCCAGCCTGTGCCAGCTTCAGTTCATAATTACATGTTAGATTAACAACTGAGTTGCTCCAGTTGGCATTGCTTGTTGTTCCTGCTGGACTGGCAGTAATCCTGGAGAGGGGCAGTGTGGGCAGCTGAGGATGATAATGTTTGAGCTATTTTCGATTAATCTACTTACAAGTGTGAGTTAACTTCCTGAATCACAGGCAGTTAATATTTCTCACTGGCCTTCCCTTTGACTTTGTTTTATGTTGCTCACCTGCTGTGCTTTCAGAAAAAGAATATAAATGTTACTCTTGCACTGAAGAGTGGTGAGATGGCTGTGGAATTTTACTTGTTAATAAAAACTGAAAATCCTCTCTGCAAGTTCATAGAAGTGACTGAAGAGCATGTAGCTCAAATCCTGCAATTTATAATTATTCTGTTCTTATACCAGATTTTATCTGTTTGCAGGAGCCTCAAGTTTCACTGAGGTTTGAATCAACCATTAATGACCACATTAAAAATGAGCTTATGACAAGTACCTGGCTTTATTTTTGTTTCAAGGTGTGCTGAGATTACGGACTTCTGACAGCAAAACCAAAATCCCTGTGAATGAGGTCAAAACGGAGTAGAAAGATTGACTTCTTTGAATAGATGTTATCCTCCTTGATTTTTATTTTTAATTGATTGCTCTTGTTTTCCCCTGGAGCTGTAAGGGTCTATTTTTTTCCCTTCATAATGTAACTCTGTCACATACATGTAGCAAAGCAAAATGATAACTGATATGTATTATCTGATTCCTTGTGGAGAAATTCTGCACAGTAAACATAATGCACAAAAATAACACAACACTAATTGAAAGATATATCTTAAACTAGATGAGTTCTTTTCTTAATTCTTAACAATTACTAAGCATTTTTATGAGCCAGATACCATTCCTTGCTTTCCACAGTAAGTTTTGTAATTAACAATGGAAATAAGTAGCTTCAGGCAAGATCTTTGTGTTTGTGTATATATATATGTGTATATATATATATGAGAGAGTTTCTCACTTTCTGCAAAGAAATTTATCAGAGTCGCATATTTTTGCTTTGGCAGGACCTTTACTGCCTTCTACAAAGTTTTTAATATTTAGAGCACAGCAGTAACTTTTTTCAATTGTTTGTGAGCTCATCTCATTTACACTTTACATGTTAACTGAAAGTAGCATTGCTGGAGAAAATAAAATGGACGTTTCAGAATGGGAATGTGTGTGAAGCTCTATCATCTGGCTTTTTGAAGATAATAAAAAATGAAAATAACTAAATGCAAAAGAACAAAATTAATGATAGCTGATCTTATGTAGTGGAGTGTTCCTCTCCTAAAAACTTTCAATGGAGACAACAGTTACAAATTGTTTTGGAAAGCAAAGTCAGACTTTAAAGTGTACAAGAGGCAGCTCCATGGTCATTATACTCACTGAACAAGCATGCAGGCAAACATCACAAAATTCAACATTTCAAAACATTTCAAAAGATGCAAGAATGCATTTGAAAGGCACCCAGTTCTATCAGACAAATAGCTCTCGATGAAGTCTCCAGCTGAGAACAAATTAACAATCGGCCTGGAATGTGGCTGGTGGTTGTGGTTTAATCTGGTAGGGAGCATTTAATATCAATAGATTCTGCTTCATCAAAAAAGTCATGTGGGGATACTTCCTGTGGATTCCATCACAGAATAACCCTTGGGATGCTGTTACTGTACAGTGTTTGATGGGAGAAAATGACTGAAAACGCAGCAAATGCAAATGTGGCACATAACTAGCAAAGCCAAGGGGCTCTGGCACCAGGACACAGAACTAACCTTTCACCGCAATTTATAGTAATTTGATCTTTTTCTTTTTCCAGTGTGTGGAGTTTTTAGAACTCTTCAGACTCAATCAAGATTAAAATGCAAAACAAGACAGGTTTTTCCGTTATTTTTATCCCCAGTGGACTTCACTGAGTAAGCAGTTTGTTACAAGCTATTCTGTAGATATTCTGTTAATAATCCTTGCATATGAGAATGCTCAATCTGTTAGGTGACTGTGAGAGAACACACTCATGGATAAGTTTGGTAAATACACTTGGTTTATATAAATCTGAAAAACAAAAATATTTGTATAAAGCAGAGGTACTCTCTGCATGAGACTGGGTTCAGCAAGTCCTTATTTACACTGTTTGTTCTCTCTAAAGTGCTGGTTTGGACCTTGGTGTGTAGCAGTTACACATTATGAACTGCCCACCATCCTCAGTGTGTGATATTTTGGTGTGAAAGCAGAGCCTTTGTTTGGTTTTGTATCCCAATGAAAGGCATTAGTCCCTTGATGTTGTAGTGCACAGAACTGTGCACTAATGAAGGGGCTGATACTGAAGAATTTTTTTTATCCCCACTGCTGTTTTATCAACTAAACTATTGTACAATATGTTTGAGTAATGAATAGAACATAATAAATGTTGCTACATTTTCTATTTCGTCGCCAGAAGATGCATCTCGTGGGAAAGGTTAAATCTAACAATATGATCACTTGGTGGCTTCAGCACTCCACTGAATCAAGGCCTTCTTTATTCTAATTAGAGCTTCAAAATTGTCCCTGTGTAAGGATGCAGTAGAAACCTGCAGGATTTCAAATGGGCAACCAGCAGGAATTCCTGACAAGTGTTCAGAAAATGTCTTATGGCTGCTTTAAGAGATGAGGGGAATCTTTCTGTTCAAGACCAGCTATTTCCCTGAAATTAGGGTCATATTTAAAAAGAAATGACCCTCAAAAAACCCAAACCTTTCATATCTTCTCTCTTTTTCATAACCAAAACACAATTTTTTGTTGCTTTTCTTACACTTGCCTATATAAAAACCTGGGTTGTTTTTTTTTTTCCTTTTGGAAAATACACTTTAAATTGGCACAATACCAAACATAGCTGATTGTCAAAATTGATTAACTTCATATCCTTTGATCTTCAGAAAGACCTCTTCAAGATTGAAAGAAAGAAAATATTTGTTATTACTTCAGCCTAAAATATTTTTAAAAATACAATTGTTCAAATTCTGACCCATGCATCTTTAATGGGTGTACCTCACTGTAAGAGAAGTTTAGTTTATCTTGTATTTTAGCTGTAGTTAGTATATAGTTCTTGAAATCAGAATTGGTCTTCTACTGCTCTTAAACTTTTATCCTGTTGGGAGTAAGGATTTGTTCCATGTTATTTTATTTCCTTTCTGTCCTGTTATTACTGAGGAGTTGCTGGTAATGTGTGACACATGCAGGTGATCTGACTGTGCAGCTATTTACAAGATACATTTCCTGACTCCTACTAGTGTTTGTGAATTAAGGGATGAAAGACTTTTAAAAGAAGTTCAGAACACCGAAAAATCAGTTATCACTTCACAGAGCCTTTGGGACACTGCTTAGGGCAGATGGCAATTTGCCACCAAAGCACTCAAACTTTCTGAGTTACTTTAACACTGTTGAGCAAGTCACAGACAAAATTCTATTTGATTTCTGGTTATTCTTCTATTATATTAAATGGGCCAAGCTTAAGTGAGGTTTACCCTGGAGAGCAGTAGAAATAATGATATCTTGCTGGAAATACTGAAATAAGGAATCTGTTGGCTTTTAAAACTTTTTAGTAAGAATCTCCTGGCACATGGTACTAGTTTAGAGAAAAGAGCTATATCCAATTTTCCGGGTGTAAAAATCTGCAATCCCTTTTTTCTCTTGAGGAAAACATTCATTAAATTGTTGAGAGCACTGGAACTTCCTCATGTCCACTACAGAAGAAGTCAGTAGGGGCTAATTGAGGCTACCTGTTACCCACCTTGGTTCTAGGTACTCAAATTCCTGCCTCAGCCTGGATGCCCAGTCTGGGCCCCAGGGCTGGTTTACACTGTTCCATTCAAACTCATGTGCCTGGTTTGGGAAAGAATCTGTGAAATGTGACAGCTTTGTGTAGACACACGGTCACATCCTGTGGTTTGTAGTGGGATGTTTGGATCCCAGAATGAAGCAGATGCAAATGGGTCTTATAATACCTTTATTTATGCCTACTTTTTGATGGGTCCTGAACAATGTCAAACAGTAGGAGATTATCCTGAACAGACTTTCTATTTCCACTAGTTCTTCCATAAGTTCTAGTGAGCATATGCGTTGAGTATTTTTAAGTTTTGAGCAGTAATATGGGAAAGGATAATCTTACAGACTTTCTCACTACCATGCATGAGAGTTTTGATCAATATCTAGCTGCTCAAACTTCTTGGTGGCTTTAGTCTTCTTCTGTTTAAAAAAAAAAAAAAAAAGAAGAACCAAATGCACAAGAAAGGCTCCTTAGTGTTCTGTTTAATTCCTTAATATCTAGTTCAGATTCTGTAACATGGTTGAATTCTGGCTTCAAAATTCATTCCCCTTATAATGGACCTACTTAACGTAAATGTCTTGAGTATCTTTTTGCATTGGATGAAGAGCATCCTCCCAACAATTCAGCTGCACATTTCCCCTTCAGATGGGGGAAAAGGGGTTTCATTGTCCTTGTTTTTAGCAGTGAATGACAAATCTGCCTGGTCCCTCCTTGTTGTACCATTGGTTAGTGCCAGAAGAATACCTAGTCTTGAATTAAGAAATAGTATTTCTATAAAATATCTAGTAAATGTTGAGTTCTCCATGTGTAACTTGCAAAAACCAACACAGTATGAGTGGGAACTACCTAAAATAGACACTCTGAAGTGCCAGAAGAAGCTCAAGGGGTCAGCTGGGCCAATTCTTAGCTGATGACTATGGGTAATTATGCAGAACAAAACAAAGTCTCTTCAAGAAAAACTTGAAATTCCGGTCAATTTATTCCTGGAGAGTGACCTAAGTGTGAAAGAACCGAGTCAAAACACGTCCTTAAATGAGTCTGATAGAAGAAGTGAAAATAGATCCCCTCTTTCCTGAGTATCTTCAAGGGGCTGTTGAACAGACAGAGACACATGCTGGCCAAACAGCTCCCAAATGTTTCCTTCCTCTTGCGCTGATTATCTATATAAAACTCCATTTCTGCAGCCAATTTTTTATTTTCCGAGAGTATTTGACAAAATGGGCCTTGCAAAGGAGGAACCCATGGTTTAAGAGTTTTCTTCTGCCTAGGAGTAGACCAGAGCTTAGACCAGGTAAGAGACTGTGAGACTTCTCAAGTGACAGAGCTTCACGATTACCTGACACTGTTAATGCGAGGTTCCAGTGTCTAAAGTGGTTTCCAGGTTAAATTTCTGTAATTTGTGCAGGTGGTGTGTTGGGAGAGACATTGGGAACTGTTGAAAGAGCAATGGAGGTCTACAAGAGTTGTGGTTGCTGCTTGGTCATCTTTGCCATGATCTGGGGGTCACTTCTGGGAGGACAAGGGGCTTGAAATGAAGGCTGCAAAGACTTTCTTTGGCACGTCTGTAGAGGATTTCCACTTGGCACTTGGGCAGGTCAAATTGTATAGAACGGCTCTGCTCAGCAGATCTCCTCCTTTTCTGGGGCAGGGGGACATGTGCTCTTTTCTGCTTTGGTTCATTTTTTTGTGGCTGGCATTTGTTTCTGCCTTTGAGGCTGGATTAACTGGACATCTGGTGCTGGAGATTTTCTCCTCTTGGTTAAAGAGACACGAGTTGCTTCCATGCCAGTCTTCTGATGTCTGTCCAGAAGATTCTGCAGGCACTGAGACATGCTGAGTTGTGAGTTTAATTATCCTGGCAGGTTGTTAGAGACAAAACAAAAGATGGGAATTGCCACTCTGATAACAGAAGCCTGTACAGAAAATTCCCGCAGGAATACATAAAAATGTAAACTGCTCAGTAACATGGCGCTTTTTCTGCTCAGGAGCTGCCTAAATGAGTTCTGAATGTTTCTGGAAATTCCAGAGTTGTGATTGTGTTTACTTTTAATGCTTAATAGACACTATAAAATGACTGTTTATGGGGTGAAAATAAAATAAAGCATTTGCATTTGTTGATATTTTCTCTGTCTGAAAAGCAAGGGGTTGTTAACTGATGCCAATCAAATTTGGCATTGGATTCTATTGAGTTTGATACAGTTATTGGCCAAAATATGTTTCAACATATATTCTATATGTTAAATATTAGTGTCCATTTAAATAGCCAAGTATATAAAATATAGTTCATGTTACTGCCTATAATTAACCATGCACAGATACCCTGCCAAGATTAAAGCAAGTTTTGAAGGACTTCATGTCTGCCCAAAACTGCAAACTATTGAATTTAGAAGACTTAGACATTATTTTAATTATTTTTTTTCAAGATTAAGTAACTTGCCATGCATTCAAAATGTCCATGTCTTTTATGGAATAGGGCTGTCCATTAGAAGAACTTATTTGATACCACAAGGGAGATGCTGCAGTACAGCCCCTGGTAGCAGCACACTCTGATTTCAGCTTGTCCATCACATCCTGTGCAGTTTAGAATTGGCTGTGATGGCTGGGGAACCATTTTCACACAGAGGTAAAGCCACGAGTAAAGAAAAACTGCTTTTGTTAGTCCTGTGTCTCATTCAGAGCAGAATTACTCCTCCAGGAAGACAAAGTGTGATGAACGTATTCATTGTGAAATGCTGGCAAATGCACCACCAAAGCACATTTGAAGTCTGATGGATAATGATGTAAGAAGTGTGTGGCTGAGCAAAATGTCATGGTTTCCCCCAGATTCATTCCAGGTATCCTGGACAGCTCTAGATTTATAAACAAAATTATGGGTTCTGAAACAAAGTCATGGTATTTCTCATGGTTTATGGAAATATTGGGTGACAGTGGTTCAAATCCAGAAAGACAGACAGACAGAATGTTAGGAAATTGATAGAGAGTGGAAAGTAAAGAAGTTGATTATTTCCTTCATGGGCACTTCATGTTGTCTGTTGATTTGATCTTTGTCTCCGGGTGTAGTAGGACTGCAGAAGATCTAGAAAAGAATGCTCCATGATAAATCAGCAGAATGGAACTGTTGTTTTTGAGTAACTCATGCTAGGAGCTTTTAGGCTGAGAAAGAAAACACAGAGGAGGTATGAATTAGCTGGAGAAAGAGAACAGGAGGGAGTTGTCTCTTCCATATGAGAATTAAGAGCTATCAAACTCAGCAAGTGGTTGGCTCAGTATGATTAAAGCAAACAGTTCCTCACACAGCATGAAGTTAAGCTGTGGAAGTTGTTGATCCAATGCATTGTGTGTAGATAATAAAATCTGTGTGGGTTCAAAAGCAGTTGGACAAGTAGGTAGCAAATTCAAATTACTATGGCTCACTGTATCGAAAAAAAAATTACTTCTCCTCAAGAAGTTCTTGACCCCTGAATCTTTGGATTGTAGAACATTCCCCCAGAACATTGTGTACACTCTATCCCTGGGTACTTGTCATGTTCTCACAAGCTTCCTCAGTCATCTGCTCTTGGCAGCTGCTGGAGTATTGAACCAGAGAGATCCTTGGTTTGACCTCGTATTTCTGTTCTTAAAAGTTAGATTACTTATATGTAGCTGGTTTTAAATAATAATAATAATAATAATAATAATAATAAACTTTAAAAATGTGAAAGGGAAAAGGGTTTACATCTGCTTCCAAGTATAAATATAAATTAGCAATTAAAATCACAATACATCTTATTGTCTCTGACTTCTTGGATGAAATGAAGGCTGGGGTGCCACATTAGATTATCTGGGAGCACTGGCCTCACTTAAACTGTTTTGTTTTTCTGACAAAACATGAGAATTCTGTAATCACTTCTAATATAAATAAATAAATAAATAAATAAAACAAATCAGGGAATATAGATAATGTAACACAGTTAACATTGTGCTTTATTTACACATATGGAATTGTGGTGTATCATGGGCAAGTAGTACCAAGGTCTCTGAATAGGAACACGATCTATTTCACTCAGACTTATAAATATGTGTATCTTACAAGTCTATCTTTTTGATGAACAAAGATGTGGAGCTCTTGTATAAAATTAGAGTTTACAGTTGTCAGACCTGTGAAAGAGATGATTTTTCTCTGTGGAACATTTCTGTGTATAACAATGTCTGTAGCACTGTTTAGCATTTAATTGTATATTCAACACTTTCTTGGGAAGAGAAAGATCTCTTGCTATCTACAGAGATATTCAAAAGGCTTTCTTTCTCCATTCTTCAAAAGACCTTTAGATTGTTAAATTTGTCTTTCTGTGCAGGAACAGCAAAACAATCTCTGGAAGCTGGTGAAAGAGAGTTTTGAAGAGATGGGAGAAGGGAATAAACTTTATGGTGGGTTTTGTTTACGTCTCCCTGACAAACAGTGTTTAAAGTTCAGGGTTTGGGACCGCAGGGATCAGCAGCAGCTCCTGCACTGGCTGTGCCCATGCTGAGGTGTCCTGGTTTAGGGCAACTTTGCGAGGAAACCCCCGACTGGAGTCCCTCAGGGGAGCAAACCCAAACGGCCCCTCCCCCAGCTGGTCCGGGAAAGAACTTCCTCAGAGAAAAGTGGAAAAAATATTTATCAAAGTGTCCACAAGCACAAAGAATGAACAATATGAAACACTAAAACCTCTCGTTGCCCTGAAGCAAGGTGGTAAATTCAGAAATTCCTTGCCCTGCGTGCAGCTCAGCTCACTCAGTCTCTCACCAGCCCCACTCCCTCCGCAGGCCCAGGCCCCACAGGCCGCAGGTGCCAGCCCTCGCTGCTCCTCTGGGTTTGTCAGTCCAGAGCAGATTGAAACAGTCCCAAGGAAAAGGAAAAAACATTCCAGGGAACTTCTCTGCCTCAGCTAGCTAAAACTAAGTAAAAGAAATCTCTGTCCCACAGTCCGCCCATGCTGCAGACAACACCGTCCAGGGAGAAGGAATGTGTAGGAGTCAGGCAGTATCTGAAACAAATTCTGCGCTGCTTCTCTTTCCCCCTTTGCTCTTGGAATCAACCTTAAAGGCACAGAACTTAACATATAGCATAAACAGAACAGACAATTAGGGGTACAAGCATCATTTTGTTTAGGTCCCCCTGACAACCAGCATTTGAAGTTCAGGGTTTGGGACCACAGGGGTCAGCAGCAGCTCCTGCGCTGGCTCAGCCCATGCTGAGGGTAGCAGCGGGTCAGCAGGAAAGGTGCCCTGTAGCCCTGGTTGGTGCCTGAGATGTTTTGGTTTTCTGAAATTCTTTTGCCAGGGAATTTTCTGGAAACAAGAGACATGTTTTCCTAACTGTAACTTTGTTTACATTCCTTTCCCTAGGAGGGACTTCTTCTTGCTGTCTCTCTGCTCTGACCAATGTGATTGCAGAGGTTTGTCTTTGTTTCACCAATGAAATTGGTCTGTGTAGAACAGCATAAAAAGGGAGACGCATCCCAGAAAATAAAGGAGTCATTTTCAGCCTTCTGAAGTCAGAGTCTGTGTTGTTGTGGTGTACAACAGCATCAGTGCTCGTGTCAGAGCCTTCCCTGTCACTGTTTGTGTTCCTTTACCCAGGAACAGCCCAGCTCTGCTGGGGTGTGAGGGTGAGAGGGGTCCCAGAGCTCACCCATCCCCATCCCCACACCTGGGGTTCTCAGTCCTGCATGGCTCCACCTCAGCTCTGCTCACAGATATCTGCTATTGCTTGGGATGGTTCTGAAAAAAAAAAGAAAAAAAAAAAAAAAAGCCTTGCAACTTGAGGGAATTGGTATGGCCATTTCTGGTTATTTGTAGTTTCCATTGAATTGATTTGTGGTTACCCCTGTGGTTGGAGAGAACGAAAAACCCCCAAACCTCAGACCAAACCCTCCCTTTCTCTACCCCAAAACAGCCCCTCGATATAGGAGAAGGCTTTTGCTACAAAATCAGATCCCTTCAGGAATCTCTTTCAGTCTTTTTCAATTTCAGATTCCTTCAGTAATCAGGAAGCCTTTTCAATTTGTGTAATTTTCATTGGCTTTTTCCTTCCTTTTATGTCAAACCTTTATACAGTAATCTTTTTCTTAATCTATTTTTTTTATACAGTTCTACCACCACTGGCTCCTAACAGGTTGCTACATAATTTATTCTATTCTACATTACAGTAAAATGTGCAGAGCCAAAAGCTGTGGGAGTTCAGTGCAACCCCTAATGGAACATATATCTAATTTGGAAATCATAGAATTTTTTATCTGAAACTCTTGGGAACTGGTTTTTTGCATCAGCTTCTTAACAAATTTTTAGATAATTGTTAATGCATATTTCTTGGAGTTAGGGCTGTTGATCACATTGCTTCACTGTTCCATACTTTAATTCACGGAAATATTTTAGTTTTTCCTTTTTTACAGAAAATAATAATTAGTATAATATCTAACAAATTCATTATTTCTACTCTTGAATAAAGCCAGTGGTAAATGGCCTTTTTCAAATTAGATAATGTTTTGTGTGCTTTTCCTAACCAGCTAAAATTTTAAAAAAGAATTTAAAAAATCATAGCTCCATTGTTGTTAGTGTTGTACCTTTGAAAGGTATTAAACATGTTTTGAATGGTACTAAATTACTGTAATGTAACTTGATGATAAAAGAAATACACAACTTTACAGCACGGTCGTTGCTAGGGATTGGCAGCATTTGCAAATTACCAGAACAAGTCAAGACCTCTGGAATAAGAACCCAATAAAAAAAATGTTTCAGGCACATTAGGAGAATGTGAGTAGAATTCTCATGATAGACGAGAAGTTTTTAATAAAAGAAGAACCTAGAAGTTTAATGCCCTTAAGTTATAATAACTATTTTCTTTTAACAAGTAGACCAAAGCTGTACAGCAACCACAAAAATATAGGAAAAAGGTATATAGGTCTCCTATGTTGTAGAGTAAATTTGATTCATGTATTCTGAATGAAAATTACACTTGATATTTTTTTTCCCCCAGATTGTCTTTTCTGTTTGACACAGCCAAACACAGCAGCCATCAAGAAAGGTCAGTTGTCAGTGAGTGTCCACAACTCTCTAAATGGACTAGAACTTTATTGCTTTCCAGTTTAACTCTCAATTTGCATCGTTAGTAATTGTGGTTTCATGCAGACTTATGGCTTGCTGTAGGACTCTGCAAGAGTGGTTTCATTATTACATGGTGTGAAGCATGTTGGTTTAGGTATATTTGTTCTATCATACATTAAATATCAAAGCAATAACCTTCTTCGCCATAATTTATTTTGTCTTTGTGGCCAGATCACACTGAATTGTTGACATATTTTTGAGTGAGAAGGCTGATTTGTCCTTTTGGTCTAAGAAGGAACATTCAGGGCTTTTACTGTACTCAGTAACTGGGTATTAATCCTTCTTTAACCAGAGTTATTTTCAAATCCTGTCTACCCCTTTCACAATGAGAGGTGACTGCTTGTGTAGAGACTAAATATTTCCTCTCTTCTCAGTGCTGTGGGGAGTTTTTGGCTGTCAGTGATGGTGGAGGGGGCGTGCATGGTAGTTTGTGATTGAACAAATGAAGCAAGTGGATTTTTTTGTGGCACACAATCCATACACAGAGTAAGAAATACCATAATAGCCTGTAAAGACTTTTCTAGGCATGCAAACTGACAAATCTGTGTGCTTCTTACTTGGAAAATGTTATTGAATAGCTATTACTTGAACTGAATCAGTTAGAAAATTGTTATAATAGTTTTGCAGTGAAAATTGCCAGCTGAAGGCTAATTTGTAAAAAGGATTGAAGTCAATTGAATTACTTTTCTGGAGTAGTAGGTGGAAACTATTCTGGCTCTTCCCAAACTGTGAGGTGGAGCTGTAAACGTAATAGCTGCATGTGAATTAGTGCAGCAGGCTGCTTGTTTAGCTCTGTTAATATCAGCCTTGAGTGTAACCAGCCTGCCTTTGAAAGGGACAGAGATTGCTGGGGACAGCAACCCCTTGGCACAGAGGGACCCGTGGGCAGCAGGAGGAGAAACCTGGAACTCCAACAGTGCCTGCAAAGTGCTGAAGTCTCATTTGGCCACACCTGTGTCGAGCTGTCAGAGCCCTCACATTTGAGGGGGTTTTGTGCTGTTTTAGCCAGAGTAGTAATTTGTGACTTGGACTTTTGGAATCCCTGGGAACAGGAAGGTGGGGAAGTTGATTTCTGCTCACTCTGGTTTTTCTGTAGCCTCTGAAAATAGACGTTTTACTGTCTCAATTCTGTCATCATGAGCATGTGGAAGGTGAAGTACTCTTACATGGAAACCAGATACGTGGTAAGAGGCTGATCCCAGATATGAGTGGAAGGAATCATAGTGAGGATCTGTTCTCAAGGTGAACCTTTCATTTGGAGATTCTCATCTTCTGCTTCACCCACTGTTGTTTGTTTTTCCTTCATGAGCAGCCTTTTGGAAATGTGTCTATCAAACCTGAGTACAGCAGCCCTGAGGAATAAAGATTCCACCAGCAGCTCCTGCTCACGCTTCCTCTAATCAGCTGAAGTACTAATGAGTAATCAACCGCAGTGGGGAAATTTACAGCAGGTCTGTGTTCCATGCTCAGCGTGCTGAGCAATATTTTGCTGCTGTTAGGCCCCAGCTTGACATCTGGTGATATATCTCTGATGTTTGAGACAAGCTGAGAGTAGAGGGATGGGCATCTGGGGGGCAGTTTGCTGGTTTAGAAGCCTGGTGTGAGGAAACCTCGACACCTGGAAGGGAACATTCCCATTGTCTAAAAAGTACGGTGTGAACCCTGGTGTTTTACTGTCATGGCAGATGACACCAGCCTTATTTCGTGTTGTAAATTCAGGTTTTGAGAGCTGGTGTGTGACTGAGAATATGACTGCAGGGGCAGAAGGAATAAAAAGAACTTTCCTGTAAATGTTTAATTTAATCTTCCTAGTGTAAACAATGAACCTGTTCCCTTAGTGCATCATTTCAGTAAATATTCTTGCAGACTGCAGTCATCCAAAATAGTTTTGGTACTGAAACAGCCAGTAGACCACTAACTCCAAAGCTTGGAAAAAGTGCAGTAAACATTTCAGCATCCAAGAATATGGATTTCAACAGAAAAATGAATAGCTCAAAAGTGTGTGCTTTGGCTTTGATGTAGCTAAATATGTTGAACCACAGAGACTTGAAAGAATTTGATAAATACTCTAAAAGAAAATCAAGTTCCTCCCAGCAGCCCAATAAATAATTTCCCCCTCTCTCTTGTAACTTGTTTTGCAGAGGAGTGGAATAGAAAGGCTACTAGAAAACATGAGACCTCCAAAACTGAGCCAAAAACAGCCACGTGAGCGTGAAGCCTTCCCACAGAGAGATGGAAGATTCTAGACATAATCCCATCCTTTAGTAATCTACATGCTTAATCTCTTTCCTGCTGCCATGGCTGTGCTGCAGCATTGCAGTGTGTGAGTTATCAGTGCCAGAAATGGTTGTACAGCATTGCAGGAGATACCAGCTCCTGGGATTTCCATATGGATGATACAGAATGATGTAACAGTGGTGAATGTAGAAACTGTGGATAAAAGTCAGAGAATACTGGATTTTTATACAGTGGGGGTTTCTTTGCTGTTGTTGAGACACTGGAAATAGAGAAGAGTTTTGTTTAAGTTCTGTTGTGAGCCTGTCTACCATTCCCCCTCACTGGAGGATTGGCCTCTGCTCCCCACTGCTTTAGCTCCTCTGGCTGCTGATACTGCAGATATTTGTCATTCAGAGGGAATTCAGCCTGCAGAAAGGTGGGGGGACCATTGCAAGGCAGCAGGAAAAGAAGCTGTGGCAGGGAAGCAATGCCTTTAATGCACCTTTCTTGGCTGAACAATTGCCAAGAAAATTGTGCTGTTTAAGCAAACGAAATCCCTCTCTGGCTGTTCTGTGCCTTGGTGGGAGTCACCTCCCTGTCACTGAAAGCAGTTCTCCTGAGAGCTTGCACAAAGGCCCCAGCATTGCTCAGCATGGTGTCGTTACGAACGTCAGCACGGAAACATTTCTGGATCTCACAAACTGAGCTCACAGCTGACCTGAGACCTGACTTTCAAATGAATACTGCACAGTAGAAGAGGATTTAGCATCTCTAAAATGGTGGTAACACAGAATGTGAGACCCACTCTCTGCACTCTGCACAGGTTTCCACTTGTGGATTCAGTGTCCATCAGTAATTTGATAGCTCTGAGTATGATCTTGGAGTTTTATCTCTGGGTGAGGTATGGCTGAGAGAAATTCAGCTTGGAGTCTCTTAGATCACTCTGCAGTGCCCACCAGCATTTAAAAGAAAGTTACAGATGTGAGATTTTTTTCATAAAGCCCTAGAATGCTGAGACAGATACACATTTTTAATCCATATGTCAGATACAGTACAATAATGAGACTGATGCTGAGTTGGAAATTGACTCTGTGGTCCCTGATACTCTTCTACTCAGGGTTCTGCAGAACTCTCTTCAAGACGAATGTTTTGGAATACATTAGAGACAGGAGAAAAAATCCAATAATTCTGTGATTACCTCTACATGGTGCATGATTTTCTTGTGTTCAGCTTCTCCTTTTGACTTGGAGACTGTCCATAGTAAACTTGTTACTTGAGACATCAAGGCAAAGGGGAGACTTCTGAATAAGTGTTCAAACAGAAAACTAAATTGACAAACATCTCCAGGGTGAATGTTTTCAGGCAGTAGAGTACCACAAGCAGGTAACACACAGGCTGGAAAATGCACCTAATAGCAAATACTGAGCTAAAAGTTTCTGTGGTATTATCAGCTTTGAAATCTGTCTCTTAATGGTTGCAAGTAGCACATTTGGAGGGTTCAGCAGACTCTGAGATGCTGCTTTAGTCTGTACAAGTGTAAATAAATTCAAGAGTGGGTGTTGTCTAGGTAGGGAGATGTGTAAAGCTTTCATTGATCTTTATCAGCGATCTTTATGCTAATAATTTTTAGGTATTCTGGTACAAGTGGCTTTCATCTCAAGAATTCTTGCCTGTTGCAGATGGATTTAGATGCTGGAACAAGCCAGAAGTTTCTAAAAGCCAAGGTCTTGCTACCTGTCTGGAACAAACTGTAAATACATAACACTCTTAACTCAGTAGCCACACATGCACTTCAGACTTAGAGTTAATATTTGTAGTGATTGCCATATAAAAAGGTTTACTCGGGCATAGGAGTAATTACTAATGATGGATGCCAATGGGTTTAAGTTTCAGTGCATAGAACTTAGCTCTGCTTATAGGATTTTGTTAACACCTCTCACTGCAGATTAACCTGATCTCCCTAGCACAGGAAATTAAAAATCCTTTGACAGTCATCTTCAGATTATGAGTGGGAAGGCAAGATGAAGTGTCTCTTAGCCCCTAAGCACGCACCTTTCTCTTCTGTTTCCTAGAGAGAGGTAGGAAAAGTTGTAGGGATTAAAAAAAAAAAAATCCAGTGGTACTGACAAGCAACACATCTTTCATCTGGGTTATGGTGCTTTTCACTTCTCTGTATGTTATTCAAGTAGCTGAGAGTGCTTTTATGTTTAAAATTCAGCTTTCAAAGCTTGTACCTGAGAATGGGGTAAGTTATTGTAATTTTTCAAGTGTTTTAATCCTTGGGTAGTGCCCATAAATATTTAACAGTGGCTACTACAACATGGTTTAGTCTGACTGATAGACATGGGCATTACTGCAGTACAGGTAAGAAATGTGAAGTGGGGGGAGTAAAAGAACCTTAATAACTTTCTTCCTAAATTGCTCTCTTGCAAAACTTGTTTATGGGCTTGTGGTGCTAAGCCCCATCACAGCAAAGCTATTGAGGAGGTTTTCTTTCTGTCCTGCTTCTCTGCCTTATCCCAGCCTTCTTCCTTACGGAATGGGTTGGCCAGTTTTCAGGTGGGTATGCTGTCAGGGGACACTGAAATGCTCCTGGAGTTGTCTGTGTGTGATGCCCTTCTGCTGGTTTAATCAAGAGCCAGTTTGCCTCTGTAACTTTCAAGAACTAAAATGAAGTTGGTTTTTTTTGTTGTTGTTTTGTTGGTTTTTTTGTTTGTTTGTTTTGGTTTGGGGTTTTTTTGGTGTTTTTGGTTTTTTGGTTGGTTTTTTGGTTTTTTTTGTGGGGGGTGTTTTGTTTGTTTGTTTTTTCTTTCTTTGTTTTTTTATAATTGCAGAGGGAAAGGCTCTGCTTCCATTTTTTTTGTAATTCCTTGGAAATAATTTTGCCAAGAGCTGACTTTGTTGCCCTGGTGGCATTGGATATAGGCAAGGTTTATGTATAGGTGAGGAAACCAGATAATCCTCCTCTGAGGATTGGGTTCACTGCGTGCTTTGTATCCCCCCCTCAGGGCCGTGGACATTCTTGCTTTGTGGCAATTCAGTGATTTAGTGGCTGCATCAGCTTTTTATGAGTGGAATAGTAAACTTAGAATTTGACTTGTATGAGGGCTGCATCCTAGCTTTTCCAGGAGTCCCAGGAAAAGGTTCCCCTCACAAAATCACAAATGGTTCAGGTCGGAAGGGACCCCTGGAGGTCACCTGGGCCAACCTCCCTGCTCCAGCTGCAGGAGCTCACTGCCCTCTGGGGAGAGGAAGGAGCCTTTAAGTTCTGCTTTCAATTGCTGAGCTTTGCAAGAGTCGTGGAAAGCCTTCAAGGCAAAAGGTGAAGCTTTAAAGAGAGGAAAAGAAGAGAGGAGTGGGTTGGGACTTGATGCCTTCTGTCACTTCTCTCAAGGCTAAATGTTGTTTGTTAATGGCTGCTATCTCTGGGGTTTAATACACCTGTATTTTCTTCCTGGTGTTTCCTAGTTCTTCACTTTTACCTGGCTCATAAAAATAAAACAGTTCTGTCATGGGTTTACTATACTTGGAAAGAAGCTAAGGTGATGGAGTGTGTTGTAAGTTTCTAATGGAAGATACTCAGGGTTTTAAGAGTAAAAAATTAAGAACGTTGTCATTAGTCCTTTTGGGTACAAATAAAAAGCTCCTGCTCCTGCAGGTGTGACTGCCAGGATCCCTGTGAACAAAGCCTGGGCAAAAATGACATTGGAATACCTGGACGGGTGAATTTAGGAGAGAAGTGAGCATCTCCTGAGCTGAGTAGTGGCAGAGTACGTGTTCAGACACCTGTTTCAAAGTCATGTACCTGCTTCTTTCATCCAGCTTAGAGGCAAATAATTTCCTTGGTAGGAAATTCAAAAGCTTAAAAGGCAAACTGCCCCCCCTTGCTGCCATGGGCACTTAGAGCTAAACTCCCTTTGATATCCTAATTTTTAAAGCTACTTGGTACTAGGCTGATTCATTTTCATAATCCTTTGACTGTAATATGTGTATTTTAGTCATAGCCTGTGTCACTAAATCACGAGTTTGGATCTGAATTCTCAGTAATTTAGGAAACTCAAAAGGTGGTTTGGGCTGGTTTCATTTTCATCCCTCTTGTTTGCCTGGGATACAATTCCAATAGTTTTGCTATTGGAATTGCATCCCAGATGGGAACTTGGAAGTACTTAAATCCTCCTAGGAAACACTGTTGGGTGGTTACAGGCACTTGCTGACACCTGAAGTGTCCTCTGTGCTTCTGCTCCAGCTGTGCAGGTAGAGAATCACCCTTTCAGTGATTATTTGTCCAGTTTCATGATAGGAAGTTGCTGCAATTCATCACAACCTGTTTTGTGTCATCTTGATTCAGCATGACAAACAAACAAACCAACCCAAACCACAACAGAAAGCTGAAATTGGCACCATCACAAAAGATGCCATTCCCTCCTTCCTAAATTCTACAACTCCTTCCCTGGTACATGAGGTGCAATTAAATAGAAAGAGGCAGGATGATTATTGCTTTAGAAGCTTAGCAATGCCAAATTCGACTCCAGTCAGCTGCTGTGAAATCACAGAAGGTACAGCAGAGAGATAACAGGTGCTGGTTTAAAATAAATATGGGAAAAAATTATTAACTTGAAAGAATTCTGTTTAAACATCAACTGGCAGCCTATGCATCAGATGAGATGAAAATACAGAGTAGAACAAATGGAGAAAAATAAAGGTCTGTGTTCTGGTACTTCTCTACTTTGATGTGCAGTGTGTGCTTATGAGATAGTTAATAACTGTTAAACAAGAAGGAACAGAAAAAAATCAGGCTCAAAAGGAAATTAATTCTGAAGGCCACATTTTTGAATGTCAGAAATCAGATAGGTAAGGAGAAAATTCTAGTGTCAACTGTTAGGGGTTTTGTACATGATCTAACTTCAGATTTCCCTGAGTTAATATAAAACTCCTTTATTTGTCATCCAACACTATTTCAAATGATCTGCTTCTTTATTTCCTACCACAGAAAAAGTATGAAAGGAGGAAAAAAATAATTCTGATGAATGAGACAGGAACAGTTTAACCTTTCCTTTGACATTTCTATAAGAAATCCACTAAAGTTTATTTTATCCAAAGAGTTGTAGACGAGGAACTTGAAGCTTTGGGAGAGGATGAAGGGAGGGGAACAGTTTTCAAGCATGAAAATTCACCCAAACCATCTCTTAAAAGAGCAGTCCTTGTTGTCTTTAATTGTTTAAGTTAGGAACAGCCCAGGAGGAGTGGGTATGAACAGCCCTGTGCCTGAAAGCTCTAGAAAAGGAAATTAGAGCAGAGTTTGCCAGGCCAAGCCTGATACTGTGTGGACTGGAATCTTCTGCTTCCTGGACCCAGACCCTTCTGCACCAGGGCTGGGAGTTTCCTCTCTGCCCTTCAGGAACTTCATGCAATTTATTTTTTTTTCCTAAGCAGAAGTGAACTTGTGCAAGCACCTCCTTTCTGAAGAACTTAGAGCAGCAAACATTTGAAACCTGACTGGTGGCTCATCATGCAGGCAGCGAGCCTGCCAATTACAGCATGCAGCATTTCTAGCTGACCCAAAGCCTTATTAAATTAGAAATCTGGGCGACTATTGCCAAGGTGTATGAAAATCAGATTGAGACACTTTCACTCGGGCCTGACTTTCTGCTTTTGAACAGATTGGAGCTGTAATGACATCACAGATGGAAGCTGAAAATATATTCATTCTCTTGAGATATTCTTATCTAGAATGTTGAGAGGCCTGGTTTCCATCCGAAGTGTCATATAAATATATGACTAAGTGGAAAAATGCTTTTAACTACTGAATATGATCTTTCTTGTTTGACTCTCACAATTTGAAGAGAAGTTGGCCGTGCTGTCAGTCTCTCTGGTACTTTGGGAGTGTTCTTCAGTGAGAGAAGTCAGATCTATTTTGCACTGTCTTTGTGAATTTACCACCAAAGGTAGTTTTCAGTTTGACCAGGCGTGTTGAATGATTTTTTTACATTAGTTACAGGTTTTCTTAGGCAGCAGCATGTTTTTTGAATGAACTTTCTGCCTGCAGAGCAAATCAACTTTCTGCAAGTGACACCAGAAGAAATGAGCTTCAAAATAAGCTTTTTCTCCAGTCTTTATAAGGTGATTCATGTGCAAGGCAGTCAATGATTTGTTCAAGGAATCGATAAACTCAATTATGTGATTTTACAAACACGAACACCTTTTGGTGTCAAAACCATGGGAAATTGTATCCTAACCCAAAAACTGAGATGAGGATCAGACCCCCCCCCTGCTCTGAGCCACGGGCAGCTGAAGCAATGTCACAGCCCCAGTTCTGAGCCAGACTGAAAATCTCTGTCTCGAGCATCTGTCTGTTCTTCATGCTGAGGAAGGCAATCTTTGCTCATCCATGTCCTGGCAGGACCTTTCAGCTAAGGAAGATTGAGAAGTTATTTCCCATTTTTTGCTCTCTGACTTTCATCTAAGAGGGAATGTCAGAAGGAGGGAAGAGATAGATATTACGCAAAATCCAAGTTAAAAGGTAAAGCAACCATTTCCATGGAAAATTAGGTTACCAAAAAAAAAAAAGTATAAACAAACTTGTCCAGTTTTATTCAGGGATCCTACAACAGAATTATGTGGGAAACTTCAGAAAAAAAAAAAAAAGTATCAATCTTAGCATGAGTCTGGCATTTCTGTGGAATTCAACAGAGTAATTATTTCAGTAGGATTCAAGTTGCTCTGTATTAACACCACTTCAATTCTAGATTAGCTGAAATATGTGTCTGTGAAGCTGGTGTCAGACTATATAACACTCCAGGCAAATGTCTTCATTTCCTTTATCAAAATCAAGGCTTCCCATTTTTTTCAGCCACTGTTTTATGTCCTTCGTAGCAGTCTCAAAGCAAATTATACAGGTTGAATTTTTCTACTGTGTCTACAAATGATGAGATTTTTGGGCACCTATTAAGTCCTATAAATAGGGTAGCCTTGGTCAGGGGAAGACTTTGTTTCTATTTCCTCTATTCTGCCTGTTCAGTAACTATTTAATAAGAGTTTGGGTTCATTCATGGTTAAATCAATACTGTTAATGAGTACATGTGATGATTATAATAAAAAAAAACTCATCAAAGAATCATTTAGGGGAAAAAAAACCCAACAACCAAATGAAGTCAATTTCACTCATGTCCAAGTAATGTCTCATTTCATGCATTTTCAAGGCTCCAGAGAGTCTTGCAATTCTTTTATTAAGTAAAAAGAAAAAAGGTAAAAGAGAGCTCAGTTGGTGCATGCAGCATTGGCACCTCTGCTAATTGAAAGAGAAGATAAAATAAACTTGTGAAGAAATTATTTCTAGCAGATTTCATCTCTAAGATTACTGAAAGCAGGTTATAAAAGCCTTGTCTAAAGTTCAGCAATAGTTCACCTTTGAGTACTTGTCTGGAGCTTAGGCAGCCACCACTTTAATTGTGTGGAGAAAGGGGGGGAAGAAAAATCCATATATGAATGTGAGTGACCAGAGGAAATTTGTAAATATTCCTCAGGTGATTTTTTTCGTGTGGAACTAAACTTCCATCTCTTGTCGTCCTCTGACAGCAAAATGAACAGGACAGGCTCAGTGCTTGTGTTTCCTGTTAAGTCCACATTTTCAATCCCACCTCCTCTGGGTTCTTGCAGTGGGCCAGGTTCATGTGTGCTGTCATTAATTTCAATTTGGCAGTGTTGATTTACAGTACCAGAGAGTTTGGCCTGGATTTTTAAGAAGCTGGCTAACTGGAAGGAAATATCAGTACATATTCAAAGGCTCTTTTATAACCACCACGGAGTAATTGTGAGTATTTTGGTAGTTTCAAAAGAGTAGCAACCCTCTGAGGGAATTAAATTAAGCTAATGAAAGAAAGCCTTTTACTTAGAACCAATAAAACGTATTGGACTTTGCAATAATCTGTCTGAAGTGGTTTTGAAGCCCTTTGCCTTGATTTTATTTGAAGTTGAATTGGACAGTACAGTTAACATACTGTGGGAAACGATCTTGAACTGGTGTGGGGAGCTATTAAATTGGATGTTAGATCTCTCTCTCACTCAACTCCTGCAACCACAGAGGAATTGATGGAAAGATCTCCCTGAATGATCAGGCTCTGCCTGGCTGAGATATATCGACTTTTGGAGAGGAGGCGTGGGAGAAAATGAAGCAAAACAGCTTTTGGGTGATTTCCCAAAATTGAGATGGTGAGAGTGGTTGGTGGTGGGGAGACCCTTGGTGTGTTCTCTGCTCTGCCCAGCTGTGTCCTGGCCTTTGTTAACAAGATCTGGATCTCAACGGGTCACTGACCTCTCTTTTTGCATGGTAGCTCCATGATCTGTGTGTTTCCTTTTCACCTTTTTCTTCCCTTTAAAAGATTTTAATGCAAAACAACATTGAAATTGTCCTGTTCAAGTACCAATGAATATTTCATAGAGGACTGTGGTGCTGCTTGACTTCAGATTTCCTTTCTCATTCCCCTGTCTTTTTCTCTTTGTACAAATAGCCTGGCAATCAAAATCACAAACAAATCATATAAAAAGAAGGTTCATTAGAATATCACATTTTAATACCTTTCTATTGTTAAGGTCACCACTCATTTCAAAAATGAATGCAGAAGTTTTTACAACTTTATGGGAGCTTTTTAAAAGTATTTAGTTACTTCTTGGATTTAAGCTGCTATTTTGTGTCATCATAACATATTGACAAAAACTCCTGTAGGAAAATAACATCCATTATTAAAAATTTCCCCAGGAAACTTCCAGCAGACAAAATTTTTTGCTAGCTATAGCTATTCCTCCTTTGTTCTTTTTAGCTGCGCTTATCACAATACCAAGATTTCATTCTTCATAATTGGAATAACCAGAACTTGTATCCAGTAGTTTCATGTAAAACACTACCTCAGTGCATTTATTTCATAACCTGGTAAGGTGTTCTGCCTGCCTGAAGGCCTTTTCTGTCACGTCTTTTCTACAGGTAGGGGCAGAAAATCGGGTTTTTTGCATTGTCAGAATGTTTATTTCTCATTTAACGTGTCACTCAGGTTTTTCTCGTGGTCGCAACAGGCTCCAAAGAGAGTTTGCCTCCAAATTCCGTGTTTTTTTGGAACTGTTGTGCAGAGATTGTCACCAAACCCAAGGAGGCTCATAACCTCCCTGCCTTCTTCAGGGAAAATGCTAATCCGCCAAATTTTTACTTGGCATTGTTTGATGCTTAAACTTGTATTTGCAGATTTCTGTTGAAACAAATTAGGAACAGAAAGTTTCCTAGTAACCACCACCCCCTTCAAGTTTTATCTAACAGATAAAGTAAGAGATGTTTGTTCTAGTGTGCCTGTGGCTTATCAATGCTGTTGTCAGAAAGCAGGCACATTATCAAGCAGACTACAGGTGGTGTTGACATTTATGGATCCCATTTTCTCTAAATAGGATGCTTTAGAATCAAAATCGTATTCAAAAGCTGCCTTTCAAAACAGTGTTATTTCTCTTTGAAGAGGGAATTTTGTGAATTCAGACAATTAGCATTTTTAACAGCTTGCACTTTAGAAAGAAGGTAAGAAAGTCAGCACCCACAGCTCTTCCATGAGGGATTAAGTAACTTTAAACTGGAGGCATTCTCAGCTCTCTGTAATTAGCTCTCCAATGAAACTTTGCCCCAAAACTGCTTTAAATGGCATTAGCTTGGCCTGGTTCTTGTGCAAAACCCGACCCTTGCTGCAATGCTCCACTGCTCTGAGTTTGGAGGAATATCATTAAATATGAAAGATGTCATTGCTTTTGAAAAATATTTTCAGTGAAAATTATCACATGCCAAAACAGACAAAACTTTCCTCCCTAGTTCTGTAGGCCTCATTTTCCTTCCTGCCAGTCATCCCTGCACAGCTGTGCCTTCAGTGCTTCCTCACCCTCCTGCAGAGGGTTTGGAGCCCTCTCTGGGGTTTCACTCAGCGCTCATGTGAGAACTCCTGGAGCCATGGAATCTGCAGGTGGCCTTAGTGGATGAGATGAAGGTGATGGGATGATGATACCCTTTAAAAAATGACAGCGTTTTTTAAAAAATGGAGATGTATCCATTCAATTTTTTTAACTTCTCCCACCTGTGTGTTTTCCACTGATGTGGTGGGTGAATGAAAGAAATGAGGTGGGAGCAGGGTTAGTAGCACAGAAGTGATGTCAGGACTGCATGAATACTGTCCTGAACATTTAATGAGTATTTAATTGTTCCCCAGGTCTGCCTGGCTCAGGTTCTGGTGTAAATCAGGAGCCTATGGACATACAGCAGAGTAGCCAGCACCTTTCTGGGACAGATTTCTGTAAAAGCAGCAATTTGGTGGGCTTTGGCTGCCCTGCAGTGCTGCCAGCCCCCCAGGGCTCTGGGAAATGCAGTGTACCTGTGCAGTGTGCCCTTAGGTTTTCTGCTCAAGGACAGCTGAGATTATTTCAGTGCAATTAAGGCAGATTATTTTTTATGAGAATAATAAGAGACAGTGACTTTCCTATATTTTGCACCTTTTTTTTCCTCTTGGGAAAATGGGCTTCCTGCACTAATTACAAAGGATCAGAGTTGCTTTGAGGACCAGGGTACCTCAAATGATCTCAATATCTTTGTCCATGGAAGTGATTCAGTACAAAATACTGTACTGACCTTACATTTTTATTTCCACTTCATTACACCTCTGCTTAACAAGATTTTTTTTTTCACTATGCCAGGTGTATGTTGCTATTTCAAACATCGTTTTAAGGCATATTAATTTGGAAAACACATCTGAGGCACAAATCTAATAGCTGAAACATTTAATTTACTTATGTTTCTAATACTTAGGTAACTCCACGAATTGTGTGGGTTTTTTCCACCCTATTTGAAAAGAAATTGCATCTGGGTCAGACTAAAAGCTGAAGAGATTTTAGCCCAGCTGGTGTATTGTGGTTCTTGTTTGTTTTCCCTCTGCAAAGTAATAAGTGAGGAATCATCTTGAGAATTGCTGAAATAGTTTCCTATATGATACCATGATTTTTTTTAAAAAAGTGAAGCTGTCTTGCTCAGTTATAAATCCTAACATGAATAAAAGAGAAACAAAACTCATCTACAATGTTATCACATGCCTCAAGCAGCAGGAGAGTGATTTTCCCCTTAATAAAGAAATTGCTTGTTTACAAATAATAAAGACAGAAGACACTTCACATTATAATGGGAATGGTTGCTAAACTGATATTCTTTAAATATGAAAACCTAGTTTTAAGAACAGGAGTTGAGAACATCCAGAATTCTCTCTGGACGATCAAAGAAGACTTATTTAAATTCCAGTTGTTTGAAATGCATTGCAATTTGTAAACCTGCGATACGAATTTGCACTTCTATTAAAAAATATCAAAGTCACCTCCCAAGGCTCTTCAGGTGATAATATATTTCTTTTAGATGGGCAAACTAAGGCATGGAATAATTAATTAGTTGTTCCAGGTCAGTTAGCTTGGGCCAAAATTACAATAAAAAGGTCCCAAATGTCCAATACACAGCAGAAGTCAGTAAACAAGCATCTCCCTACACTCTCTGCTTTGAAACCATGTATAAACTTTCTTGGGAAGAAAAGACATAATTCCTCATCTCAATAATATGTGACATACCCAAATGTTGAAATTTCGAATGGACGCTTTATTGGGTTTTTTTCCTTTTCTTTCTCTTTCTTTCCTTGACCAGGAACAGAAGCAGAGTAATGATGGGGTTGTGCCAGAGAGGTCTTTTGAGCAATAATTAACCAGAGCTTGCTGGTGCTGACAGCTGCCATCCTCCTGTGCCTCCTCTGTGAGGGCCAGTGCCTGTGCTCCTTTACCTTGCATTATTGTACTGGGATCGTGGTTCATTCTCCACAGGTTTATTTGTTTATTCTGCACATGGTTTATTCCAACAGCCTGAGAATTACCAAGGGGCTGGGTATATGAATTACCCAGCCCCAGACCCCATTCAATTATTTATTGTTACCGTCAAACCCTTACAGAAGTGTATTTATAATAATAGATTTAACACCGCAGTTATACAAATTTTAAAACAAGTTAGGCAGTGGTTTTCAGACAATTGCTGTTGTTTAACAGTCAAAAATAGGGCTGTTTTGTTTTGTTTGTTTGTTTTTGTTTTGGTTTGTTTTTGTTTTGGTTTTTTTGTTGTTTTTTTTTTTTACCAGTCCAACACAAATCAGACAAAACCCATGACCTGTGTTAACTTCATATGCACTCCTCTTACAGGAACAGCCATTGTATGTTCATTGGGCTCCACACTTCTGGCCATACTCTGACTGGGAAAACCTTGATTTAATTTGTCACTGGTTCATTTTCATCAGTGCAGCATTCAGCAGTAAATAAGTAGAAAATGAACAAAGGAAAAATAAATTGTACATATTTATATGTATGTATTTTTTTTACCATGCATATTATTACTTTTTAGTCATACATATTGCCTTTTTTGTGTGTGTGTGTGTGTATTTCCTTCAGCCTTTGACCACTTTTACTGAAGTGCTTCAGCTCTGACCACTCCTTCATAGCAAATTATTCCTCCTCTGCCAGGTCAGTGCTGCTCCATCCTCTGCTGGTGTTTTTTACCCTCATGGGATGGATGGAGGGGTTTATTCTTCCTCCCTGCACACCCTCTCTGGGGTGGGGAAAAGGTTGCCCCTCATTTTCAAGCCCTTCCTTCCATGTGGAAAATGCATTTCCACAGCTAGTGCTCTGTTGAATTTCTGTAGTGCTGCCTAAAGGGCGAGCAGCACAGCCTGTTCCAGAATTGCAGGGAATTCTCAGGAAAAAAAAGGGTGTATTTTTTTTTCTTTCTGTTTTATACAAACAAATCAGATGAATACAGAAAAAAAAAAAAAAAAAAGGCAAACTAGATCTGAAATCTTGTTACTTCTAGTTCTTTCCCCAAAATCTGTAGCCTGGTACTGATCCAGCCTATGTTAAAAGTTCATACACTGCCTAGAGAAATAGACTTAATTGTTTCATTAATTTCAAGATTATAATTAAGTCATCTTCAGTGTTTTCAATCCTTTTCTCACAATGTCTCTATGAATAAAACATCTCCCAATGGTATATTGTCTATTTTTTAAACATCCTTCTGGATTCCTCTCTAAACTCATTCTAAATAAAGATACCATCTTGAACAGTACTGTAGGTCAATTTGCTTTTTACAAATTAGGATTTCTTCTATTAATTGGACAGTTTCTAAAGTATGGCAAATCAAGGATTCATAATTGTGTCTTAAAAGACTTGTACAAATACATGAATGAATTTTTCATGCATTCTTGAATTGTTAAAATGTGTTCGTTTCTCAGCAGAGGGAGAATAATGGGAAAGATACTAAAAAAGGCCTTAATTTGTGGGCAGAGGAGTGAGCTTAAAGTGGCTTAAAAGGTATTAATGAAGGGAATCTTCAGGTGGGAGGGAGAAAGCCTGGGCGGAGTGTAGCTCAGAGAGGGGGGATTTGGGGTGAAATGGGGGGATTAGGGGGGCTGGAGTTGTTAGCACTGGAAACACATAATCATGGAATGATTCTATGCAGGTGCTTTTACTGAGGAGTTCCAGGAGCCGGGGTACACAGACAAACCCAAATCTGACTCTGACAGTGATCAGCAACACACACGTTTTATACCCCTCTGCCACACAGCTACATATTGATTGGTTACCCTGGATTGTTCCTAAGCAAAATTTCTTGTCATTTAGCCAAACAGTGATCATATTCTGTAGAAAATCGTGGTTGTTTGAGTCCAAAGAGAGATGTCCTGAGACCGGGGTGCTCTCAAGACACGTGGTTTATTGGTCGTGGGGGACAGCCTAACCAGGGGAGGGGAACAGCAGCAGGAAAAGTCTAGAGGGACAGGGATCCAGGCAGGCAGAGAGCGATTACCTGTTACAATCCATTTTAACCCTTTCCATCATGAATATTCTAATTAGTACTAACCAATCACCTCAGGATACAAAACTAACAGAATTTACATACAGCCTATGGGGACTATTGCATTACCATGCTAATCTACATACTAAAAACCTGAAGAACCACCTTTTCCCTGGTACCTGAGACCACTCAATGGTCTTTTGTTTGGGGGGTGGAATTCTTTAACTACTGTAACTTTGGCTGATTGCATCACTGTTTTCCTGTTTAACATTCTATGGTTCAAATCTTGCTTTCAATTCTATTTCTTTCGTAGGTTTCATACTTTTAGAATCTTTTGTTAATAAACCATCTCTGCAAGAGTTTCCTGCTTCATCTTTTCCAACAATATTCAATTCCCCCGAAGAAAGTCATACTTGATTTAGTTAGAACAATGGCCTTAGCTACAGCAACTACAGCAAAGCTGACGTTCTATTCTCAAGGCCCTGTTGACCAGCAAGGCCTGAGCCTTTCCCTTCCCAACCATTACCTTTCCTAACCACCACCCCCTTAGTTACCCACTTGCAGTTCTACAGAAAATCATTTTAACCCTATACTATCAGAGTGGGGAGAGCTCCTCTGACATGAGTTCTGAGGGGAGAGAAATTGAAGGGGTGAGAAGGGAACCAGGCAGAGAGCACTGCTGGGGCAGGTGGAGGTGGAGGAGGGAGAAAGGGAGGAGAGGCAAAGCGGGGAGAGAAATGGCAAAAAATCATTTCGTAACTCGGTGGGAAAAGAGCTGCTTTCGGTGCTAATCAACCCCAGCCGCATTTAGCGAAAGGAGGCCGGGTTGGAGAGCCCTTGGTGGGGATTAAGGTCAAGCAGTTTAACACGGGCGGGTGTCACGTCGAGAGGCTGAGCTGAGTGTCCTTAATCAGGCACAGAGCGGCACTTGTTCACCCAGCGCTGCTGGAGCCGGGGGCTGGCAAAGGGGGCAGCGGGACATTCCTGCCAGGGCAGAAACCCGGCTGCAAAAAAAGCAGAATTCTTCTGCCGAGAAGCACAACTTCATGTTTTGCTGCTTTGGGAGGCTGTGGAACTGCTGATGCCTGTGCTCTCTGAAATCTTTTTCCATGAGTTTCATGTTTGTCATTCTTCCTCCTTGGCTACCTGCGAGTGACACCCACCAATTTATCACTATCTGATAATCTATCACTATCACAATAATCTAAAGCACTTTGCTGTCCACTTATTTCTGGCAGTTGGTTTTGTATTTGTGTTGTTCAGTTTTGGTTTTGGTTTTTGTTTTTTGTTTTTTTTTTTTTTTTTTTTTTTTTTTTTTTTTTTTTTTTGGTTTTGGTTTTGGTTTTGGTTTTGGTTTTGTCTTTTTTTTTTTTGTTTGTTTGTTTGTTTGTTTTGTTTGTTTGGTTTGGGGTTTTTTTTGTTTGTTTGGTTTGGGTTTTTTGGTGGTTTTTTTTGGTTTTTAAGCTATGAAAATGTAATTCTAATAAGGATCTTGCTTCTCCTTTCTAGAAGTATTCAGATTTGTATTTACAATTGCCTGAAAAAGCTTCAAATTCACAGTAACTGTGTGGACAATCTCAACACTTATTTTTAATTCAAAAGAAGACAACTAATCAATAATACATGTTTTCTCTGTTTGTTATTGGAAGGTTGAAAAAACCAGAAGTCTGCTTGTGCATATAAAGTACAGCATCATCATTAAATAAAGAACAGTTTACTCCTTTGGCTTTCTCCTTCATAATACACATCAGTACCAAAAAAACAGGGAGAAGATTTTTGTTTTCTTTTAGATAAAATACTTTTGCTTTATTATTAATGGTGATTCAGATTTAAGCTGTGGGATCTTTCACACACTTTGAATCAAGATGCTGTTGAAAGTGTCACTTTCTGTTGTAATGATTTTTGTTTCATTTCTGTTTTGTAAGGCCACTAGCTGGGGAAAAAAAAAGAAAAAAAAGGCAAATAACTTTGTTTTCTTGATTTTAAAATAACAAATGCCTTAGGAACTCTGAAGCAGCTCTTTAGCTGGGCTGCTAGAAGTGGATATAGATATCTTAAAGAAGAAATCATGCAGGGTGGGCAGCCTGTGTGTGTTTCTAAAACACACAAGTGTGTGTTTTTACTGTTCCAATGGACTTGGGACTCGCTTCACCCAGCAGCCAAACCTCGCAGAGCCTGCTGGAATTAAATAATCTCTGAAAACTTTGTCAAAATTAATTTACTGATTCCAAAATTGTATTGGGACATGAAGTACTGGCAGGCAGGCAGATGGAGAATGTCATTGCTTAATTGGCATTTCCTCTGGAAACAAAACTTAAAATAACATAAGACTGTGTGTATTTATTGGATCAGACCAAACCTGTGTCTGTTGCAGCATGCTGTGGATGCCAAGGAGGAATGGAAGGATGAAATGGACTGCAGCAATATTTCTCCATGATTCTTTTTAATTTCAGAAACTTTAGGCTTCAGGATTTACTGAGTTTGAGGTTTTGCATTTGTATTTAATAGCCCTCAGTGGAAAATATATAGAGGGAAAAATGCAGTTGAGCCCATACAAGCATTTCAGCAGCTACACAACTCTGTGTACAAGTATTTAATGTAATACTTTATTTAAAGGTGTGTGAAGGATCACATAGTTCAGTTATTTTGAACAAGACTGCCTGTCTGTTTTGAACTTTGAGGCTCTCACTGCATTGACAAGTAAGAAGAGAAAGAAATTCCACATAAGGGGCAGATTTCAGATGGAAGTTGCAAATGCTGGGGGACTTTTCAAAAAAGGAGATTTTGTGGAGCATTCTTATTGCAGATGGCGATTTATGATAAAAAAACTTGCCATGCTGGGGGTTCTTTTTCTCTTTAGTTCAGGTTTATGCTTTAACATGGATGCTTTAAGCAAACATAATTCCCTGTAGGAGATATGGTTTGGACCTGGCTGTAAATCTGGGAGTGCTGGTGTTGGCAAAGGGAGGTGTTTCCCTCTCAGCTCCTCTCTGGGTAAATGTGCACGGTGCTGCATTCTGCAGAGGTCCAGGGAGGGCACTTTGTAGCTGATGTTTTACAAAGTCAAAGAGTGAATCCACACCAAAGGAGAAAATTAAAAAATATGCTGCTCAGAAGCTGTACCCTGAGGTACTTGGTTTTATGTCTGTATGAGCATTACAAGAAAACAGCAAGCCAGAATTCACCTGCTTGTATTTGTGTCTTAAAAGAAATTTAAACTCACATCTGAAATGCACCAATGGTCAACATGGGGAAAAAAGGTATTTTCAGCCATCTGATTTTTGTTGAGTATCCCTCAGGGAAGGGAACAGGCTGGAAAATAAACATTCCAACCTTCTGAATTTTCACAGGGACAAATACCCTTGTTGGGATGATGGTCGTTTGTCTCATTAAAATGCTGGAAACAGCACACTCCATGCAGGCCTGTTCCTTTTTCCCTTTTTTTGGGCAGGTACTTGAGGAATCCTGGAATGACTGTGACCCTTCATGTGGTGCTTTTCCATGGGGTGGGTTTAGGGGAGGAATGGAGCAATGCTCTGCTCAAATCTCTCCTGTCTTGGTGAGTAGAAGTCTGAAAATTTTGACTCTTATCTACCTCCATTGCCACCCAGAAGACTCTATTCCTAAGTTATTTATTAATGTTTAAAAAAAAATCTGATGCTTGCAATTTTTAGAAATAGTCTTTTTCATTTTCATTACAAGTTTCATTTAGGAGACAAGCACTGTGAAGGCTTCAGATTTTAATTAAATCATGTCCATTTTCACCAATTTGTCTTAAGTACAAGGGAAATATGAACTGAGATTAGTGTTGCATGAAGAGAGAAATCCATCTCCAGTTGCTGAGCTTTCTAGGAGTTAAATTTTTCCTCACATAAATCTGGCTATTCTTGCTAAAGCTAATTATTCACTTGTCCACGGTGCTCAGATGCTATGAAATGGACATGATAGACTGCAGTTACTTAATGTGGATGGGGACAGCCAAAAAATGTATATTTAAAAATTCTCAGGCCACTTATAATTTATTGTAATACTTGCCAAAGCGTGAGAGATGCTTTCAAAGTTCCAAAAAAAAGGGCAACTCAATACTCCTAGGAGTGTACAATAAGTTATCCATGTGAAGGGCAGAGATATTTAATTGGGAATGTTCCAGGCTCTCTGGGATGTGGGAGAACCAAGGTCTCCCCACAGCAGGATTTTCCTATATACAGAAATAAAAACCTTTTTCACTGAGAAAAACTTTTCTTTCGATGAAGAACACTTGTTTTGGGGTGAGGGTTTGTTGGTTTTTTTGTTGTTTGTTTGTTTTTTGTGGGTTGGGGGGGTGTTTGTTTTTTTGGGGGTTTTTTTGGTTTTTTTGTGGGTGTTTTTGTTTTGTTTTGGGTTTTTTTGTCCTTTTTGGGGGGTTGTTTTTTGGGGTTTTTTTTGTTTGTTTTTTTTGATGACATGCAGATGATAACTTAAAAAAAAAAATCAAGGTTCCTATACAAGCACTGTTAAATGTCCCTGATAAGATTAATAGTTCTTTATATTAGTCAGGGTTTGAAGTCAGCCCTGCAAAAAGAGACAGACAGGTTATGTCAAGGTCTCCTAAGACTGGCAAAGTCTTTTCCTAGATAATGCATGTAAAAGTGAATCCTTTCATGGATGTATATATTTTAACAGCCCAGATGTGAGGCTGCTGCAGAGCCTGGGAACCAGTGGATGTGCTGCTCTTCAGATGAAATTTTTATGCTGAAGATTGCAGCCTTTAATTGCTGCTGTTCAGAGCAGCAGATCTTGCAGTGGGAAGTGCTAGGAAATGGCAGATCATAATAGCCAAGTTTTCATTATCAAAAATCTCTTCAAGGTAAATGCTGCAATATTAGTCTTAATATTGCCATACTTTACCAAATGACTGCATTAATCTGATTTCCTGACTGGTAGTGTGATAAAAAAGTGCAAAAGGGAGATATATCCAGGTGAGATAGACACTTAACAACTTGAGTCTGAACTTTTCCAGAGGTACTTATGGTAGTTGAGGTGTCTGCTCCAAGTTCAGTGGAAAACCAAATCCAAGTGATTGAGTGGTGCAAACACCAGGGAAGGACAGGGGCTGTTTGCAGCAACATGAAATGTAAATCCTGAAAGCAGCAAGAAGGAAAGAAAATTAAAAAAAAAAAAAAAAAGAAAGAAAGAAAAAAAAAAGGATGACTTAATGTTGTATTTTAGGATCAAAAATATCTTAAGAGTGAATTTCAGCAAATAATGAAACTGATTCCAAAAGGGAAATGATGAAAGCCTCATCTCATTATAACTGAGCTAAACAGGCCAATGCACTCTAATAAGAATTCCTGCATCTTCTCTTGACAGACAGGTTAGTGACATGATAGGTCTTTGATGTTTTACATTTTTCTGATTCAGGAAATATATTCATAAAGCGAAATCTGTTTCCATTAGAAACAGTAAATTTGGTGGGGGGGCATACTAGTATAGCATCAGGTAGTGGGAGAAGAGAATATCCAAGAGGACAAACTTAAATCTGTGGTTTTGTACATGCTATATATGCTTTGGTGAGCTCATTAAATTATCACAGCAGTTCAGAATTTCTCATCCTTTCTGAATGTTGATTTTTTTAATGTGTTAACTCCTTACTTTTCTTTGCCCTGCTGCAGTCCCAGTGTGCTTTAATGAAGGCAGAGACCTGCTGTCATTAGAACAATCTGGCAGTGAATTTTAAGATGCTGAACACCTTCAGGACCTTTAAAAAGAAACACTGCACACAAATTTCCTTTTTCACAATAATTAGGAGCTTTAGGGTGGAGGTAAATCTGTGCAGTTCCTTTATACACCTGTTGACTTCCTGGTCACGGACATTCACAGGGTCTTGAGTCTTCAGCTGATGGAGGTTCTTTGGAGACTTTTTTAGAGAAGTTTATGAACTGAAGGTAGGTCTGGAACCACTGACTCAAAGATGCTGCTCCTGCAAAGAATTCATGCACAAATACTTGTTTATTTCTTGGTGAGTGACTCAGGGGTGACAGCAAGAGTGGGTTTGGTTTGGGGCTGAAGAGAGGAAGTTTCACTCGGTCCAGCTGGGCCCTGGGGATGGTTTAGAAGTGCTTCTTGTACATCTCCCAGTTTGAGTCTGGTTTTCCAGTCCTGTCTCTGGTGATCCTGAGGATGCTCTCACTGTTTGTGGCACAAACAGGGCCACTAAAACATCAGGAGCTCAGCTGGTGAAACCAGGAGGCAGCAGAGCCAGGGACGGCAAACCTGAGGCTGTCATTTAGAGACAAGGAGGTGCTGCCATCACACCTGAGTAAGACTGACAGCAGATTACATGGACTGAGATATCTTAAAGCTCAATTATCTTGGTTATTATCTCTGTAGTAATTTTCTTTTTTCCTCAAGAAGGCTGGAATTTTATCTGTGAGGGCTTAAAAAGGTTGGCATTGTGGTTCAGTCACAAAGGTGTGGGGGTTTCTTTATCGTGCCGTGGCTGAGGTACCCTGGCAAATATTGATGTTTCCATGTACATCATTTGAATTTGAAGCTCTCTGCTCTTATTTGACCTTGTATTTACAAAGAATAACTTTATAAAAGCAAAGATACAAATAATTTTTGTATTCCCAAACAGACAAAAGTACTAAAGGTCTGAGCACGTGGGTTGCAGTATTTAAATCAAGCAGATTTCCACGCTGCAAGGTTTTCTCATTCCTTTCTACCATGGATTTGTTGCAATAAGCACAGTCTGTGCATAAATTACAACCAAAAACTGATATGTGAAATACAGCTTCTGTTTGCACTGGATGCACAAAGTGTTGAATTCTTTTTAATGAAAAAAATTTATCAGTGTCTCTGGAATATGAGACAGATCATCTTGAATTTTGGTGGTAACTCTTTTCCTTGTGGGAATTTCACTCGCACAGGAGAAACAAAGAAATCGTTCAGGCTTTGGGGAAGAGCCATTTTAATTGCCAAGAATACCATTAAAAAAAGGCATCATAGTGTTTCTTGCTTTAGACTAGATGAACAACATTTTAGTTAAATTATTAATACAAAATATTTTTGTTTGTGTTTCACAAAGAAATAGTATCAGGGTTTGCATCTTTGTTCTTCCCTTTTTAGCATGCTCAAAGTCAAATGAAATTTGGAGAAATGATCGAATTAAGCCTTGATTTTTATTTCATTCTTTTCTCCAGCTTTGTTGTTTAAAAATAATTTAGGTTAAAAAATAAGTTATCATGAAAACGAAATTTATGAAATACTATTTTTTTCATTTGGGACTGTATAATTTCTGAGGAACTTCAATTCTGTAACTTTTGCTTATGTGCTATCATGTATGTTTTTTCCATACATTCAGTGGTTGGTAGCTGCTTTAGTGATTATATTGCTATTAGCAACAGAGGGGTTTTTTTAAGTAGTGAAAAATGAAATATTTAAGCTGTCATCAATCTGTGAAGGGAGGATTTTAAGCAAGGACCCCTTTGAAATGCAAGCTTGTAACTTCCCAGTGCTTTGTCCATCAGAACACTCTGGCATGACTTAAATCCTCTAAAATAAATGGAGGTAGCCACTCATAATTCCAAATAATCTTATTGCAGCAGCCAATCTATGCCCAGGGGCCATGAGACTGCACCTCTGTGTGTAAATAAAACAGGGCAGTGATCATTGCCAGCCTGCAGTGCCAGGGAAAAAACTCAGTTGAGAAAAGTTGTGTGCTCCACAACAGGGTCCTCCTGTGGTATTTGCAGCAGGACACAGTGAGGGGCATAAAATCAGTGTAACTATGAGGTGAGCTCTTACTGCTCGTACAAAATGGGTCTGTGGGAGGTAAGAACAGATTTCTCACCTTCTGTGAGGGCAGTGCTCAGTCCCTCACCCTCAATTTTAACTCAAAACTCTGAAATTTCAATTATTCCTTGCGTGCTGTTTCCCATGCTCACCCACTGAAGAAGTGTAAAGGAAAATTCAGAGGAAACAGAACAATCCATGAGCCCAAGCAGCCTGGGTGATGCTCACCTGCATTTCCTGGCACAGGGGAACAGGAGAGGTTGGACAGGAGAATTCTCTGCCTTGAGCCCTTGGGGGCTTGAGTGCCAGCCAGGAAAAGAGCAGGGTGAGGAGGAGAGTCAGGGAACAATGCCACCAGCTTCCAGCTGCTGTCCTGGTTGGGTTGCTTTTTTATGGTGGTTTTTTTTGGTGGGGTTTTTTTTGTTGTTGTTTTTGTTTATTTGTTTGTTTGGATTTTTTGGTTTGGTTTGGTTTTGTTTTTGTTTTTTGGGTGGGTTTTTTTGGTGTTTTTTGGGGTTTTTTTGTGGGTGTTGTTGTTTTGGGTTTGGGGGGGCTTGGTTTTTGTTTGTTTGTTTTTGGTTTTGCCTTTTTTTGTTGTGGTTGGTTTGGTTTGGTTTTTTGTGGGGTTTTTGGGAGCTTTTTTGTTGTTTTTTTAATTTGTGGCGGGTTTGTTTTTGTTTGGTTTTTGGGGTGCTTTTTGTTTGGGTTTTTTTTGTTGCTTTTATGATTTGGGAGGGGTGTTGTTATTGTTTGTTTGCTTTGGGTTTGTTTTTTTTTTTTTTAAAGTCTTGTTTCAGAGGGATAAACAGAGAACTCACCAGTCTAGGACTCGCCAGGAGTGTTACAGACATCTGCAAAAAGCATTTGTATTTCCTTCCCCTGAACTGACTGCAAAGAGCTGCTCTGAGCTCCCACAGGGGCTGTGCAATCTATTATAAATTGCTTGACTAAAAGAAGGGTACTCTGCTCGTGTACTGCTGCTGCCTAAGGCTCCTCTATTAAAACATCGTGTTCGCTGTATCACATTGCCATCCCTTAATTTTTATTAATAAATAAGCACAGCTGTGCTGTTATTTGCATACTTCTGGGTAGACTCTTCTCCCTTTAGTTTTAGAGTGACAGAGGGGAAAGTGAAAATGTGTGTATTGTGTGAATGAAGAGGGAAGGAAAGGGAGCAATACAGAGATGCTAAATATTCATAATCAATTATGTAGGAAAGTAAATTTAAGGCATCACTAATTTCAATGCCTGAAATTACATCTTGGGTTGGAAAGGACCTTAAAAGACCATCTTGTTCCAGACCCTCTGCCATGGCAGGGACATCTTCTACTGTCCCAGGCTGCTCCAAGCCCCAAAGTCCACCCTGGCCTTGGGCACTGCCAGGGATCCAGGGGCAGCCACAGCTGCTCTGGGCACCCTGTGCCAGGGCCTGCCCACCCTGCCAGGGAGCAATTCCTGCCCAAGATCCCATCCAGCCCTGCCCTCTGGCACTGGGAAGCCATTCCCTGTCTCCTGTCTCTCCATGTTCTCATAAATCCTTCTGTGAATAGTCTTTCTCCAGAGACACAGAACGTCAGCAGACGTGGGCAGCAGTTTGCTCCCAGTTCAGCACTTGTTTCCAATTTCTCTTCTCTGGCCTTACTTGCACTATCTGCACTCCATGCTGCTCTCCTCTCTTCAGTTCAGATGGATTTCTGGTGGAGGAAGATGTTTCTGAGGTGTTACAAAGTTAGTAAAGTACTGCTTTTGGTTATCAATAGAAGTTGAAGGGGTTTTTTTGTTCCTGCTGAGTGATAAAGGCTTTTAAGCCTTTATCAATTACAGTGGACAGGTATCTTGTTGAATTATATTTCCATCACTGATGACCTCCTTGTTTTCCATGTTATCCCCACTACACAAGATTGCTGTTTAATTTGTGAGCTCTCTAACTACAGGCTGTGTGGATAGTGCATTTTTAGAGCAGCACGTGACAGACTAACTGATAATAAAAGAACCTTGGATCTAGATTGAAAAAAAACCCAGTCTGTTGGAGCTCTCAATAGGAGGAGGTTAATGGGTTCCAAGGAAGAAATGGAGAGGGTTGTCATTCACCTGTACCCAGGTTTGATTTCTTTGATCAGGCTGAGTAATGACTGTAGACACTTGCCCTGTCCTTATCATTATAATTTGCAATAAAATGAAAAGCTGAGGACTTTCTACATTAGGTGAGGAATAATAATTGACCATTTGCTTGCAGATTCATGGCCTGGTGCTTTTTTCAGAGAAGAAGTAAATAAATAGAAGAGTTGGCCTTGTTTCAAGAGTTCAGGTGTACGTATAACGAGGTATCAGCTTGCACAAAACTCCTTCAGCTTCACCTGAAACTCTGAAGGGCTGCTATCAGCTGTTTGGAGCTATGGAAAAGGAGGAAGTATCCTGTAGTCACATCCTTAAAAATGATCCAATATAATTTATACATATTCCAAAAAAAAAAAACTGACTTGAGTAGTGGGCTGTTTTCCAAGGAAGCAGAACATTCCATGACTCTCCTTGAGAAATGTAAGAATTTATTTAAGATGAGGAATTAGGTGCTGAGCTTTTAATATCTAATTTTCATAAACATGTCACTGAACATGTCCATAAAAAACCCCCAAGCAACTGTTACCCACTTTGTCTTCTACTGAGGAAAAAAAAATTCTGTCATTCTGTCTCAGAGATCGTTACTTATTTGCTTTGGAATTTTCAGTTTGGTTAGCAAAACAGTTTGGAATGGCACGGACTGGCACTTCACTGACTCCAATATAGTTCAGAAATCCCTAAAAAAGGGAGATTAGGGATAAAATGAGAGAAAATCCTGAATGTCTCAGGCCAATTTAATGCTTTTGTCTTTATGTTAGTGATCGAAAGCCTTCCTTTAGGTCAGGTGTTACTCAGAACGTGGAGTAAATGGATTAAAAGTGAATTACTCATAGGAAAGCAGAATCTTCAGCAAACATTACACGGAATGCATATTTACTATTTGCAGAAAAGCACTTTTTCCTTGGTTTTTATTTATAATCTCCACATCTCTAATTTAAAAAATAGAAAGGAACTCCACTGCATACTGTGTAAGATCCAGGTTTGTTACTTGGGCAGGATATCAGACTACTGTCCACACTTACAGGTGCTTAAATCTCTGTGTGTAATGATACCCACGGTATTGCTGTCTGCTGTACATTTGATCTTTGCCAGGACAGGAGGAATAAATAACACATACATCAGGTTGACTGACGATTCCCTTCTTGCCTTCTGAAAAAAGATGTGGTTGCCTTTGCAGAGGAGCTGTCTTTGTGCATTTTCTGGTTGATGTCCTGGCTCACAATGCTCATGTCAGATTGCATCCGTCCCAGAAGAGGCAACTCCAAGGAAGGAAGCAATTAAATGCCCTTTTTTTGCACAGTGAATCCCCATTTTAGAGTTGCAGTCTGATAGCAGGGCTTGTGTGTTCTAACTCAGGGCAGGAGTGGAACAAGTGGAACAGAGAGCAGCCATGGACATGATCCCTTGGTGGGGAAGAGCAGAGGTGATGGTGAAATTTTTGTTCCCCTTCATTCAGGAAACTGGAAACCAGCCATTCCAGTTTTCTTCTTAGTTGTCTGTTATTCTTGTGGGCATGGCTTATTTCCCTTGTGAGCTGAGAAAAGGAAGCTGCAGGGCAGATCACGTTAAGGAAACTTACTATGCTAAAGAACCTTCCCTGTATTTCTTCAAACAGATTAATACCCATCCTTCCCCTTGTATTAAGGTCAGTTTATATTAAGCTGATTTGGGCAGTTCCTCAAGCAGCTGCTATAGATATCTTGCTTGTAAACTTAAGAGGGTGCCAAAAATAATATTTCTAAGCGTTATAACCTGCATCATATGGGAATTATACCCACTAAAGCTAAAAGTTAAGTATCTCCTAAGATAGTTCTGGTGGTGTCAGCAAGAAGCTACTGCAGCAAGATTTGGAGTCCCCAAGCAAGATGAGGATTCAAACTCTACATTTTAGTGTCTACATTTTAGTATCTCACCTTGGCAGCTGGGCAGGACTCTCAGTTTCCCTCCCTGAATGAGGTGATTGATCAGCAATTACAGGAGCTGGAGTATGGACCACCACAATACTGATTTAAATACTGATTTCCATCAGATGACTGAGGTAGTGCTGGGGAATTGCTGGCAAAACAATCATTTCATAACCTAAGTACAACTTCAGCCACATAAATCCTGCTTGGGATGAAATGGAGGGAGCTTTGTCAAGCTGCATCTTGGTGTTTTGAAGGTATTAGATTCTGTCACAGTTGTGGGAAATTCTAATAAATAGTAATATTAGAGTACATGTGGTCTCTCTTTAAATCATAAATCAAACTGGAATTTTTTCTTTATTGTGTCTCTGTTTAAGCAAAATATTTTAGCCTCCGTTATGAATCTAAATGGGAGAAATAAACAGTCTGCTTTCAGGCTTCCAATATTAATATAGATTGTCTCCCAATTGATTTATCCTGCTGTTGTGCGAGTGAAAATGTGTTTTTTTGAATTGCATATTGCATTCTGTCATTTTGGGACCAGAGTTGGATTTGTCATGTGGTGAATCTGGATTTTCAGCAGTGAGAGTTCCTCCCCACTGTCAGGCCAGTGGAACTGACAGCTCTGGCCCTACCTGCATAAATCATGGCACAGCTCAGCTTGACTTTGTTCTGCTGACAGCTCTGAGCAGCTCTGCCGTTCAGTTGATGTGGGTGGAAGCCAGACTCAAAGCCAAGTTATACAAAAATACAAATAAAATGGGTTTGCTTCCTTTTGTGATGGGCTAGAGAGGTGCAAAGGCAATTTTAGCTTTGGGAAAATACACAGAGTGTGCTGTAGGAGACAGAAAATATTAAGGAGGGGTGAACATTCTAGTGTGATGGTTGGTTGTAGGGTGCAAGGAGTGGGGGAAATATGGTTAAATTGGAAGAATATTAGAAAATTAGAATATTAGAAAAGCTGGCTGGAAAAAGAAAAGACTGAAGCCCAGGTTGATGTGCAGAGCATCAAAGTTGACACACTGTCCCAGGCTGAGTACAAATGGACAGGACCTTTTAAATACATTATGTCACTTTGAATAAAACCAGGAAAGTCCCTTTTACTGAGCACCTTTACCAAGAGAGGGAGGAGAAAATCTTACAGATTGGATATTTGGGAAGATTTGGAAGTCTCATTTTAATGTCTGGACCTGTGCAGATCTCCTATGAATGTCTTTTCTGTCCAGGGCTTCATTTCTCACAGTTCAAAGAGGATGATAACAATTCCTGGATAACAAAGATCCTGGGACAGCAGAATTTTTGCTGTCAGGGGCTCACTCTGTGCAGAGGAGCTGTGGACTGGTCTGGCTGCTTTCAAGGAAAAGGAAAATAACCACTGCCTGATCTGCAGTGTAATTTCATTGCTCTTCTGCAAACAGACCCAGTGAAAGAGATGCCCACTGACCTATTTCACCACAAGGAGTGAGCCAGGTCAGCACCTGAGATCTGACCAGTGTCCTGCCAGTAGGAATGAATAAACTCAAAATTCATGCTAGCATAATTCCCATCATCACCTCAAAAGCTGAGGACAAAGCAAAAATGGTGCAGTTCCTTGTGTCAGTTGCAGAAAGATTTTTCTCAAGAAGAAGCTTGGAGGTGGGGAGAGGGTAGAGTAAGGGGGATCATTCAGGAAATGACCCAGCCTAAACAAATGGCAGTAGGATGAGGCCATAGGAATCAGATCTCCTTGTAACTAAGGAGATTTTCAGTGTTCTGTGTGGTTTGGGTTGGTTTTTTATCTTTCTGGGTAAACAGTCATTTAGGGTGCTCACATCCATATATCCTTGTTATTTGGTAGTGTTTCAGTATTTCTCATGCAAGTAGAACCTGAAAAGCAATTCCTTGCAGCTTGGAGGAGAGTCCTTACTTGAGTTCTACACTGGTTAAACACACAGAGAGGATTTTCTCTGCACAGCATGTGTTAGTCCAGATTTAAATTCTGGAATTCTGGTCATTTGTCTGGTCACTAGAATTGAGATTTCTTGGCTTTGCTCCTGGTCTCCTTCATTCCTCACTTCATTTTGCTTGATAACCTGCCCTAACAATAATCTTTAAATGTCTTCACAGATTTTTTTTTTTTGTGTTCTGAGGGGTTTAGGTGAAAGCTCTTGGATGCTGCACTTTGCAGTTGAGTCCTTCCAGCAGAAACACTTCAGAATTCACAGTCACCATCCTTTTCCTTGTTTTCCCACTCACAATTTTTTCTTCTTTTTCCTCTTTCTTTTTTCCCTCTTCCTTTATTTTTTTTTCTTTCTATTTTTCCTTCTTTCACAGTCCAAACGTGTCTGTTTTCAATGCAGGCATTTGTAATAAACAGCAGGTGTTGTGGGTGTTTCCAAGCACATACAGGAATGCACATAATCCACTGCTGGACTGCAGGGAGAGCTAGTTTTGCCATTAGCAGAGTGTGGAGCCTTGGCTCACAGACTGAATCCTGGCAAACTTTGCTCTGTTAAGTGCAAGAGGGATTTTATTCATTGTGCAGTCTCCAAATAAATATATGTGCCTGTCCAAATGTATTGTTGAATTCTTCAGAGGGAAAGAGCTTAGATTGGGAGACTTGCCATTTTCTTCTAATTAGGAAACAAACAGAACAAGCCGGGACCTGTATAATTAAACCCCTTATTTATCCAAAATAAATTAAAAAAATAAAATAAAATAAAATAAAATAAAATAAATAAAATAAAATAAAATAAAATAAAATAAAATAAAATAAAATAAAATAAAATAAGCTGTGTTAATGTCCATTTCCTTTGGAGTTCAGTGTAGGTGTGGAGCTTTTCTTTCCCTCAACTCTAAACATGAAGGTTTCAGTGTAAGGTGATTAAATCTAATCCACTACCAATGGCATTGCTGCCCAGGATTTAACCTTGCAGCTGACAAAAGCCTCAGCCTCTGGTAAATGCTAGCAGAACTTTTGTACTTAGGGTTTCTTGTGGTGTAAATCAGGGAGGAATAGCTTGTGGTTTCAATATTTTGTGTTGTGACAATTGGTAGCTCAGGGCACTGGGTGTGGGCTGGTTAAAATACCTCACAGGGTGGTTTGGAAGGTGGATCCTCCTGCCTCTTTCCCTACAAACTACTGAGCAAACTATGATGTGCTGTCCATTATAATTGTCAGTAATTAGGGTTTCCACTGGTGAGCACAGGGATTCGTTCTGAGCTGACAGAAATTTAAAACAGCCAGAAAATATGGATGTGACCTTACCCACCTGCTGGGGTAGCTGTGTGTTCTCTTTCCGCTGTGGTTTGTGCTTTATTTACTCCTCTTGCACCAAACTACAAATGCCCACATTCTAATTCACTGTATATATCACCTGTTTCACAAGGACTGTGTTTATTAGTGTTGTTGAGGTTTTACATTGCTTAGCTGTTCAGTGCTCTATATTTGTTAGAGGTTTGATGTTTCTCTTGTTTTCCCCCTCTTTCCCCCCAGTTTCCCAGTACATGCCAGAAGTTCCCTAATGTGTTGATTTAAACTTGGTTATATTTTCAAATGTGAATAAAAGAAATTCTCATTACATTCTTCTTGTGGTGTGTGTGTGTCTATAAAAAATAGCCTTTGAAATGTGAGTGGAACGATTTCTTCATAACTGATTTAACTTGTAAATTTATGGAAGTCTCATCAGAAATTCCAAGGACTTTCCTTGAGCCTGGCATCTTACAAGTGATGTGTTTAGATGGCAGTGTGAAGTATTTGAGGGGTTGTAGCACTTTCACTACTCAGGAAGAATTAGTGCAAGAGGGAGTCAAGAGCATATCCTTGGAAGAAATTCCTGTTTCCATTGAGAAGGTCATTTAAGATCCTAGAAGGTCAGAGAAGTGGAAGGTACCGTTTTGAACTGGCATCTTTTGAAGGGTACATAGAACCAATACATAGAAAAATTATTGACAATTTGTCCATAACGTCTTTGTCTAATTAAACAGGATATTTTTAACCTCATTTACCAGGTAACTACCCTGAACTTTGGATAATGTAGCTTGTATAAAGTGCTAGAACCACATGCTGTTCTAACCATCCCAGTAAGTCAGCATTTTTTCCTTGAAAGGAGAAACTAATGACAAATAATTAGCATTCAATTTCCTTCTCCTCCCTGTTGCTCCTGGTCGAGGTGACAGCTCTGCTTTCCTTGGTGCTTCTGACAGTGGATCTTCAACCTGAATTTGGGAACTCTGGGTTAGAGCCTGAACCAGCTGAGAGGTCACAGCCAGAGAGAGCAGGCAGTGATCAGACTTTGTTTATGGGCTGTTGGCACGGTGGGCAGCAAGGCTGGACCAGGGAGGTGGTTGGGGTTTGAGGGGTGGAGGGGCATTTTTGGAGTGGGGCATGACACCAGCACGGTGCCCTGCTTGTGCCAGTGTCTGCACAACCTCTGTGGAGCTCAGAGATCATCAGGGAGGGGAAGGCAGGAAGACAGGAAGGAAAGGAGAGAAAGAGAGAAAGAGAGAAAGAGAGAAAGAGAGAAAGAGAGAAAGAGAGAAAGAGAGAAAGAGAGAAAAAGAGAGAAAGAGAGAAAGAGCAAGAGAGAGAGAAAGAAAGAGAGAGAAAGAAAGAGAGAGAGAGAAAGAGAAAGAAAGGAAGGAAGGAAGGAAGGAAGGAAGGAAGGAAGGAAGGAAGGAAGGAAGGAAGGAAGGAAGGAAGGAAGGAAGGAAGGAAGGAAGGAAGGAAGGAAGGAAGGAAGGAAGGAAGGGTGGGTGTGCTTGTGCTCTGGTGTCACTGTCATTCTTCACATGACCTTCTGCAGCTCTCAGCCCTCAGGATGGAGCTCAGTCTGACTCAGAGCCTTTTGTTGCATTTGCAGCTGCTGCAGGTCACCAGCTCTGTTTTCTTTTCTCTTGGCATGTAATTTTTTTAAGATTACCTTGAGGTTTAGTTCAGCAATAGGGAAAGCCTGACTTAGCAGATTTTTAATGAAATCATAGTTTAACCAAAAAAACCCCAACAAAGCAAAACAACAACACACACACCTCCCCCCAAAAAAAGTTGTGGCTGGTCTTGTATTCATTTGGAGTAGCTCTGCCCATTCTGGAGGTGCTCATGGTTTATTCTCTGTGCATGTACCTACCCATGGATGATGACTGCTTAGAACATTGGTAATTCTCCTAAGGCTTGACCCAAAGCTAATTGAGGTCAGTGTACAATCTCCTGTTACCCTGATTGAAGCTTAGATCAATTTTTAGTGTTGCCAAGTTTATGAAGCACTGCATGAATTTTGAACACTTTCTCAATGCTAAGTAAAAGCAGATTAGAGTAGTGAATGTGTCTTTTGAAAAACATATGCAAATGTTATATACAGGCATGGACTTGTTCTGAAAGCATGAAAGCATGCAGAAATGTGTGTGTTCTGTTGTTACCTTTGGGTATTTTCTTCTTTTAGAGCTGATTCTACATATTTTAGAGGTTTTGGTGGTTTGTGCCTTCGTATTTAGTGTATAATCTATACAATACTTAGGTTTCATATTAGTTTACTCAGTTTTGTACTGTTCAGCAGATAACTTATCCTGGAATTTTTTAATGGACTTTTGACAGAACTGTCTATCACACAGAAACTTTGTTACTACTGCTAATAAAAGCACACAACTCCTCATTCTTTGACACACAATCCTCTTTGGGTCAATTCCACTTCATTTTGTACCCTGACATCTTAGATATTTC